>OY757557.1:3012253-3082253 GCA_963584105.1 Alviniconcha strummeri
AATGTGGTTCAATGAGAGCTAGAATAACTTTCATATTATAATTTTTCTTGCAATCTTTTATTTGTAAACGCATATTTCTTTCTTTTATAGTATATTAATCCTTCAAACATATTTTTATATTTCATTGTACTAGTCATGATAAGAATATGACACAAGGCGGTGTGTCTGCGTTGTGTTGTTGCCTCTGAAGCTATTCCTGGAGCCGGTTTAATAGAGCGGTTATAACGCCATTTACGCCGTCCTAAGCGATGGTTATAAACTATAACAGCGCAAAGTGATATTTCTGCGGCCAGTGAAGCGGTTACAGTGGCTACCGACATCCTAATCACGGTCATAGTTTATAACACCTCCCTCCCACGCGTAAGCTACTCTGCGCTGGCGTTAGCTTGCCGCTGGGTACAAAATCAAGGCCTTAACTATGAATCGGGACTACGGTAGGCTAGGCCTAAACCAAAGTTCCTGACTTTAGAGTCCGAGACTTTGAGTTAGGCAAAGTTCGTATACATGGACGCGGACAATGGTCGAGACAACAGAGTCTGACTTCGCGCTGATAAGAAAGTGGTCATCACACGCGTCATCGCTTGTGCTAACTTTAGACGGGGCAATCCCATCTGGGCATGCGCACCGACACGCTTCGGTCACTTCCCTGCGACGTATTTCGCACGCGCAAACATCGGTAAACATAAACCGATTAGGTGAAGGCATGCCTGGCAGGCCCCGATTCTGGATGTGATTCGCCATGTTTTACTTCTGCAACACCCAAGCGATCTCGACGAGGTCATTATTCGTAAAAACGCTAATCTATCGACACCTTCGATGGAATATTCATCTTGGCATTTACTGAATCGAGTAACCGCAGCATCGTCTGCTGCGTCGGCCATTTTGAACTTGTCAGAAAGGCGAGTAGACGCTGTGAAATCAGGTAGCCTACGCTGTGCAGATGAATTTAAATAACAAGAAAATAAATCAAGTGATAATGTAAGACGTCAAGCAAACCTGCTGTTATAATAATTTCCAAACATTAAATCGTACGGTCACATTAATCAGTCATTATGCCGGCGTCGCTCGGCGAGTGCGACCTTTGTTCCCTCCAAAATGACAGAGCTTTGGCCGACGAACATCTAGTACTCATTTGACGAAGTAAACGAAAGAGAAAAAAAAAAATTAATTAAAAAGAGACAGAAGACGCAGGATTCAGACATAAAGATGCAACAACAGCAAAAAACAACAAGAAAAACCAACTTTCCAAGCATAACAAGGCTAAAATCAGTCATAGTCCCGGGACTACGGCCTTTAGTCCAGCGAAATCTCTAGCCTAAATATCGGCTGTTTAGGCCCGAGGTTCGGCCCGGACTTTGGTGTAGTCCCGGTCCATGGTTACCGTTTTGGGGCCCCAGGGGCCTTAACTATGAATCGGGCCTAAAGCGGTAGGCCGGCCTAAATCTCAAGGCTATTGACAATGACCCCAAAATGGTAACCATGGACCGGGACTATACCAAAGTCCGGGCCGAACCTCGGGCCTAAACAGCCGATATTTAGGCTAGCGATTTCGTGTGGACACACACACACACACACATACACACACACACACACACACACACACACACACACACACACACACACACACACACACACACACACACACACACACACACACACACACACACATGCACGTACGAACGCACGCGCACACCACACGCAGTTCAAAATGCCGGTAGATCTTTTCAAGCACGTGTTTCCGCCTCGCTTTTGTCGGACCTTAAGTCAGAGCACGCGGCATTCAGAGGGCGGGGCATTCAGTGGGCGGGACATTCAGATGGCGTGGCATTCAGAGGGTGGGGCATTCACTGGGCGGGGGATTCAGAGGGCGGGGCATTCGGTGGGCGGGACATTCAGATGGCGGGGCATTCAGAGGGCGGGGCATTCACTGGGCGGGGGATTCAGAGGGCGGGGCAGTCAGTGGGCGGGACATTCAGATGGCGGGGCATTCAGAGGGCGGGGCATTCACTGGGCGGGGGATTCAGAGGGCGGGGCAGTCAGTGGGCGGGACATTCAGATGGCGGGGCATTCAGAGGGCGGGGCATTCAGTGGGCGTGGGATTCAGAGGGCTGGGCATTCAGAGGGCGGGGCATTCAGTGGCGGGACATTCAGAGGGCGGGGCATTCAGAGCACGGGGCATTTAGAGGGCAGGGCATTTCAGAGCACGGGGCATTCAGAGCACGGGGCATTCAGAGCGCGGGGCATTCATAGGGCGGGGCATTCAGTAGGAATGTCATTCAGAGCACGGGGCATTCAGTGGGCGGGGCATTCAGAGGGCGGGGCATTCAGTGGGCAGCAGGGCATTCAGAGGGCAGGGCATTCAGTGGGTTGGGCACTAAGAGGGCAGGGCATTAAGCTAGCAGGGCATTCAGAGGGCGGGCACTCAGTGGGCGGGGCATTCAGTTGGCAGGGCATTCGGAGGTCGGAGCATTCAGTAGGAAGGGCATTCACTGGGCGGGACATTCAGTGGACTGTGCACTTTGAGGGCGGGACATTCAGTGTATGGGGTATTCAGTGGGCAGGGCATTCAGTGCGTGGGGCATTCAATTGGCAGGGCATTCGGAGGTCGGGGCATTCAGTAGGTAGTGCATTCAGTGGGCGGGACATTCAGTGGGCGGGACATTCAGTTGGCAGGGCATTCAGCTGGCAGGGCATTCCGAGGGTGGGGCTCTCAGAGGGCGGGACATTCAGTAGGCGGAACATTCAGTAGGCGGAACATTCAGTGGGCGGGACATTCAGTGGGCGGGGCTATCAGTGAGCGGAGCTTCCTCTCTCCTGGCGAAACGTTAACTATTTTGGGGGTCCTTGGGTGGAAAATGTGATACTTGTGTCACTTGTAGTGAGATGAAATGCAAATATTTCAAGGCCGTTTTTAATTACCGCTCGAGGCGTTTGCTGTTGAGAACTGCAAGCCAACTTTGGGCTTGTGATCGTTTACGGTGCCCTGTGGTATGAACGGATGTAGAAGATGTTGGAAAGCGCTGTTCGTCCTGAGAAGACCCCCACGCGGTTGATGGGATGTTAGAATCCAACAACTGTTAACTCGTAACGGGCTCCATTGGTGACAAGGAAACTAAAGTCTGTTCTTACGTCTTTGTGACTCCGGCTCTGTGTCCGTCACGATGGTAGTTGGTGATGTAGGCAGCTCTGTTTCATCCTCTCTTCTTGCATCTGTTGAAACACAACGACACTGATTGAAATACATGGAACAGGCCCCCGATAGACATATTTCGCAGCTAGAACTGATTAGATAGATAGATAGATAGATAGATAGATAGATAGATAGATAGATAGATAGATGCAGGTTTTCTTTCTTTCTTTGTTATTCATGTGTGGCGCCCGCGTTTTCCTTTGAATGGAATAACTTGAAGAAGTACTTGACTTGACTGGATCAGATATACGTATAGAAGTGAAAGTCAGATTTTCTGAGAATATTCAGCTGTCAAAGGCGTTGTCTTTAAAACTTGGAGATGGTCAGAACAAAGCCTAACACAGCCTAACTGGAAATTTGTCTTACAGTGCACAGTAAGAAACAGAATAAACAATAGACTAGTATTTTAACACGGAAACAAAGGCGAAAAATACACCAAACACACAGAACGCATTATTATCACAGCATGCTTCGCCCACCGCCAGAGACTCCACTTTCCTGATTTATTCTACTTCATTAAAAACAATAACAATAAAAATATACTTTATTCATCCTAGCGGCAAATTTAAGCAATCGTTCGATCTCACAACAAAGAACATATCTCAATAATTCTAAGTCATGAAACACATGCACATACACACTCTTAGACGTACGTCCCCTTTCTCTCAATCTGCATACACTATTTATAGGAAACTAAAAAGAAACGCTCCTTTACGTGACGAGTGCATGAATGAGTGACTCAGAAAGTTACCTCCCCTCCCCCGTTAAGTTGTCGCAGTTCCTCCGCATCGTTTGGTTCTTGACTGGATGTGTTGAGCCAAAGAGAGAGAGACAGGGACAGAGACAGAGGGACAGAGACAGAGGGAGAGAGAGGGACAGAGACAGAGGGACAGAGACAGAGGGACAGAGACAGAGGGACAGAGACAGAGGGACAGAGACAGAGGGACAGAGACAGAGGGACAGAGACAGAGGGACAGAGGGAGAGCGACAGAGGGAGAGCGAGACAGGGACAGAGACAGAGGGACAGAGACAGAGGGACAGAGACAGAGGGAGAGCGACAGAGGGAGAGCGAGACAGGGACAGAGACAGAGGGACAGAGACAGAGGGACAGAGACAGAGGGACAGAGACAGAGGGAGAGCGACAGAGGGAGAGCGAGACAGGGACAGAGACAGAGGGACAGAGACAGAGGGACAGAGACAGAGGGAGAGCGACAGAGGGACAGAGACAGAGGGACAGAGACAGAGGGACAGAGACAGAGGGACAGAGACAGAGGGAGAGCGACAGAGGGAGAGCGAGACAGGGACAGAGACAGAGGGACAGAGACAGAGGGACAGAGACAGAGGGACAGAGACAGAGGGACAGAGAGAGAGAGAGAGAGAGAGACAGACAGACAGACAGACAGACAGACAGACAGAGTGTGTGTGTGTGTGTGCGTGTGTGTGTGTGTGTGTGTGAGTGTGAGTGTGTGTGTTTGTGTGTGTGTGTGCATGCATGTGCGTGTGCGTGTCAGTTTGTGTGTGTGTGTGTGCACGGTGTGTGCGTGTTGCATGCAGTGTATGCGTTGTACTAGAATATTGTCAGTATGTATAATTGTATTTTAAGGGCATGTATGAGTGTCTTTCTGTATTTGTTTTACATTGCATTATAGTATTGTATCACTATCATCATTTGGCAGTATGTAAGGCGTTTAGAATGTGCCATAAATAGACCTGCACCTTACAAAAACCATTTTGTTTGATACACTATTTTACAGTAAGCCCAGCAGTGACAGTCATTCTGTGACATTGCACTGAACTGCATCTACTGCATTTTGTTGTACTGCATCACTGGATGCTATTTGTAGAGTAACGCACATATAGCATTAATGAACATCGGAAAATAGACGTCCGCTGCTTAGGCAGTATATTTCAGATAACCTACCTTGGACAGTAAGGTAACATGGATGTGTATTTCAGATAAAATCCCTTGGACAGTAAAGTTATATGGCTGTGTATTTCAGATAACTTCCCTTGGACAATAAGGTTACATAGATGTGCATTACAAATAAAATGGATGTGCAGTAGAGATAACCTCCCTTGGACAGTAAGGTTACATGGATGTGAAGCGTATTTCAGATTATAACCTACCTTGGACAGTCAGGTTACCTGGACCTGCAGTGTATTTCAGATTATAACCTACCTTGGACAGTCAGGTTACCTGGACCTGCAGTGTATTTCAGATTATAACCTACCTTGGACAGTCAGGTGACATGGATGTGCAGTGTATTTCAGATTATAACCTACCTTGGACAGCCAGGTTACCTGGATGTGCAGTGTATTTCAGATTATAACCTACCTTGGACAGTCAGGTTACCTGGACCTGCAGTGTATTTCAGATTATAACGAACCTTGGACAGTCAGGTTACCTGGACCTGCAGTGTATTTCAGATTATAACGAACCTTGGTCAGTCAGGTTACATAGACCTGCAGTGTACTTCAGATTATAACCTACCTTGGACAGTAAGGTTACACTGGGGTGCAGGCATGCCATCGGGAGGAACCAGTCGACACACATAGAGGCCAGCAAACGCCTGGGTGACGTTAGGGATGTTCAGGGTCAAGCGGTCCGTGATGTGGTAATCAAAGCTGTAGCCCTCTTTGATCACACAGTCTGGCTTCTCAGCAACCAACCAGCTGCAGAGCAAAGGTGTTTCTGCAGAAATAATAACAATAATAATTAATAATAATAGTAAAGTATTTATGGAGCGCAAATCTTATGGTAATGAATCAGATGGCCGTGTCTGACATGCTGGGGCTCTGTCGGGGTACAGATACATTTCATTCGGCTACATGTCGGTCATTTTGTATAACAGTAACAGCCTCTAATCCAGGGTAGGAGCATTTAAACAGTTTTTAACAATGTAGTGCCATTTCTAGAGTAAAATATCAAACTACCGGACAATCAAAAACCTAACGAACATAATTCTCTGCCCCCCCCCCCCCCCCCATAATAATAATAACAATAATAATAATAATCTTTTGAAATAATATTAATAATCCAGATTGACCCCCAGCAGATATTTATAATAATAAATAATAATAATACATACATTTTCTATAGCACTATTCCCCACTGAGCGAACTCAACGCGCTTGTTCACATACATGTACATAATACATACCATTTATATTTATTAACATATCACATACAAGCAATCTCATAAGAGATACTTAATAAATTACACTAATATAAAACAAGTACTTGTAAAATGGTGCATAAAATAACTTATAAAACATAGAGACATTATAATAATTTCAAACAGGTACATAATTATAAAGTTGTGTTCTAAATAATTAGTATTATTACTACACTAAAACACCCACACACACGCACCTCCCCTTCCCCCCTTCTCTCCCTCTCTCTCTCTCTGCCCCTCTCTTTGTCTCACATGAACACATATTCTCTCTCTCCCCACCCACCATCTCTCCCGCTCCCTGCACTCTCTCTCACTCTCACTCTTGCTCCATTAATGACCCTGAAGCAACTAAAACACTCAGGAAGCACATTCATGTGGGGGATAGGGTGGGAGGTGGTGGGGGAGTTGGGGGGGGGGGGCAGCAGGTGGGGACTGAAGACTGCAGAAAGTTGTCATGAACAAGTGAGTTTTGAGTCTGGATTTAAACAGCGGAAGGGTAGAAGAATTTCTGAGATCGGATGGCATAGAGTTCCAGACAGAAGGTGCAAGAAAGCTGAAGGAACGTCACCGAACGTATTGGTGTTGCGCTTTGGGACTTTCAGGAGCTTCTCACACGATAAGTGAAGGTTTCGTGTTGGTTCATATGCACATATTTCTGTCCTAGGGCCGTTTGATAGCTGCTGTTTCTCACCACGTCACTCACAGGCTGCCGCGCTCATTAAGGTCACTTCTCAACACATCACTCGCTCAGAGTTCAGGAGCTGTGTGAAAGTCAAGGTGGCCATCCTGGGCTTTCCATCCTAATGAGCCTTACAGTTTCTGTGGACGTAAAGCAACAATGAACCATGCTTCGGCATTGGTCATAGTTTGTCCCTAATATGTCAACTGACATCTGAGGACATGTAGCTCTACATCAGCACCATGTCACTCACAGGCTGCCCTGCTCATTAAGGTCACTTCTCAACACGTCACTCGCTCAGAGTTCAGGAGCTGTGTGAAAGTCAAGGTGGCCATCCTGGGCTTTCCATCCTAATGAGCTTCATGGTTTCCGTGGATGTAAAGCAACATTGAACCGTGCTTCGGCATTGGTCAGTTTGTCCCTAATATACCAACTGACTTCTTTGGACATGAAGCTCTACATCACCACCACGTCACTTGCAGGCTGCCCCGCTCATTAAGGTCACTTCTCACCACGTCACTCCAAGGCTGCCCCACTCATTAAGGTCACTCTCAACAGGTCATTCCAGGCTGCCCCACTCATTAAGGTCACTTATCACGTCATTCCCAGGACACCCCTCTCATTAAGGTCACTTCTCAACACGTCATTCCCAGGGTGCCCCACTCATTAAGGTCACTTATCATGTCACTTGCAGGCTGCCCTGCTCATTAAGGTCACTTCTCAACACACCATTCCCAGGCTGCCCCACTCATTAAGGTCACTTATCATGTCACTTGCAGGCTGCCCTGCTCATTAAGGTCACTTATCATGTCACTCGCAGGCTGCCCTGCTCATTAGGTCACTCCCAGGCTGCCCCGCTCATTAAGGTAACTTCTCACCACCTCACTCCCAGGCTGCCGCGCATTAAGGTCACTTCTCGCCACCTCACTCCCAGGCTGCCCCACTCATTAAGGTCACTTCTCATCACGTCACTCCCTGGCTGCCCTGCTCATTAAGGTCACTTCTCATCACATCACTCCAAGGCTGCCCCGCTCATTAAACAGGGCAGAGGCCAGTGCGGATGACACAAACCAGATGGCCACCCAGAAGTGCCTTGCAGACTCTAATAAACGGCTGACAAGACTATCAGGTCATCAAGAAGTGAATTTTTTTATCAGACAGGCCTATTATTAATTGCAAATTGGATTGTGGCTAATCATTACCCCAATTATCACAAGGAGCAAAAGGATTTTAAGCAAGTCATTCAGTGGAGACGCATCTCAAATAGCGTGTTGGGCTATTGGTTCTTAAACAGAGGTATCAGAGACTGACACTGAAACGTAATTGTAGCAAATGAACAAACATTCAATTGTAACAAAGTAAACATCATTGTCGTTTAGTGTCTATTTTAAATAAACAGGTGTAGTTATAAAAAAATTGTGTTCATGAGTCACACTCAAATTATTTCAAAGGGTACAGCGAAATATTTTCTGTACTTACAGTACTAAAGAACAAGTGTGTATGTAGGAGATAACAGTGATGTGAAATACTGTGCCAGATGTCTATTTCCCACTACCACAGTATGCAAGGTGCAGTGAGAGAGGGCCATGGGCTTGCTCGTTTGGGAACTGTCATTCTTGACACCTGACCCAGCGGCCAGGGCGGGACAGCGGGAGGCCTGGTTTCATGGGAGAGGGTCACATAAATTCTATGACACCAAGGACGCATAGTCAGTGTCGAGATCCGGTTTGGCCTAGTGAAAAGGTGTTAGGCTGGTAAGCAGAAGGACCTCAGTTCGAATCCACTTTGGCTCTCCTTTCTCTTCAACAGTTGTGGTCTGGGGATATTGTCTTGTGACTTTGTCCCTCACAATCAATGAAACATGAAAATGGCTCTCATCACTGCCCATCTCAGTGCAGGAGTCATTCTGGTGGCGACAGCGTAGTGATAGGGATATAGTCTCCTCTTCCCCCACCTCCATACCTCCTTCTCACCCTTCTCCCCATCCCTAATAAGCCTTATGGTTTCTGTGGACATCAAGCGCCATGTTTACTGACACGCAGTATGCAAACTACAGCGGACGTCAGCAGTTATAGCTGAGTATTAGGACCGGCAAAAATGTTTGTTTGAACCAATAAACAAAGCGATGAATGAATGAAAAATTATATACGGCACGTAAAAAACATCCACACAAAACTTTGCATGTTCATAGCGCCAGATACGTACAGTGCATACATGTAAGCTCCCACAAGCTAAAAACTACCAAATGACATTCACAGCAATAAAGTACAAACAACCCCTTCCCTCCCCCAGCCCCTCCCAAATGTGCAACTATACACAGAAGTCATAGGTAAAAATACATACAGAGTTAAAAATAATGATAACAGAAAGTTCTCTCTCTCTCCTTCTTCTTTTTATTCACCAGAGACCTTGACACAAAATATATTGTATTTTCCCCTTGCGTGTTCTTGTCAAGTTTTACTATTTGTATTTAACCAAAAAAATCAACTTTTAATGTATGTACTTTCATGCGCTATTGTACTCTCTTTCACTTTCCTTGTGGTCATCATTTTAATGTGTTATATATATTATATATGAGTGTATCCGTTTAACTTCCAATCTTGCTAGATGGGTTTTTTGTTTGTTTGTTTTTTAACAGTATATATACATAGAGAG
Source organism: Alviniconcha strummeri (assembly GCA_963584105.1). Classification (NCBI taxonomy): domain Eukaryota; kingdom Metazoa; phylum Mollusca; class Gastropoda; family Provannidae; genus Alviniconcha; species Alviniconcha strummeri. The sequence goes on from OY757557.1 coordinate 3,021,953, forward strand.
ATATTCTTCTGTCGCTTTCCTTTATTTGTTTAAAATGATTTTGTAATTCTCTCTCTCTGTATCCATCTGTGTGTCTGTCTGTCTCTCTTTCCCCTCCCCTGAACATTCAGATCTGTATTTGTCTTATTTTGCTGATTTTGTATGTTGTGAAGATTTAGACAGTAACAGTTTTTTGTTTTGTTCTTAAGACGTATTTTAGTTTGCCACAATTATTTGTATTGTTTAACGTATTGAGTGTTGCTGTGTTTGTCATCAAGGACAAATTTGTAAAAAAGCTGACTTGTGCTTAATTCTTTATCCTTGTGTAATAAAGTACTCTCTCTCTCTCTCTCTCTCTCTCTCACACACACACACACACACACACACACACACACACACACACACACACACACACACACACACAGAGCGAGAACAGGTTAGTACAAAGAGCTTGTTGCCAAACACAGCCCCAGCAGAGTCTTCAGCAGAACACTCTTGCAAGCAAAAGGACACTAAAAATTTTATCAATGAAAAGGGATTTGAACCGGGTGCGCACCTGCTCGCCTTGTGTCGCACACAGTATCAATGTGGCGTCCCGCTGCACACAGTGCTTTAAAGCAAATGTGTCGTCTGCTCTCGTTACCGACATCTTATATCCAAGTTTGTTTTACAGATTGTCCCTAATATACTTTTTAGCATCTGAAGACATTAAGCAAAAGGAAAGAAAGAAAAGAAAGAAAGGAAGGTTACTGACAGAGTTCAGGGGCCGTAACTATGAACCAGTTGTCAGGGGCCGTAACTATGAACCAGTTGAGTAACTGGAAACTGTAAAGGCACGATAACAGAAACTATCATGGACCTGTTTGTATTATAGAGGTCCATGGAACTACCCAGTGATAATGTGAGCCAGTTTTTCCTTGTTCGATACCGCTTCCTCTCTCCTTTCTCTTCAAAAGTTGTGGTCTGTGGACACTGTCTGGTTTGACTTTGTCCCTCACAATTAATGAAACATTAAAATGGCTCTTATCACTGCCCATCTTAATGCAGGAGTCATTCCGCTGGTGACAGTGTAGCGATAGGTATATCATCTCCCTCTCCCCTCACCTCAGTACCCCCCCCCCCCCCCCAAATCCGGTCCCTAATAAGCTTTGTGGTTTCTGTGGACATTAAGCACTATGTTTACTCACCGTTTACTGACTGATAGGGATACAGACCTGCGACAGACAGAGTTGAACGGCTCCTGTACATTTCTACGACAAAGTTGTGCTTGGTTTGGAAGATGTTAGTTTGGAAGAGACAGGTCACGTTTGCTGGACCCTGGCTGATGAAATGTCCAGCCTGACAGCTGACCGCTCCCACCGTCACACCGCGGTCACAGACAGTCCAGTACAGCACCAAGGTCGTCACAATGGTCAGCAGCATGGACATTGTAAATGCTGTCCACAGAGATCAAAACAAGATATATATAATTAATTAGGTACATGTAGAGTATTTGTTGAGACAGGTAGAGTACTTACAATGAACAAACTGACTCAAATATTTAAAATTAATAACAAAGACAGGCAGACACACACACACACATAAACATGGGCATGCAAGCACACACACACACACACACACACCATGGCACACACACACACAGAGACCTACCATCACATCATTCTCATGCTTGGTATATTTCTATTGCAGGTAACACCAGGCCATCCGGAAGCGTCTCTGCACCGCCTGGCTGCAAGTCTTGCCCACACAATCTGGTTTGCATGCACCTCGGCACTGCCTCTCACCCACAGACCTAGTAAGTAAGTAAACGTGGTGATTAACATCCAGAGAAACCACAAGGCTGCATGGACCTATATACTGATGGTGATGAAGAGATGCTTAATGTCCTCGGATGTCGGCTAACGTATTAGGGACAAGCTGTGTATTGAAACAAAGTACATGTGGTATACAGCCTGAAGCTCAGAGTATACTTTAGCAGGGAACAGAGAAGGCATGATTTCTTCTTTTCTTTTTGCAACAGTTTTCTTCTTGTTATTTTTTAATTACTCTATACGTCTTTCATTTGTGAAACAGCTCACTTTTTCTGTCAATGGGCCACTTTTAGACGTCAGTGAAACATATTCAACCCAGAGAACACTACCCTGTCCACCAGCAAGAGATGCTTCTTTAGTCTGTGACAGTACAAAATAATTATATGCTGTGAATATTTTACAAATAAAGAAATGAAAAAGATTGAGATTAAACTTGTATGCCACAGCCTGCATTTGTATGGGTAAACACACGTTCAGGTTACATACAATCAACAAATCAAGAGAAAGCAAGATATAATTTCCACAGATTCTGCAATTTTTATTTCTTTTTCAAATTTTGGTACTAGCAAAGCTTGAATTATTCAAGGTTTGCATGATTCATTTCATATTTCACTGATTCAGTTAATTTCACATGTAATGTTCACATGAGCTATATATGAGCAACACACATTCACTGATTGAAGTGATTCATTCAGTCTTGATGTAGCACACGTGGTCACTGTTGTTTGGGTGCCCACGGGACAACCGACTTAAATTTTCTGGTTCAATCCACCGAGTACGAAACCCCACTGGAATGGAGAGCAGCATGAAGGAGATCTAATAGACCTTTTGATAGGATTTTGGAATTGCCAGAATTGTGAGAATGTGTAGCTGGAGAAGTTTATTCTGCCTAATTTCTGAAACCGAATAGTTGTTGCAGAGTTCTCTGTAGTGATGCACCATGGAAGCTGTACTTTCCCCAAGATCTTTGCAGATGTCTTCAAAGTTGAAGTATGCAACACAATGCATAACTGGTGGAGGTTCTCTGTCAGACTGAAACACAGAGTCAAAACTGATGTGTGAACAACATTATTTATACGTAATGTAATAAATTCCCCTTGGCTTTTGTCTGACAGCCAGCCAAACACTGATATCATTACATATATATAGACATTTCAGTTTCTAAATGTAAGTGCAGCATTCCTAGTACCAACTTTTTACATTCCACTGATCACTAACAACACACACACACACACACACACACACACACACACACACACACACACACACACACACACACACACACACACACACACACACACATATATATATATATATCTATATGTGTGTGTGTGACAGGTGGTGGTGAAGGACTCCAGACTCAATATAAATGTGTGAACATATATTGATTGGGAAGACAGCACACTGTGACAAACAATAAACACAACTGTAGGTCCAGCCGAGCATACATCGGTTACACATAATAATATATACATATAATGTTTTGGAAATAAAATATAAAATTATAATATAGTACTAAGTCATTGTTACAGTGCCTGCAACATTACACTGGAGCCTATGAAACAACCGCATAGTACTCTCAATGAAATGTATAAAATAATAAAATTCACTAACCACAACAAGCATGAACTGGAGAAACATTGTATGTAAGCCAAAGTTGACAGAACAACAACTAGTGACACCATTTGACATGGAATGAACACATCACAGAACAACATCCATTAATAGCATCTCACAATTATTCACATTCAACCATACTAAGGGACTGAGGGGTAGGTTGCAGGGAACATCTCATCAGAGTATATGAAACAACTACATAATACTCTCTCAGTGAAATGCATACAACTCTAAGTGACATAAGTACTCCCACAACAATTAACAAAACAACATAACATACCATTCTAGAACTTAGTAATCTGAAACCACTATAAAACTAAATAACTGTAGTAGTGACCATGTGTAAGGGGGGAAAACCTCACAAAACCATTGTTAGGAACACAGTATGATGGACCCACCATCATGTCACAGCACAATTCTGTCAGTCCACAACTACCACTCATCTTGACTCGGGCACATGCTAGTGATACATTTATTTACCCAACCAGACATAGAAGGGTGGAGGGGAAGGTTGCAGGGAACATTTCATCAGGGTATATGAAACAACTACATAATACTCTCAGTGAAATACATTCACACCATGCCAGAGGGAGAGACAATTTAAAAGACTACCAGCATCACAGGTGTGCACATACACATACAAAACAAACAAGTCACCTATAACAAACAGATTACAGACAGACAGGGGCCGGGTCAATAATTACAACAGTAACTAAACACCAAAATGTAATAATGGGGGTCAATCATCATGATATACAGGGCATTCAGGCAATACTACTATTACTAGAGGCATAATCACTCCTGAGGTGTAAACTTCAAATCATAATAATAACCATGATATGACTAAGGCAATAAGTAAACCTGTCATTAACAATAGCTATAAAGTATAATATAATTAAATAAGTAAAACTGTTTTGAACATTTATAGATAAGTAATAGATCATCATAAGAACTATAAATGCATAATCCAAGTCAGTAAGTGAAATGATTATGAACTTTATAAACAAGTAAAAAAACAAACAAACAAAAAACTACTATAATATGACTAAGTCAGTAAGTAAAACTATTATGAACTGTTATGAAAAAATACTACAAATACAATAATATATATGACTAGATTAACCGGTCAAACCAAAACAAAATAGAATAAGGACAGGTCATGAATGCTACACTGCCACTGAGTCAGTCAGCCAGGTGAGAATCAGTGCCAAAAAACAACAACTATGATTCTAATTATCTGCCCAGGTTGCATGCCATCTGTAGGTATACTAACACTTGACCTTGAAGAGAATACTTTATGAATGAGCAATGGTGCCCACATCCACAATTATCAACAACCAGGCACTCTAGTCTAGTAAGATGGCACTTGGAGTGACCAATAATACAAATTCACAGTAGTCTATCACCGTAGCAGGAAACTTCCACATATGGCAGCTGATAGTCTAGCCACCTCTCTATAATTTCATTGCAACTTAGCAATCTGTTACACATGACTGTCTTGCATGTTCCTTGTAATCAGGAATATACTGACTAGATGTTTGCTTAAATTGCAAGTAAATTCACATACTAGGCCTAGCCTAGTACCACACATACTATAGTATTGGACTGAGGTTGACACATCATAGCGTTACTGTAATTCTCCAGCTACTGACGATATCCTAAGTCAAAATACATCACTCAGTTTGGCCTTCCACCATGACATTATTGATAGCAGCAACCACACTCAGAGCATCGCTTTCCGGCACCCTCCTCCGAACTCTGCCAGATTTAGTTACGCCACTGACGGGGGGCACTCTTTATCTCCGCGCAGCTGTCCAGCGACGCGGTCAGCGCCCTCCGAAAGGTTCGGGTACTAATCACACTCCGAGCATCGCTTTCCGGCACCTTCCTCCAAATTCTGCCAGATTTAGTCACGTCACTGAAGGGACACTCTTTATCTCCGCGCAGCTGTCCACCGACGCGGTCAGCGCCCTCCGAAAGGTTTGTGTACTGTAAGACTGTGGAAGCAACCTAGCGCCCAAGCACCCACGTAAACATGAGACGCATCCACCGCTGGTAAGGAAAAGGAGTTCCGTCTCGATTCAAACGATTGTGGTTTTATTTGTGCTGGTGTAAACCTTGTTGGCGGCTATAAATGACACGCCTTGTTTTATTTCAGTTGTTTGTCACGTAACAAACTTACTACTGTTTGAGCACCAACGAAAAACTGCTCGTTAGCTGACAGTTTTCTGGACCCTATGGCGTAACTACTTGAAATACGGCAGTGGTTGAAGGAAGGATGTCGTAAACCACTGTTTGGAGTTTGGGTACTAATATGACTGTAGAAGCAACCTAGCGCCGGTGAGCCGGTTTGGCCTAGGCGTTAGGCTGGTAAGCGGAAGGGCCTCGGTTCGATACCGCTTCGGCTCTCCTTTCTCTTCAAAAAGGTTGTCACGTTGGTTTGCAGTGGACATTGTCTTGTGACTTCGTCCATCATTTCCTGCTGAAACATTAAAATGGCTCTCATCGTTGCCCATCTTAATGCAGGAATCATTCTGGTGGTGACAATGTAGCGACAGGTATTACAGTCTCCCTCTCCCCCCACCCCCCCCCCCTTTCTCCCCATCCCTAATAATCCTTATGGTTTCTGTGGACGTTAAGCACCATGTTTACTTACGTAACCTCGCGCCAAAGCACTCACGTAAACACCGATGAGACGCATCCACCCCTATGTAAGAAAAGTAGTTCCGTCTCGATTCAAACGATTGTGGTTTTATTTGTGCTGGTGTAAGCTTTGTTGGCGGCTATAAATGACACGCCTTGTTTTATTCGAGTTGTTTGTAAAAACTTACTACTGTCTGAGCATCAACAAAAAAAACTGCTCGAGTTAGGTCAGTTTTCTGAACCCTATGGCGTAACTAAACTGACACGGCTTTGGTTGAAGGATGGATGTCGTAAACCAATGCTTGGAGTTTGAGCAGCAACATTACTGAATAAACAAAACAACCTGAACAAGTGGCAGTGAGCATCCTACTAATCAACACATACATATTATCAAACATCAGAGCATAACAACAACTGAACAAATGGCAATTCAACTTACTGGCAACGAGGCGATTTTCCTGAACTTGTGGCCGAAACACTGTCATGGACCCTGGCCGATGGAATACTAAATCAAGATGGCTACCACCGGCTAATAAGTAAACACAGACATCGTAAGGCTTATAAGGGCCGGGTCACCACCGGCCGCTAGACCATTTTGCTTTACGTCCACAGAAGCGAGGTGGCTTATTAGGGACGGGGACAGGGGGACGCAAGAGTGAATATCGCCAGAAAAAGGCCGTGGACCGTCGCCAGAACAATGGAAGTGTTAAGGCGGTGTCCCTTCGCCATTGCCCAGCGCAGCGACTAGTGCACTGCGCAATTGCTGTTCAAGTCAACTGCCGTGCGGCTTGGACAGAGTCACAAAGACAATGTCCGTTTCACACTCCGAGCACCGCTTTCCGGCACCTTCCTCCAAACTCTGCCAGATTTAGTCACGTCACTGAAGGGACACTCTTTATCTCCGCGCAGCTGTCCACCGACGCGGTCAACGCCCTCCGAAAGGTTCGGGTACTGATAAGACTGTGGAAGCAACCTAGCGCCCAAGCACGCACGTAAACATGAAGCACATCCACCCCGGGTAAAAAGAGAAAAAAGAAAAGAAAAAAGAAAAAAGAATTCCGTCTCGATTCAAACGATTTGGGTTTTATTTGAGCTGGCGTAAGCAACATGGTCAGTTATAAAACGAACGTGTGATATAATTTGAGTTGTTTGTAACAAAATTACTTCTGTTTGAGCACCACCAACAACAACAACAACAACAAAAAACTGCTGGTTAGCTGACAGTTTTCTGGACCCTGTGGCGTAACTAAATACGGCAGTGGTTGAAGGAAGGATGCCGTAAACCAGTGCTTGGAGTTTGTGTCCGTTGCACTGCCAGTGTTGAGGAAAAACTCGAAGTTGATGATGAAGTGTTGCTTAATGTCCTCAGATGTCAGTTGACATATTAGGGACAAGTTGTGACCAATGCCGAAGCACGGTTCAATAAATCTTTACGCCCACGGAAACCAGAAGGCTCGTTAGGACGGACAAACTAGAAGTGAAAGAAGTCCAATTTTTGTAGCCCAGCTCCACCTCCCTGCTCATGATCTCAGTCTTCTGGGCTAAAGCGCGTGCTGGCGACTCTATTAGTGCGGGGTGCTTGTGTTTCAGTGTGCGTCAGTTTCACTTTGTTTTGTATGACTAAGTATGTGTAGCGATGTATTATTATGCTATTGCTTTTGTGTGTGAGTATTTATGCATTTCATACTTTAACTAAATGACAGAGCTCTTTGAGTCGCTCAACTCGCACCATTATTTATTTGCTGCAGGCTATAGTCTTTTGACTGTTGTGGTTTGGTGGTGTGTTTACCATAGGTTTGTCGGCAGTCCACCGTTTCTACTAATTTTGTCAGGTCAAGCTAAGTACTTCTTTATTCCATTTAAGGGAACAAGCAAACCAAACCAAAAAAAATAATATATATATATATCTTAAATAAGTTAAAACAATTAAAAGAAGAAAAAAGAAAGAAAATTACCATGTCTAAATGATTCAAAATTTAAGAGCGCGCAACAACAGACAGACGATACTGACATCATAAACATTATTAGATGGAATAATATTAGTTACAGAAATGCGCTGTAAAATAAACAGTAGCCGCTCACACATTCAGATATGATTAGTAGGCTACACACTCGGCACAAGTATAATCACTATTCTCGTCCTGTCCGCCTCCACACCTACACCCATGCACCATATCACAGCGGCCTCCCACACATCCACACGCACACATGGACATACACCCACCCTCATCTCTCTCTCTCTCTCTCTCTCTCTCTCTCTCTCTCTCTCTCTCTCTCTCTCTCTCTCTCTCTCTCTCTCTCTCTCTCTCTCTCTCATAGACTAGTGACACACACACGCGCGGGCGCGCGCGCATACACGCACGCACGCACACAAATAACGGACCAAGCCGGGTAGCCTCATAAATTATTCCTAAAACAGGATGACTGAATCGGCATGAATTAGTGAAAGCTGTTACGGAGACAGAGACAGACAGAGACAAAGAGAGAGAGTCTGCCGCAAGTTCGGGCCGAAGCTTGCCTCTCATTACAAGCCATTTGAGAATGAAGTAAAGTTTGGACTGTCCGAACCATGTTCGGCGAACTAAAAGTTCAGTTAAGAAACGAATCATAGTTCGTCGAACTGTCCGAAGTATGTTCGGCGAACACACATTCGCCCAGTTAAGAAAGGGCTTAACTTGAAGGTCCAGCTCCACCTCCCTCCCGACTCTAGATCTTTTGATCTCGCCTGGAACCTTGAACACCACCAGCGGACTGACTGACTGTGTTTCAACGGTCCTCTGACACCGTGGTGTGGTGTCAATCTTTAATTCTGTAAAAAAATCAAGAACAACAAAATCTGGCACTCTGCACGCTACTTCTAGCTGTACAACCATTCATACAAGTGTTGACCATTTTGCTTTTTGATTCTAAAAACACACGTGTAAAAAAGGTGCCTGGACTAACTCATCACACACAGTAGCCCTCCGGCTTGCTCTCCGAGGGTGTGTACGTGCAAAGTTATGACTCGTCAAACGGATGCCGTCGATACGGGACTAGCACCTGGCACTGAATAAAAATGTTAAAAATTCAATAATTCTCTTCGATTGCACACATATAAACATACAGGACTAGAACTAAGGTGGGTCATGAGCGATGTAATAATAAATATCACTGATTAATTGTACGCTAGTCGCAAGCGACCGATTTTACCGCCGTGATTACCACTACACTACACTGGGATAGGACCTATAAAATAGTATTTAAAAAAAAATAAAAAATAAAAATAAAATCAAAACAGCTAGTTTTAAGAACGGTAAAACTTCTTAGGACCACTTTTGAAAATCTGACATTCACTTCTAAACATGAAAAAGCAACACAGAAGACAAACATGCAACATATAAACGTACAAACATTTTACATACAGCTAATAAGTATCTATAAACACTTTCAAACCACACGCTCTCGTTAAAGTATAGATAAATTTGCACTTGGTTAAAGAGGCAACAGGGGTATATAAGGAGCGGAGCCGTTAGACAACCAGACCCGTCCCTAATAAGCCTTACGGTTTCTGTGGACGTTAAGCACCATGTTTACTTACTTAGACAACCAGTGCGTTTCAAACATTTGAGAGGTACGGAACGTCCCGTCGCTCAACATCTAACTCGATTATCTTCAGACAGAGGGCATAACAGAGTCCAAAATTTGGCACCGAAGTAACTTACTATCACATCTAATGAACACGGTATTCAATAGACCACAAGACAATGGTGTTACATGCCGAAAATAAGGAAAATAGATTTGAATGGAAGAGAAAAAGGGCGGAGCTGCTGCACGTCACTTATGTATAAATAGCAACACACGTGTTGGTCAAGACATGCATGCTCATGGTATGCGCGAAACTGAGATGCAGACACACAGTAACAGAAGCGGAAAAGAAAACGTCGCCTACCTTTACCACCACTTGTGTCCGAGGTATGGCATATCGGGTGGATAGGGATAGAGCCCTCTAACTAATTTTAGGACACACTCCAGCATGGTGAAGCACATGCACAACAGTTCCATCAATGTAGTCTCGACACATTGCTGTCTCCTTTTTACGAACATATAAATTATAAAGGATGCCGCCATGCTCAACGCATGTTAATCATGGACCGACATTTCCTATACAGTTTCTTCCTGATCCTAGAATTTCTCTTGTGAGCATCATGACCCAACCGCTGCTGCTGGCTAGTTTTATTAACTGGCTAGTGTTAGGCTGTTTATAGCTTCTATCTTGTACTATAGATGTTTGACATTGTTGGAAGGAATTGAAGTCTGTTACGCATGTGCTGTGATAACTGATATCTATGTTGGGGGGGGGGGGGGGAGATTTATTATTTTATTATTATTATGAAAATGGCTAGTGTGTTTAAATTGCCTGATGTTAATGTGTATGTGTGTGTGTGTGGGGGGGGGGGGGGGGGGGGGGCGAAATAACGGATTTATTTTATTAAAACGGCTATATATATAATTATTTTTTCTCCCCATTATACCTATGATTTTATTTTATTACCTTTTAGCTCTACTGTGAGTCTGAGTGTACATGCCTTCTCATGTGATTGGAATTGATATTGATGTTTATTCTGCTTTTGCTGTCTGTTTGGGGGTAGCGTATGACTCTATGAGTCTGTTTTACTGGTATTTGCGATATATCTATGATCTTGTACTTATGTATTATGTATTATACCGTGTGTTATCTTACTGGTATCTTTTGTGCAGTCGTAAGGCAAATTTCTATGTTATTCATAGACAATAAAATTTCTGTATTCTGTATTCTTAACACAGGTTTCACACGGCGAACAAAAACAAAAGACGCATTCCCGTCTGTCACCATCCAGTTCAGAGGCCTCGTTTCCTTGACTTGAATGGCTCACATCAACACCTGCAGTGGCACAACTATCACCCTTCCTTTCAGACTCAGTCTGGCTCAACACTCACTACAGTGGTATCGTATGTGGCAAGAAATGTCTCGACGAAATTCAAGAAAGGAAGAGAAATTTCCTGAACATAATCCCATCCACGTGCTTCAAACAGCTCTTTTATCACTGCTTCTTGCTCACAGTCAAACTCAAACAAAGTCAGAGTCAGTCTATCCATTTCCCAGGAATAGCATCGTGCCCACATCTCAGCAGTGGAGGGAAAACAATTGTGTTTGAAACGCATCTCGTGCAGTGGAATGTAGGCCAGTCCTCGTGTCACGACTCTTGTTTGGGGAACCGTTAGGGGTGTACCAAAGATAACTACGTTCTGATCAGTCCAATCAAAGTTGCTTTTTCGCAGTGTTGGCGTTTTTGTTCCTCAAACTAAACCTCTACAGGGCCCAGGATAAAATCATAATGAACTGGTCTATCCGAAAGGTGGGGAAGCTGGTATATTTTGGCGCCACCACTCTGCAGTGATGTTTAGGTGGACGTTTCTGACGTTACAAAACCCCTAGCAACATAAACGAACCTTCCTACTGGGTCGTGAAGAGGGCAAAAGTTCTATAAACAAATGGTGAGAAAGCCCAGTTCCCTAGAGGGGACGGTGTAAGAATGTTTTTAATCCGCAATCATAATTTTTATTACAACAAATGTAATTGCAAGTATACGGCACGTTAATGGAGCATGACAACAGCATAACGAACTCCATTCGGCAAAATATTTCCAGCATACATTATGACAGTATAGCTTGGACTGACATAGTCATAGGGGATGGAAATTAATTCTGTTGAACGTTTGCATGTTGTGTTTTGTTTTTCCTCTTCACATGATAACCACATGTACCGCTTTATTTTTAGTTAGCACTCCAGTGCGCATGCGTCCCGATCCCTTGGATCGGTTTTAAAACAACCGATATGGGGGGGGGGGGGGGGGGGAGGGGGGGGGGCGGCAGTAACCTCTCCAATGTCGCAGCGAGCCGACAAAGCCTCGTCACACGCGCGCACAGCGTTGAAAAACACAGGAAAAGCAAACACAGAAACAGAATATAGAACTACGCGCACACAGCGTTAGAGGAAAAACAAAAACAAAACAGAAACAGACTACAGAACTACGCGCGCGAGTAGCAGCGATAGAAATAAACAGTAATGGAGTGGAGTGGTAGGACAGGACTACTGAGTGGACAGGACACAGGCAGCGGAGTCAGTGGGTCGTCTCCAAGGAAAGCAAGCTATCGCTACAATCATGTCGGCCCTCTGGACCACAAAATGGCTGACAACTGTGTTTGCTTGGCCCGCACAAATACACTTTCCTCTACAATAATTAAACTAATTAAATCACTAAAAACATCAAATAAAAGTTACAGTTACAATCTTTTAAACCGCATAAACAAAATGTACACACATGACTTATTACAACAAGAGTGGGAAGCGTGGTTTGCGCCTGTCTATAAACAGATTCGTACAACTAAATCACAACTAACACAATGTACAAAATATTAATGTCAATAAAACTTACATCGGATTAAAGAGCACGCTCCCACGGTTAAAACAGTACATAACAATTACAATACAACGCTCTGTATGAGAAGCAAGACACACTCAAAGACTAGCACTAAAACAATCGGTGCGAACTTTCGCGGGGGGCGCGTTATCTAGTCGCAGCATCGCTGATAAAGTGATATCAAGTAGTCTATGAATACAACTTAGCTTCTACAGTAAACAATATTTAATTTCAACCCAAAATAAACACTAAACATGAAGACGGTCAGCTAAGCAAAATACTATACGACAAAGCATTGATCGACACAGAATTACTTCAATCGAGTAAAAACAACGATTCACTACTATTCACTAGTACTATTACTAGTATTAGTATTAGTTATTACTAAACACAGAACGCGCCGTGCAGACGACGTCTATAAAAAGAATAGACCTAGAGAGGCATCGGCTACTAAGCTCGATCCTGCGTCTAAATAAACAACATGTACACATTCTAAGATATAATAAATGCCAAATTATATTACCTTGGCTTTGGTGCACAAAAAGGAGTAAATAAACAAAGAGTAGGTAAACAAACACGCGGTCAAAATAAGTTCAGGGAGCAAATTTGAATCTGGCACACACCGGCGGCTAAAGCTATCGCCGGTCGGCTGTGTGAAGGCCATGTGGCGTTACGCCACGCGCAGCGCGTCTCTCAAAACAAAAGCGTCGTCTGCTCCGCTTCCCGGGTTACTAACAGTAAAGTAATGAAACTGCATGAATCTGATAACCGCGTCGGGATTACCGTTAACACGCGTACAAAGAGCACATGCTCACATAAACATAGCTCGGGAGGTGTACGGACACAAAGACGGGCGCCGTGCCTACAGGAACAATACAGCAAAAGGATATCTAGCTGAATCATAAATAGCCGGGTGGCAGATCATTAAAATGACAATTTAACAATACAGCAAAAAGATATGTAGTCATTGAATCATAAATAGGGTGGCAGATTAGACAATTTAACAATACAGCAAACAAATATCAATAATTACAACAGTAACTAAACACCAAAATGTAATAATGGGGGTCAATCATCATGATATACAGGGCATTCAGGCAATACTACTATTACTAGAGGCATAATCACTCCTGAGGTGTAAACTTCAAATCATAATAATAACCATGATATGACTAAGGCAATAAGTAAACCTGTCATTAACAATAGCTATAAAGTATAATATAATTAAATAAGTAAAACTGTTTTGAACATTTATAGATAAGTAATAGATCATCATAAGAACTATAAATGCATAATCCAAGTCAGTAAGTGAAATGATTATGAACTTTATAAACAAGTAAAAAACAACAAAAACAAAAACCTACTATAATATGACTAAGTCAGTAAGTAAAACTATTATGAACTGTTATGAAAAAATACTACAAATACAATAATATATATATGACTAGATTAACCAGTCAAACCAAAACAAAATAGAATGAGGACAGGTCATGAATGCTACACTGCCACTGAGTCAGTCAGCCAGGTGAGAATCAGTGCCAAAAAACAACAACTATGATTCTAATTATCTGCCCAGGTTGCATGCCATCTGTAGGTATACTAACACTTGACCTTGAAGAGAATACTTTATGAATGAGCAATGGTGCCCACATCCACAGTTATCAACAACCAGGCACTCTAGTCTAGTAAGATGGCACTTGGAGTGACCAATAATACACATTCACAGTAGTCTATCACCGTAGCAGGCAACTTCCACATATGGCAGCTGATAGTCTAGCCACCTCTCTATAATTTCATTGCAACTTAGCAATCTGTTACACATGACTGTCTTGCATGTTCCTTGTAATCAGGAATATACTGACTAGATGTTTGCTTAAATTGCAAGTAAATTCACATACTAGGCCTAGCCTAGTACCACACATACTATAGTATTGGACTGAGGTTGACACATCATAGCGTTACTGTAATTCTCCAGCTACTGACGATATCCTAAGTCAAAATACATCACTCAGTTTGGCCTTCCACCATGACATTATTGATAGCAGCAACCACACTCAGAGCATCGCTTTCCGGCACCCTCCTCCGAACTCTGCCAGATTTAGTTACGCCACTGACGGGGGGCACTCTTTATCTCCGCGCAGCTGTCCAGCGACGCGGTCAGCGCCCTCCGAAAGGTTCGGGTACTAATCACACTCCGAGCATCGCTTTCCGGCACCTTCCTCCAAATTCTGCCAGATTTAGTCACGTCACTGAAGGGACACTCTTTATCTCCGCGCAGCTGTCCACCGACGCGGTCAGCGCCCTCCGAAAGGTTTGTGTACTGTAAGACTGTGGAAGCAACCTAGCGCCCAAGCACCCACGTAAACATGAGACGCATCCACCGCTGGTAAGGAAAAGGAGTTCCGTCTCGATTCAAACGATTGTGGTTTTATTTGTGCTGGTGTAAACCTTGTTGGCGGCTATAAATGACACGCCTTGTTTTATTTCAGTTGTTTGTCACGTAACAAACTTACTACTGTTTGAGCACCAACGAAAAACTGCTCGTTAGCTGACAGTTTTCTGGACCCTATGGCGTAACTACTTGAAATACGGCAGTGGTTGAAGGAAGGATGTCGTAAACCACTGTTTGGAGTTTGGGTACTAATATGACTGTAGAAGCAACCTAGCGCCGGTGAGCCGGTTTGGCCTAGGCGTTAGGCTGGTAAGCGGAAGGGCCTCGGTTCGATACCGCTTCGGCTCTCCTTTCTCTTCAAAAAGGTTGTCACGTTGGTTTGCAGTGGACATTGTCTTGTGACTTCGTCCATCATTTCCTGCTGAAACATTAAAATGGCTCTCATCGTTGCCCATCTTAATGCAGGAATCATTCTGGTGGTGACAATGTAGCGACAGGTATTACAGTCTCCCTCTCCCCCCACCCCCCCCCCTTTCTCCCCATCCCTAATAATCCTTATGGTTTCTGTGGACGTTAAGCACCATGTTTACTTACGTAACCTCGCGCCAAAGCACTCACGTAAACACCGATGAGACGCATCCACCCCTATGTAAGAAAAGTAGTTCCGTCTCGATTCAAACGATTGTGGTTTTATTTGTGCTGGTGTAAGCTTTGTTGGCGGCTATAAATGACACGCCTTGTTTTATTCGAGTTGTTTGTAAAAACTTACTACTGTCTGAGCATCAACAAAAAAAACTGCTCGAGTTAGGTCAGTTTTCTGAACCCTATGGCGTAACTAAACTGACACGGCTTTGGTTGAAGGATGGATGTCGTAAACCAATGCTTGGAGTTTGAGCAGCAACATTACTGAATAAACAAAACAACCTGAACAAGTGGCAGTGAGCATCCTACTAATCAACACATACATATTATCAAACATCAGAGCATAACAACAACTGAACAAATGGCAATTCAACTTACTGGCAACGAGGCGATTTTCCTGAACTTGTGGCCGAAACACTGTCATGGACCCTGGCCGATGGAATACTAAATCAAGATGGCTACCACCGGCTAATAAGTAAACACAGACATCGTAAGGCTTATAAGGGCCGGGTCACCACCGGCCGCTAGACCATTTTGCTTTACGTCCACAGAAGCGAGGTGGCTTATTAGGGACGGGGACAGGGGGACGCAAGAGTGAATATCGCCAGAAAAAGGCCGTGGACCGTCGCCAGAACAATGGAAGTGTTAAGGCGGTGTCCCTTCGCCATTGCCCAGCGCAGCGACTAGTGCACTGCGCAATTGCTGTTCAAGTCAACTGCCGTGCGGCTTGGACAGAGTCACAAAGACAATGTCCGTTTCACACTCCGAGCACCGCTTTCCGGCACCTTCCTCCAAACTCTGCCAGATTTAGTCACGTCACTGAAGGGACACTCTTTATCTCCGCGCAGCTGTCCACCGACGCGGTCAACGCCCTCCGAAAGGTTCGGGTACTGATAAGACTGTGGAAGCAACCTAGCGCCCAAGCACGCACGTAAACATGAAGCACATCCACCCCGGGTAAAAAGAGAAAAAAGAAAAGAAAAAAGAAAAAAGAATTCCGTCTCGATTCAAACGATTTGGGTTTTATTTGAGCTGGCGTAAGCAACATGGTCAGTTATAAAACGAACGTGTGATATAATTTGAGTTGTTTGTAACAAAATTACTTCTGTTTGAGCACCACCAACAACAACAACAACAACAAAAAACTGCTGGTTAGCTGACAGTTTTCTGGACCCTGTGGCGTAACTAAATACGGCAGTGGTTGAAGGAAGGATGCCGTAAACCAGTGCTTGGAGTTTGTGTCCGTTGCACTGCCAGTGTTGAGGAAAAACTCGAAGTTGATGATGAAGTGTTGCTTAATGTCCTCAGATGTCAGTTGACATATTAGGGACAAGTTGTGACCAATGCCGAAGCACGGTTCAATAAATCTTTACGCCCACGGAAACCAGAAGGCTCGTTAGGACGGACAAACTAGAAGTGAAAGAAGTCCAATTTTTGTAGCCCAGCTCCACCTCCCTGCTCATGATCTCAGTCTTCTGGGCTAAAGCGCGTGCTGGCGACTCTATTAGTGCGGGGTGCTTGTGTTTCAGTGTGCGTCAGTTTCACTTTGTTTTGTATGACTAAGTATGTGTAGCGATGTATTATTATGCTATTGCTTTTGTGTGTGAGTATTTATGCATTTCATACTTTAACTAAATGACAGAGCTCTTTGAGTCGCTCAACTCGCACCATTATTTATTTGCTGCAGGCTATAGTCTTTTGACTGTTGTGGTTTGGTGGTGTGTTTACCATAGGTTTGTCGGCAGTCCACCGTTTCTACTAATTTTGTCAGGTCAAGCTAAGTACTTCTTTATTCCATTTAAGGGAACAAGCAAACCAAACCAAAAAAAAATAATATATATATATATCTTAAATAAGTTAAAACAATTAAAAGAAGAAAAAAGAAAGAAAATTACCATGTCTAAATGATTCAAAATTTAAGAGCGCGCAACAACAGACAGACGATACTGACATCATAAACATTATTAGATGGAATAATATTAGTTACAGAAATGCGCTGTAAAATAAACAGTAGCCGCTCACACATTCAGATATGATTAGTAGGCTACACACTCGGCACAAGTATAATCACTATTCTCGTCCTGTCCGCCTCCACACCTACACCCATGCACCATATCACAGCGGCCTCCCACACATCCACACGCACACATGGACATACACCCACCCTCATCTCTCTCTCTCTCTCTCTCTCTCTCTCTCTCTCTCTCTCTCTCTCTCTCTCTCTCTCTCTCTCATAGACTAGTGACACACACGCGCGCGGGCGCGCGCATACACGCACGCACGCACACAAATAACGGACCAAGCCGGGTAGCCTCATAAATTATTCCTAACTGTGACAATACAACGCTCTGTATGAGAAGCAAGACACACTCAAAGACTAGCACTAAAACAATCGGTGCGAACTTTCGCGGGGGGCGCGTTATCTAGTCGCAGCATCGCTGATAAAGTGATATCAAGTAGTCTATGAATACAACTTAGCTTCTACAGTAAACAATATTTAATTTCAACCCAAAATAAACACTAAACATGAAGACGGTCAGCTAAGCAAAATACTATACGACAAAGCATTGATCGACACAGAATTACTTCAATCGAGTAAAAACAACGATTCACTACTATTCACTAGTACTATTACTAGTATTAGTATTAGTTATTACTAAACACAGAACGCGCCGTGCAGACGACGTCTATAAAAAGAATAGACCTAGAGAGGCATCGGCTACTAAGCTCGATCCTGCGTCTAAATAAACAACATGTACACATTCTAAGATATAATAAATGCCAAATTATATTACCTTGGCTTTGGTGCACAAAAAGGAGTAAATAAACAAAGAGTAGGTAAACAAACACGCGGTCAAAATAAGTTCAGGGAGCAAATTTGAATCTGGCACACACCGGCGGCTAAAGCTATCGCCGGTCGGCTGTGTGAAGGCCATGTGGCGTTACGCCACGCGCAGCGCGTCTCTCAAAACAAAAGCGTCGTCTGCTCCGCTTCCCGGGTTACTAACAGTAAAGTAATGAAACTGCATGAATCTGATAACCGCGTCGGGATTACCGTTAACACGCGTACAAAGAGCACATGCTCACATAAACATAGCTCGGGAGGTGTACGGACACAAAGACGGGCGCCGTGCCTACAGGAACAATACAGCAAAAGGATATCTAGCTGAATCATAAATAGCCGGGTGGCAGATCATTAAAATGACAATTTAACAATACAGCAAAAAGATATGTAGTCATTGAATCATAAATAGGGTGGCAGATTAGACAATTTAACAATACAGCAAACAAATATCAATAATTACAACAGTAACTAAACACCAAAATGTAATAATGGGGGTCAATCATCATGATATACAGGGCATTCAGGCAATACTACTATTACTAGAGGCATAATCACTCCTGAGGTGTAAACTTCAAATCATAATAATAACCATGATATGACTAAGGCAATAAGTAAACCTGTCATTAACAATAGCTATAAAGTATAATATAATTAAATAAGTAAAACTGTTTTGAACATTTATAGATAAGTAATAGATCATCATAAGAACTATAAATGCATAATCCAAGTCAGTAAGTGAAATGATTATGAACTTTATAAACAAGTAAAAAACAACAAAAACAAAAACCTACTATAATATGACTAAGTCAGTAAGTAAAACTATTATGAACTGTTATGAAAAAATACTACAAATACAATAATATATATATGACTAGATTAACCAGTCAAACCAAAACAAAATAGAATGAGGACAGGTCATGAATGCTACACTGCCACTGAGTCAGTCAGCCAGGTGAGAATCAGTGCCAAAAAACAACAACTATGATTCTAATTATCTGCCCAGGTTGCATGCCATCTGTAGGTATACTAACACTTGACCTTGAAGAGAATACTTTATGAATGAGCAATGGTGCCCACATCCACAGTTATCAACAACCAGGCACTCTAGTCTAGTAAGATGGCACTTGGAGTGACCAATAATACACATTCACAGTAGTCTATCACCGTAGCAGGCAACTTCCACATATGGCAGCTGATAGTCTAGCCACCTCTCTATAATTTCATTGCAACTTAGCAATCTGTTACACATGACTGTCTTGCATGTTCCTTGTAATCAGGAATATACTGACTAGATGTTTGCTTAAATTGCAAGTAAATTCACATACTAGGCCTAGCCTAGTACCACACATACTATAGTATTGGACTGAGGTTGACACATCATAGCGTTACTGTAATTCTCCAGCTACTGACGATATCCTAAGTCAAAATACATCACTCAGTTTGGCCTTCCACCATGACATTATTGATAGCAGCAACCACACTCAGAGCATCGCTTTCCGGCACCCTCCTCCGAACTCTGCCAGATTTAGTTACGCCACTGACGGGGGGCACTCTTTATCTCCGCGCAGCTGTCCAGCGACGCGGTCAGCGCCCTCCGAAAGGTTCGGGTACTAATCACACTCCGAGCATCGCTTTCCGGCACACACCTTCTCAGTGCAACAGTCAGAGTGTACTCTTTAGTTGCTCCCTGCCGCCTGCCTGATTTGACCTCATTAGCCCTGCTGCGGTCAGTTTCAGGCCAGCGCGGTCAGTTTCAGGCCAGCGCGGGCTTTCTAGGGGCCCGTTGCCTGGCTACAAGACGGTTTCAAAATGGCGGCTGCAGCTTCAAGATTCAATCCCCTTCCTCTTACTTTCACAAAGATTGTGCACCACTCTTCACACCTCAGCATCTTTGGGATGTTATCTCCTGTTTACTCACATGCCAGACTGTCCCCTGGCACCTCTTGGTCAAGTCTGACAGCAGTAATTTATGTTTTGTTAGGTTGTAAACATTGATGGTGCCACAATCAATTCCTCCCTTCCTTTTCATTTGAGGGAAATTATCAGACCTCATAAATCAAGACCAGAGGTTTTCCCAGATGGTGTGTAGTGGTCTCTGCACTCTCCAGGCTCTGTTCGTCACATTGCATGCTGACAAACATGGGAGTAATTAGCTGACAGGTCAGGAGGGGATGTAAATGAGAACCGGGTGTCAGTATCCCTACCACCTGGTCTTGCCCACAGGCAGACACACAACACCTTGTTGTGGAATGGATACCTGTGCTTGGATACCAGTGTTTTTGATAGTACTCGGGCGATGTTTTGGATTCTATTTCAGTTGTTTTGTTGACAAAACTTTATAGAAGTAAAATGTAAGGAATATAACAGTACACAATGGGTGTGCTGTAGAGTAGCTGAGTTCTGCTTATCACTGCTGAAGGGTGTGGACTACCAGACCACCATAGCCAAGGTAATTCAATTTACTTTCTGAAACCACTTTGCATGTCTGTCTAGTAGTAGTTGTACTTTACGGTGCCGTTCTTAGTTTGAGTGCAAAAACCTCTGTTTGGTGCTTATTGGTACAAAACATCAATGTAATAGTAAGTAAAGATTCAACCATGCATGCCCCTTTTGACTCCACTAACAGTTTTTTTTTTCCTTCCAAAACAAATTACACTAAAGTGTCAAAAGTGCTATGTTTGACATCTGCAGTTTCTACAAAGATATCTCAGTTACTTCTTTAATTGCAATGAAGACAGAAACACACATATGACCCTGTAACCTCATCCCCCACTGTGTACTGTCAGCCATGCACTGCCACAGGCAACATAGTCAGACTCCTGCTGACACAGAGCTAAATAGCTATTTATAGCTAGCTGGCCCAGAAAACTAAAGGGCTGCTTGGGAGAAGGTGTGGGCACCTTCCTCCAAATTCTGCCAGATTTAGTCACGTCACTGAAGGGACACTCTTTATCTCCGCGCAGCTGTCCACCGACGCGGTCAGCGCCCTCCGAAAGGTTTGTGTACTGTAAGACTGTGGAAGCAACCTAGCGCCCAAGCACCCACGTAAACATGAGACGCATCCACCGCTGGTAAGGAAAAGGAGTTCCGTCTCGATTCAAACGATTGTGGTTTTATTTGTGCTGGTGTAAACCTTGTTGGCGGCTATAAATGACACGCCTTGTTTTATTTCAGTTGTTTGTCACGTAACAAACTTACTACTGTTTGAGCACCAACGAAAAACTGCTCGTTAGCTGACAGTTTTCTGGACCCTATGGCGTAACTACTTGAAATACGGCAGTGGTTGAAGGAAGGATGTCGTAAACCACTGTTTGGAGTTTGGGTACTAATATGACTGTAGAAGCAACCTAGCGCCGGTGAGCCGGTTTGGCCTAGGCGTTAGGCTGGTAAGCGGAAGGGCCTCGGTTCGATACCGCTTCGGCTCTCCTTTCTCTTCAAAAAGGTTGTCACGTTGGTTTGCAGTGGACATTGTCTTGTGACTTCGTCCATCATTTCCTGCTGAAACATTAAAATGGCTCTCATCGTTGCCCATCTTAATGCAGGAATCATTCTGGTGGTGACAATGTAGCGACAGGTATTACAGTCTCCCTCTCCCCCCACCCCCCCCCCCCTTTCTCCCCATCCCTAATAATCCTTATGGTTTCTGTGGACGTTAAGCACCATGTTTACTTACGTAACCTCGCGCCAAAGCACTCACGTAAACACCGATGAGACGCATCCACCCCTATGTAAGAAAAGTAGTTCCGTCTCGATTCAAACGATTGTGGTTTTATTTGTGCTGGTGTAAGCTTTGTTGGCGGCTATAAATGACACGCCTTGTTTTATTCGAGTTGTTTGTAAAAACTTACTACTGTCTGAGCATCAACAAAAAAACTGCTCGAGTTAGGTCAGTTTTCTGAACCCTATGGCGTAACTAAACTGACACGGCTTTGGTTGAAGGATGGATGTCGTAAACCAATGCTTGGAGTTTGAGCAGCAACATTACTGAATAAACAAAACAACCTGAACAAGTGGCAGTGAGCATCCTACTAATCAACACATACATATTATCAAACATCAGAGCATAACAACAACTGAACAAATGGCAATTCAACTTACTGGCAACGAGGCGATTTTCCTGAACTTGTGGCCGAAACACTGTCATGGACCCTGGCCGATGGAATACTAAATCAAGATGGCTACCACCGGCTAATAAGTAAACACAGACATCGTAAGGCTTATAAGGGCCGGGTCACCACCGGCCGCTAGACCATTTTGCTTTACGTCCACAGAAGCGAGGTGGCTTATTAGGGACGGGGACAGGGGGACGCAAGAGTGAATATCGCCAGAAAAAGGCCGTGGACCGTCGCCAGAACAATGGAAGTGTTAAGGCGGTGTCCCTTCGCCATTGCCCAGCGCAGCGACTAGTGCACTGCGCAATTGCTGTTCAAGTCAACTGCCGTGCGGCTTGGACAGAGTCACAAAGACAATGTCCGTTTCACACTCCGAGCACCGCTTTCCGGCACCTTCCTCCAAACTCTGCCAGATTTAGTCACGTCACTGAAGGGACACTCTTTATCTCCGCGCAGCTGTCCACCGACGCGGTCAACGCCCTCCGAAAGGTTCGGGTACTGATAAGACTGTGGAAGCAACCTAGCGCCCAAGCACGCACGTAAACATGAAGCACATCCACCCCGGGTAAAAAGAGAAAAAAGAAAAGAAAAAAGAAAAAAGAATTCCGTCTCGATTCAAACGATTTGGGTTTTATTTGAGCTGGCGTAAGCAACATGGTCAGTTATAAAACGAACGTGTGATATAATTTGAGTTGTTTGTAACAAAATTACTTCTGTTTGAGCACCACCACCAACAACAACAACAACAAAAAACTGCTGGTTAGCTGACAGTTTTCTGGACCCTGTGGCGTAACTAAATACGGCAGTGGTTGAAGGAAGGATGCCGTAAACCAGTGCTTGGAGTTTGTGTCCGTTGCACTGCCAGTGTTGAGGAAAAACTCGAAGTTGATGATGAAGTGTTGCTTAATGTCCTCAGATGTCAGTTGACATATTAGGGACAAGTTGTGACCAATGCCGAAGCACGGTTCAATAAATCTTTACGCCCACGGAAACCAGAAGGCTCGTTAGGACGGACAAACTAGAAGTGAAAGAAGTCCAATTTTTGTAGCCCAGCTCCACCTCCCTGCTCATGATCTCAGTCTTCTGGGCTAAAGCGCGTGCTGGCGACTCTATTAGTGCGGGGTGCTTGTGTTTCAGTGTGCGTCAGTTTCACTTTGTTTTGTATGACTAAGTATGTGTAGCGATGTATTATTATGCTATTGCTTTTGTGTGTGAGTATTTATGCATTTCATACTTTAACTAAATGACAGAGCTCTTTGAGTCGCTCAACTCGCACCATTATTTATTTGCTGCAGGCTATAGTCTTTTGACTGTTGTGGTTTGGTGGTGTGTTTACCATAGGTTTGTCGGCAGTCCACCGTTTCTACTAATTTTGTCAGGTCAAGCTAAGTACTTCTTTATTCCATTTAAGGGAACAAGCAAACCAAACCAAAAAAAAAATATATATATATATATCTTAAATAAGTTAAAACAATTAAAAGAAGAAAAAAGAAAGAAAATTACCATGTCTAAATGATTCAAAATTTAAGAGCGCGCAACAACAGACAGACGATACTGACATCATAAACATTATTAGATGGAATAATATTAGTTACAGAAATGCGCTGTAAAATAAACAGTAGCCGCTCACACATTCAGATATGATTAGTAGGCTACACACTCGGCACAAGTATAATCACTATTCTCGTCCTGTCCGCCTCCACACCTACACCCATGCACCATATCACAGCGGCCTCCCACACATCCACACGCACACATGGACATACACCCACCCTCATCTCTCTCTCTCTCTCTCTCTCTCTCTCTCTCTCTCTCTCTCTCTCTCTCTCTCTCTCTCTCTCTCTCTCTCTCTCTCTCATAGACTAGTGACACACACACGCGCGGGCGCGCGCGCATACACGCACGCACGCACACAAATAACGGACCAAGCCGGGTAGCCTCATAAATTATTCCTAAAACAGGATGACTGAATCGGCATGAATTAGTGAAAGCTGTTACGGAGACAGAGACAGACAGAGACAAAGAGAGAGAGTCTGCCGCAAGTTCGGGCCGAAGCTTGCCTCTCATTACAAGCCATTTGAGAATGAAGTAAAGTTTGGACTGTCCGAACCATGTTCGGCGAACTAAAAGTTCAGTTAAGAAACGAATCATAGTTCGTCGAACTGTCCGAAGTATGTTCGGCGAACACACATTCGCCCAGTTAAGAAAGGGCTTAACTTGAAGGTCCAGCTCCACCTCCCTCCCGACTCTAGATCTTTTGATCTCGCCTGGAACCTTGAACACCACCAGCGGACTGACTGACTGTGTTTCAACGGTCCTCTGACACCGTGGTGTGGTGTCAATCTTTAATTCTGTAAAAAAATCAACAACAACAAAATCTGGCACTCTGCACGCTACTTCTAGCTGTACAACCATTCATACAAGTGTTGACCATTTTGCTTTTTGATTCTAAAAACACACGTGTAAAAAAGGTGCCTGGACTAACTCATCACACACAGTAGCCCTCCGGCTTGCTCTCCGAGGGTGTGTACGTGCAAAGTTATGACTCGTCAAACGGATGCCGTCGATACGGGACTAGCACCTGGCACTGAATAAAAATGTTAAAAATTCAATAATTCTCTTCGATTGCACACATATAAACATACAGGACTAGAACTAAGGTGGGTCATGAGCGATGTAATAATAAATATCACTGATTAATTGTACGCTAGTCGCAAGCGACCGATTTTACCGCCGTGATTACCACTACACTACACTGGGATAGGACCTATAAAATAGTATTTAAAAAAAAAAAAAAAAAAACAGCTAGTTTTAAGAACGGTAAAACTTCTTAGGACCACTTTTGAAAATCTGACATTCACTTCTAAACATGAAAAAGCAACACAGAAGACAAACATGCAACATATAAACGTACAAACATTTTACATACAGCTAATAAGTATCTATAAACACTTTCAAACCACACGCTCTCGTTAAAGTATAGATAAATTTGCACTTGGTTAAAGAGGCAACAGGGGTATATAAGGAGCGGAGCCGTTAGACAACCAGACCCGTCCCTAATAAGCCTTACGGTTTCTGTGGACGTTAAGCACCATGTTTACTTACTTAGACAACCAGTGCGTTTCAAACATTTGAGAGGTACGGAACGTCCCGTCGCTCAACATCTAACTCGATTATCTTCAGACAGAGGGCATAACAGAGTCCAAAATTTGGCACCGAAGTAACTTACTATCACATCTAATGAACACGGTATTCAATAGACCACAAGACAATGGTGTTACATGCCGAAAATAAGGAAAATAGATTTGAATGGAAGAGAAAAAGGGCGGAGCTGCGCTACGTCACTTATGTATAAATAGCAACACACGTGTTCGTCAAGACATGCATGCTCATGGTATGCGCGAAACTGAGATGCAGACACACAGTAACAGAAGCGGAAAAGAAAACGTCGCCTACCTTTACCACCACTTGTGTCCGAGGTATGGCATATCGGGTGGATAGGGATAGAGCCCTCTAACTAATTTTAGGACACACTCCAGCATGGTGAAGCACATGCACAACAGTTCCATCAATGTAGTCTCGACACATTGCTGTCTCCTTTTTACGAACATATAAATTATAAAGGATGCCGCCATGCTCAACGCATGTTAATCATGGACCGACATTTCCTATACAGTTTCTTCCTGATCCTAGAATTTCTCTTGTGAGCATCATGACCCAACCGCTGCTGCTGGCTAGTTTTATTAACTGGCTAGTGTTAGGCTGTTTATAGCTTCTATCTTGTACTATAGATGTTTGACATTGTTGGAAGGAATTGAAGTCTGTTACGCATGTGCTGTGATAACTGATATCTATGTTGGGGGGGGGGGGGGGGAGATTTATTATTTTATTATTATTATGAAAATGGCTAGTGTGTTTAAATTGCCTGATGTTAATGTGTATGTGTGTGTGTGTGGGGGGGGGGGGGGGGCGAAATAACGGATTTATTTTATTAAAACGGCTATATATATATTTTTTTTCTCTCCCCATTATACCTATGATTTTATTTTATTACCTTTTAGCTCTACTGTGAGTCTGAGTGTACATGCCTTCTCATGTGATTGGAATTGATATTGATGTTTATTCTGCTTTTGCTGTCTGTTTGGGGGTAGCGTATGACTCTATGAGTCTGTTTTACTGGTATTTGCGATATATCTATGATCTTGTACTTATGTATTATGTATTATACCGTGTGTTATCTTACTGGTATCTTTTGTGCAGTCGTAAGGCAAATTTCTATGTTATTCATAGACAATAAAATTTCTGTATTCTGTATTCTTAACACAGGTTTCACACGGCGAACAAAAACAAAAGACGCATTCCCGTCTGTCACCATCCAGTTCAGAGGCCTCGTTTCCTTGACTTGAATGGCTCACATCAACACCTGCAGTGGCACAACTATCACCCTTCCTTTCAGACTCAGTCTGGCTCAACACTCACTACAGTGGTATCGTATGTGGCAAGAAATGTCTCGACGAAATTCAAGAAAGGAAGAGAAATTTCCTGAACATAATCCCATCCACGTGCTTCAAACAGCTCTTTTATCACTGCTTCTTGCTCACAGTCAAACTCAAACAAAGTCAGAGTCAGTCTATCCATTTCCCAGGAATAGCATCGTGCCCACATCTCAGCAGTGGAGGGAAAACAATTGTGTTTGAAACGCATCTCGTGCAGTGGAATGTAGGCCAGTCCTCGTGTCACGACTCTTGTTTGGGGAACCGTTAGGGGTGTACCAAAGATAACTACGTTCTGATCAGTCCAATCAAAGTTGCTTTTTCGCAGTGTTGGCGTTTTTGTTCCTCAAACTAAACCTCTACAGGGCCCAGGATAAAATCATAATGAACTGGTCTATCCGAAAGGTGGGGAAGCTGGTATATTTTGGCGCCACCACTCTGCAGTGATGTTTAGGTGGACGTTTCTGACGTTACAAAACCCCTAGCAACATAAACGAACCTTCCTACTGGGTCGTGAAGAGGGCAAAAGTTCTATAAACAAATGGTGAGAAAGCCCAGTTCCCTAGAGGGGACGGTGTAAGAATGTTTTTAATCCGCAATCATAATTTTTATTACAACAAATGTAATTGCAAGTATACGGCACGTTAATGGAGCATGACAACAGCATAACGAACTCCATTCGGCAAAATATTTCCAGCATACATTATGACAGTATAGCTTGGACTGACATAGTCATAGGGGATGGAAATTAATTCTGTTGAACGTTTGCATGTTGTGTTTTGTTTTTCCTCTTCACATGATAACCACATGTACCGCTTTATTTTTAGTTAGCGCTCCAGTGCGCATGCGTCCCGATCCCTTGGATCGGTTTTAAAACAACCGATATGGGGGGGGGGAGGGGGGGGGGGCGGCAGTAACCTCTCCAATGTCGCAGCGAGCCGACAAAGCCTCGTCACACGCGCGCACAGCGTTGAAAAACACAGGAAAAGCAAACACAGAAACAGAATATAGAACTACGCGCACACAGCGTTAGAGGAAAAACAAAAACAAAACAGAAACAGACTATAGAACTACGCGCGCGAGTAGCAGCGATAGAAATAAACAGTAATGGAGTGGAGTGGTAGGACAGGACTACTGAGTGGACAGGACACAGGCAGCGGAGTCAGTGGGTCGTCTCCAAGGAAAGCACGCTATCGCTACAATCATGTCGGCCCTCTGGACCACAAAATGGCTGACAACTGTGTTTGCTTGGCCCGCACAAATACACTTTCCTCTACAATAATTAAACTAATTAAATCACCAAAAACATCAAATAATAAGTTACAGTTACAATCTTTTAAACCGCATAAACAAAATGTACACACATGACTTATTACAACAAGAGTGGGAAGCGTGGTTTGCGCCTGTCTATAAACAGATTCGTACAACTAAATCACAACTAACACAATGTACAAAATATTAATGTCAATAAAACTTACATCGGAATAAAGAGCACGCTCCCACGGTTAAAACAGTACATAACAATTAAGTGCACGGCTTCTTACACCTTTCATTCACACAATGCTGTGTCCTTTTGTCCCTCTGTCCCATCCACCTTCCTTTGTCATTTGTCTTACACCTTTCATTCACACAATGCTGTGTCCTTTTGTCCCTCTGTCCCATCCACCTTCATTTGTCATTTGTCTTACACCTTTCATTCACACAATGCTGTGTCCTTTTGTCCCTCTGTCCCATCCACCTTCCTTTGTCATTTGTCTTACACCTTTCATTCACACAATGCTGTGTCCTTTTGTCCCTCTGTCCCATCCACCTTCATTTGTCATTGGTTCACTGCTGTAGTGGGATGGTGTGTGTGCGCGCGCGCGCGCGTGTGTGTGTGTGTGACTCTGTGTGCGTGCGTGCGTGCGTGCGTGCGTGCGTGCGTGCGTGCGTGTGTGTGTGTGTGTGTGATGTAAGTCTTGCTCAGTGTTTGGCTTTCTATAGATTTAATTCAGTGCTTGCAGTCATTGTTGTTTTTCGCTTATGGTGTCGACTCCATGTGTGTTAAAGCTGATTTTTGTACTGAATACCGAGCTCTGATATGTTAGGTGTTGGCGCTTTACAAATATGCCATTATTATTATTATTATTGTTATTACTTTGCACTCTCCGTTTGCGGACATCATCAGACTAGTTGACATTAATTTTCACCTTCGATGGGACACAGCCGAACTGGGCGTTGTAATTCATACAGAGACCTGGGCATTGTCATTCATACAGAGACCTGGGCATTGTCATTCATACAGAGAACTTCATACAGAGAACTGGGCATTGTCATTCATACAGAGAACTGGGCATGGTCATTCATACAGAGAACGTCATACAGAGAACTGGGCATTGTCATTCATACAGAGAACTGGGCATTGTCATTCATACAGAGAACGTCATACAGAGAACTGGGCATTGTCATTCATACAGAGAACTGGGCATTGTCATTCATACAGAGAACTGGGCATTGTCATTCATACATACAACTTCATACAGAGAACTGGGCATTGTCATTCGTACAGAGAACAGGGCATTGTCACTCAGACAGCTGGATGGTTTTGCATCGTCATTGCAGTCGACACCTCTTTCACGTTAGAGATGTTTTCGAGTACGGTGACGGCGACTGCAAGGACTGTGATAATGTGAACAATAACAGTTTCAGTCACGACGAAGGACGATAATAATAACATTAGTAGTAACAACGAAACTGGTGTGACTATGGCGGTGACAGTGACGACAGCGACAACCTTGGCGATAAAAAACGACGATATTGACAATGATGATGATGATGGTGATGAAGTCGACAATACCTGTCACAGCTGTTCCCAGTGCTTTCTACCGCGGTTCCAACGTCACTCTGATGATCACCAACGACATTTACGAGGGGTCAGGGAGCATGCGCACTGACGACCCGTTCGGATACTCGGAGGTACGGGACCGGCTGAGGGAGTCGCCGCCAGGAGGCGCTGCTACGGATGTCGGCAGGACTGCAGGTGCTTCTCCCCCTTGCGGTGAGACGGCGAACTGCCTGAATCAAAGCAGTCGGCAACGGTTTATTGTATGTCTGTTCACAGCAAGGTCATACTAGTTCTCCCCCAGGCCACCACCCCCACCCCCAACCCCCAAAAGAGAGAGAGGGGGGTAGAAGAAAAAGAAGAAGAAGAAGAAGAAGAAGAAGAAGAAGAAGAAGAAGAAGAAGAAGAAGAAGAAGAAGAAGAAGAAGAAGAGGAGGAGAAGAAGAAGAAGAAGAAGAAGAAGAAGAAGAAGAAGAAGAAGAAGAAGAAGAAGAAGAAGAAGAAGAAGCCTATATATCAGAAAGTTACTCTAAATTACTCCCAGGAATATCAACGATCAGTTTTAACAGTAGACGTCATAACATCAGCATTATACGAAATACTTCCCACATTGTTACAAGCATTAATATTATACTTATGTAATGGAGTGGAGTGGTCAAAGGACAAGACACAGGCAGCGGAGTCAATAAAGTGGAGACCACAGCAGGCGTATGGCAGCAATCAGTTTTTACTTGTTCAGCCGCAGACAGTTTTCAGCACACACACAAAATCATCACGCTCACGCATAGATAAGAGAACGGCGCGGGCCACAGGGAACACACGCTATCGCTACAGTAAAATCGCCCCTCTGGACCACAAAATGGCTGACAATTGTGTTTCCCTGGCCCGCACAAATACACTTTCCTCTTCAATAACTAAACTAATTAAAACACTAAACTAATTAAAACATCAAAAACATCAAATAAAAGCTACAGTTACAATCTTTTAAACCGTATAAACAAAATGTACACACATGACTTATTTTATTTACAACAAGAGTGGGAAGCGTGGCTTGCGCCTGTCTATATACAGATTCGTACAACTAAATCACAACTAACACAATGTACAAAATATAAACGTCACTAAAACTTACATCGGAATAAAGAGCACGATCCCACGGTTAAAATGGTACATAACAATTACAATACAACGCTCTGTAAGAGAAGCAAGACAAACTCAAAGACCAGCATTAAAACAATCGGTGCGAACTTTCGCCTGGGGCGCGTAACCTTAGTCGCAGCAGCGCTGATAGTGAGATTAAGTAGTCTATGAATACAACTTAGCTTCTACAGTACACAATACTTAATAAGTTAATTTCAGCCCAAAATAAACACTAAACATGAAGTCAGCTAAGCAAAATACTATACGACAACGCATTGATCGACACAGGATTACTTTAATCGAATCAAAACAACATTTCACTACCATTTACTAGTACTAAACAAAGCGCGCCATGCAGACGACGGCTATAAAAGAATGGACCTAGAGAGGCATCGGCTACTAATTAAGCTCGATCCGGTGTCTGAATAAACGTTAAATAAACATTCTAAGATGCCAAATTATATTATACATAGCTTAGTGCATAAAAAGGACTAGATAGACAAAGAGTAGGTAAACAAACAAGCGGTCAAAATGTTAAGGAAGAAAAACAGATTTGTCGGAAAAAGGCGCGCACTGGCGGCTATCGCCGGTCGGCTGTGTGAAGGCCATGTGGCGTTACGCAACACGCCGCGCTTCAAAACAAAAGCGTCGTCTGCTCCGGTTCCTGGGTTACTAGACTAAAGTACAGTAATGAAATTGCATTGATCCGTTAAGCGGGGCGGGATTACTGTAAAACGTACAAAGAGCACTTGCTCACACTTATTTTTCTGATATAACTGATAATAAGACACTCCAGCATTATGCAGTGTGTGTGTGTGTGTGTGTGTGTGTGTGTGCCGTGTGTGTGTGTGTGTGTGTGTGTGTGTGTGTGTGTGTGTGTGTGTGTGTGTGTGTGTGTGTGTGTGTGTGTGTGTGTGTGTGTGTGTGTGTGTGTGTGTGTGTGTGTGTGTGTGTGTGTAAACATTTCCGTCTCAATTCAAACAATTTTGGTTTCAGTATTTGTGCTGACGTAAGCAAAGTGGGCGGTTATAAAAGAAACGCCTGATATAACTTGAGTTGCCTGTTACAAATTTACTGCAATTTGAGCACCAACGAATAAATGGCAGTTTTCACAGACCTGTGACGTAATCAATCGTAGTGGTTGGAGAAAGGATGACGTAGACCGAGACCTATGACGTAATCAATGGCAGTGGTTGGAGCGGAAGGATGACGTAGACCAGTTCTTGCAGTTTGACAGGTGGACACACAGCGGCCAGTCCCTGGTCGGAAGATGGTCAACAAGCAGAATGTTATTCATTTGAATTCTTTTCTGCACGAACCAACACACAAGGGAGTTAATTAGCGCTCGAAATACATAACACAAATACAACAACAAAGACCTGAATCGCCTACGGTAACTCTTACCTGGCGTGCGTGTAAATACAAGGTACATAAGCTCCACCAGAGGTATATTCTCAAAATGTAAGCGACTCAGGTCTTTGTTGTATTTGTGTTAGGTATTTCGAGCGCTAATTAACTCCCTGCACAATCTCTCAGGGCCTCGTTTTGTTTCAGATTTTTTATGATTAATTTTATATATATATTAAATGTTTTGTGTTTTACTTTTGGGTCAGAAGCCGACGGTTACACCGAGATAGGCGATGTGTCTGTAAGCCAACCGAGACCACAGCGGCAGAGTGTTCAAGTCGTCCACATCCGCAAAACGGGAACTGGTTAGTTTTCCTGGTTCCGCCTCCCCACTCTTCTCTTTGCCGTCACCGTATCTGTGTCACTTCATTGGGCTTTAATTTTGCCTGCCGGTTAGCCAGTGTCTGCTTGCCATTTCCATCCTTAATCGACGGCAGTCAAAACAATCCTAATTTCTAATGTTGTTTCCTTATCACGACGTTATAATTTCCTTGTCGCTTCAGTTAATGTTTCAAATGCGTCACTTTTTTCGTTTGTTTTGTTTTGTTTGTCCGGGTATGGTGTAGCCTAGTGGAAGTGTTTCAGTGACCTTTCTCGTAAAATAATGTGTTTGTTGGCTACAGTTGGTTCATTGTTCATTTAACTGGACTAGTATTGACAAATAAAAATGTGTGTTGTGCGTGTGTGTGTGTGTGTGTGTATATATATATATGTGTGTGTGTGTGTGTGTGTGTGTGTGTGTGTGTGTGTGTGTGTGTGTGTGTGAGTGTGTGTGTGTGAGGTGGGTGTGTGTGTGTGTGTGTGTGTGTGTGTGTGTGTGTGTGTGTGTGTGTTCTTAGTTGAATAAGGATACATTTTATTTCATAAAACTAAAGGGAAACAAATTGGGTTGTACTGACTGATTTATTTTGACGTAAAACTGGCGCTGGGTGCCGCGCATTCACTAAGGGCGCTAACTCCTGTAATACTGATGCCATAAAGTTGAGCAGAGTTATCTTCGCAGAATAAACCCGTGTCCTCCTTCGCCACGAGTTTGTGTGAGGTTGCCGGTTTGGCCCAGCGGTAAGGCGTTAGGCTGGCAAGCTGACGACGTCGGTTCGATTCTCCGCTTCGGCTCTAGTTTGTGGACACCATCTTGTGACGTTTATCCTCCCCCCTCCCCCCCAGACAATTCCTCGTGACAGGTACTAGATTGGATGGACGAAATATATTAAGTGAGTTGAATGTAGACGTGGACGGACACGTAAACATGGTGCTTAACGTCCACTGAAACCATAAGGCTTATTAGGGACGGGTGGACGGACACGGTGACCGTCTTGCTTTTGCTGGAATCGTTTCGCGCAGCTCTAATCGCTTTATAACTAGATAACGGCACAAGTGTTCTTCATGATGACGATGGTGGTGGTGGTGGTGGTGGTGGTGGTGGTGGTGGTGGTGGTGGTGGTGGTGATACTGATGATGGGGATGATGATAATGATAACGAGTTTTTGTTGTTGTTGTTTTTGTTTTTTTGTTTTTGTTTTTTTGAGGAATAGGAGGAGGATGACAATTCAGTTCTGTGACGTATTTCAACATGAACGTCACACACACGGAGTGGTCGTCAAGCATGAAATATCAAAATACCCAGTCTGAGTGCACAATGCTCTTGTTGTCTGTCAACTGCTGCATTTCCACCGTAGGCTTTTGCCTTAAAGGCGTATGCTACATGTATTGTAATGACGTGCATTGCCTTAAAGGCGTATGCTACATGTATGCTAATGACGTGCATTGCCTTAAAGGCGTATGCTACATGTATTGTAATGACGTGCATTGCCTTAAAGGCGTATGCTACATGTATTGTAATGACGTGCATTGCCTTAAAGGCGTATGCTACATGTATGCTAATGACGTGCATTGCCTTAAAGGCTGATGCTAATGTCGTGTTGTAGTTATGTTTTATTTTTGTTGTTGTAGTAAATAAGTGCGTCATCCTTTTCCAGGACGTTACTTAGTTCATGCATTTGTTTCTTTAAATGATCTTTTTTTTTTTTTTTTTTTTTTTCTGTTTTTTTCTTTATGTAAATGATTTTCTTTCTTTCTTTCTTTCTTTCTTTCTTTTTTTTTTTTTTTTTTTTGGGGGGGGGGGGTAAATTATCTCAGTTCACGCAGTTTTTTTCTTTTTTCTTTTCTTTTATTGTAAGTGATTTCAGCTGACGCATTTTTTCTGTAAATGATCTCAGTTCACGCTCTTCTTCTTCTTCTTCTTCTTCTTCTTCTTCTTCTTCTTCTTCTTCTTCTTCTTCTTCTTCTTCTTCTTCTTCTTCTTCTTCTGTAAATGAGCTCAGTTGATTTTCTTTTTTCTGTACATGATCTCAGTTGATTTTTTCTTCTTCTGTAAATGATCTCAGTTTATTTAATTGTCTATACATGATCTCAATTCATGCAGTTTTCTGTTTTGTTTTGTTTTGTTTGTTCTGTTAATGATCTCCATTCATGCAATGGTCTGTAAATGATGTCATTTCATGTAAATGTCAGTAGTCAGCAGTAAAAGTAGACGCTAAATTTCAGTGTTATCAGTGAAAGTAGGCACTAAATTTCAGTGTTATCAGTTAAAAAAAGAAAACAAAAGACACTAAATTTCAGTGTTATCAGTGAAAGTAGGCAATAAATTTCAGTGTTATCAGTTAAAAAAAGAAAACAAAAGACACTAAATTTCAGAGTTATCAGTGAAAGTAGGCAATAAATTTCAGTGTTATCAGTAAAAATAGACACTAAGTTTCAGTGTTATCAGTGAAAGTAGACACAAAATTTCAGTGTTATCAGTGAAAGTAGACACAAAATTTCAGTGTTAGCAATGAAAGTAGACACTAAAAAAATTGACCCTAAATTTCATTATTATAAATAAAAATAGACACTAAATTTCAGTGTTATCAGTGAAAGTAGACACAAAATTTCAGTGTTAGCAATGAAAGTAGACACTAAATTTCAGTGTTAGCAGTGAATGTCATTAATTAACCCTGGCAGTAGACTCTAACCGCCAATAACCAGCAGTGGACAGTAAATGTTGTTGTTGTTGTAGATCGCCTTTTATTATAGCACTATTCTCCGCTCTCGAGCAGACTCACTGCGCTCGCATGTGATTCTGGTCTTTTTGCAAATGTGAGTAAACAGTGGCAGTAGACACTAGATGTCAGCAGTTAGGGACAATAGATTGGTAGTGACAGTAGGACAATAGATTGGTAGTGACAGTAGAGGGACAGTAAATTGGTAGTGACAGTAGAGGGACAACAGAAATGTGTTGGGTGGTAGTGTCGATGTGTGCATTCCAACACAGTAGAGGGACAACAGAAATGTGTTGGGTGGTAGTGTCGATGTGTGCATTCCAACACAGTAGAGGGACAACAGAAATGTGTTGGGTGGTAGTGTCGATGTGTGCATTCCAACACAGTAGAGGGACAACAGAAATGTGTTGGGTGGTAGTGTCGATGTGTGCATTCCAACACAGTAGAGGGACAACAGAAATGTGTTGGGTGGTAGTGTCGATGTGTGCATTCCAACACAGTAGAGGGACAACAGAAATGTGTTGGGTGGTAGTGTCGATGTGTGCATTCCAACACAGTAGAGGGACAACAGAAATGTGTTGGGTGGTAGTGTCGATGTGTGCATTCCAACACAGTAGAGGGACAACAGAAATGTGTTGGGTGGTAGTGTCGATGTGTGCATTCCAACACAGTAGAGGGACAACAGAAATGTGTTGGGTGGTAGTGTCGATGTGTGCATTCCAACACAGTAGAGGGACAACAGAAATGTGTTGGGTGGTAGTGTCGATGTGTGCATTCCAACGCAGCTAGGTGGAGCACAGTGATGTACTAAAACTACATTTTCCTTTGATCGTTTTCTTGTGAACTAGATATCTGTGTCTCGGTTTTCACTCACCAAAGAAAATGTGTACAACATTTGCACATAGTGTCATTTTTCCTGTTTCAACAACAACAACAACAAATGTACATTGTTTTTAGTCGTGTGGTTTTATTTTTTCTTTGTTCATAAGAAAACTTTGCCTTATTTATTATTGCTCTGTACATTTTTGTTGTCTTTTTTGCAAATCAGTTATAGACACAACAGTCTCTGTAGAAATTAATTCAGCAATTGAAATGTCTTTTTTCTACAAGGACCATCTTACAACTTCATAAACATCAACAAAGGGAGCTGATAGCGTACGACAAACGTCACACGCTAAGCAAGGGACACAACTACAGAGACTTGATGTATTCACGATAACTATTACCTGGCAAGCGAATGAACGCTCGGTAATTCAAATCCGCCATGGCGATATTCTCAAAGTTTGTTTTTAAATATTCCCAGTTGATGAATAAAAACAGAAACCTCTTCCCTGCATCTCTTTCCAGTGGGAAACACGTTCGCTGTAGAGTCAGTTTTGTATTGTTTCCCATGGGAAGTCCGTTCCCTATATTAAAGGGTCTCCATACTGTTTTCCATAGAAAATCCGTTTCCTATATTAAAAGGTCTCCATCTTGTTTTCCATGGGAAATCCGTTCCCTATATTAAAGGGTCTCCATACTATTTTCCATAGAAAATCCGTTTCCTATATTAAAAGGTCTCCATCCTGTTTTCCATGGGAAACCCGTTCCATATATTAAAGGGTCTCCATCCTGTTTTTTTTAATGGGAAATCCGTTCCCATGCTATTTTCCATGGGAAATTCGTTCCCTATTTTAAAGGTTGTACTGTTTTCCATGGGAACCCCGTTCCCTATATTAAAGGCCCCATATTATTTTCCATGGGAAACACATTCCTATATTAAATGGTCTCCATCCTGTTTTCCATGGGAAATCTGTTTCCTATATTAAAGGTCTCCTACTGTTTTCCATGTGAAATCCGTTCCCTATATTAAAGATCATATACAGTTTTTCATGGGAAAGACGAATTCCCTATATTAAAAGATCTCCATACTGCTTTCCATAGATAATCCGTTTCCTATATTAAAGGGTCTGTATCCTGTTTTCCATGGGACATCCGTTCCCTCTATTAAAGGTTGCATATTGTTTCCAGTGGGAAGCCCGTTCTTTATGTCCCTGTTCCCAGGGAGGACCTATTCCCGATGTCTCCAATTCCCTACAGTTTCCCAGGGGAACTGGTTCCCTGTGTCCCCAGATACAAATTGTTTCGGGGGGGGGGTGGGGGGTGGGGGGGGGAGCATTCGCCTGAGGCAATTGTTTCTTGGTGTTTCCCAAGGAAAAACATGTTC
Source organism: Alviniconcha strummeri (assembly GCA_963584105.1). NCBI lineage: Eukaryota > Metazoa > Mollusca > Gastropoda > Provannidae > Alviniconcha > Alviniconcha strummeri. The sequence goes on from OY757557.1 coordinate 3,059,542, forward strand.
CCTTAGTCCCCATTTGCATATTGTTTCCCAAGGGAAAATCTGTTCCCTTAGTCCCCATTTGCATATTGTTTCCCAAGGGAAAATCTGTTCCCTTAGTCCCCATTTGCATATTGTTTCCCAAGGGGAAATCTGTTCCCTTAGTCCCCATTTGCATATTGTTTCCCAAGGGGAAATCTGTTCCCTTAGTCCCCATTTGCATATTGTTTCCAAAGGGAAAATCTGTTCCCTTAGTCCCCATTTGCATATTGTTTCCCAAGGGAAAACCTGATCCATGCGCCTCCAGTTCCCTACTAGGAAAAATATGATTCTCCCCCCCCCCCCCACCCACCCCCTCAGTTCAGAACAAATCCTAGGTTTCTGTATCCCCAGCGTCCTATTGTTTCCCATGAGAGACCTTTTCCCTATGTCCCCAGTTTTCAGGGGAAAACGTATTCCCTCTGTCTCAAATTTCCTTGTTCCCCAGGGGATACCTGATCCTATCCCGGAAGTTCTCTAGTGTTTCCCAGAGGAAAGAGAGCTTGCTATCCCGCAGGAAGAACTGGGAAGGAGACACAGTGGAATTTGCACATAGCAAAAACAACGAAAAAAGAATACGCTTTCGAAAGTACATCTATCTTAAGTGGATTGGGTTTGGACAAACAGTGTGCGTGTCTTGCTTCTTATTTCCGTTTTCGCGCTGGTTTTATTTCATTTTTGTCCTGTGCGGGCAAGACTGTACAAAAAGAATAAAAAGAACAAGTCTAAATGTGTGTGTGTGTGTGTGTGTGTGTGTGTGTGTGTGTGTGTGTGTGTGTGTGTGTGTGTGTGTGTGTGTGTGTGTGTGTGTGTGTGTATGTGTGTGTGTGTGTGTGTGTGTGTGTGGTCGTGGTGAAGTGTGTGTGTGTGTGTGTGTGTGTGGTCGTGGTGAAGTGTGTGTGTGTGTGTGTGTGTGTGTGTGTGTGTGTGTGTGTGTGTGTGTGTGTGTGTGTGGTCGTGGTGAGGTGTGTGTGTGTGTGTGTGTGTGCGCGTGCGTGTGTGTGTGTGTGTGTGTGGGGGTGGAGATGCATGTGGTGGTGTGAAGATTGTTTTCATTTACATGTACACACACGCACGCACGTACGCACTTAACACACACACACACACACACACACACACACACACACACACACACACACATACACACACGAACCGCATGCGCGCGCACACATATACAAACACATACACGGACACGAACGCACTTACACACACGCACGCACGACACACACACACACACACACACCACACACACACACACACACACACACACACACACACACACACACACACACACACACACGCACGTACGCAAGCAAATACACATACACCCGCGCGCGCGCGTGCACGTACGCACGCACGTAAACACGCACTCAAGCACGTAACACACACACACACACACACACTCACCACACACACACACACACACACACACACACACACACACACACACACACACACACACACACACACACACACACACACACACACACACACCGTCAATCATTATTCAATCGTTATACAAAAGAAACGCCATAACACACGTCTTTACGATCTGACGTCAGCATGTTGTGTGCCGGACAGGAACGGAGCAACGCACACTCCAAACCATGACGACATTCCTACGGAAGGCTGGCTGACAAAACGTTCTCAGCGTGGAGTGTGGAGCCTGTGGAGCTTGTCAGCGTGGACTGTGGAGCTGACTCCACGCTGTAAGCGCCGCCCGGGGGCCGCGGTGGAGGGGCAGTTCTGGGCCTGCTCGTCCCAGTTGTCGTGGCAGTCGTGGTCGCCGTCACACAACCAGGCCTTCTCTATGCACAGGTTGGTGTCGGGCACTTCACCTCACCCTCCGGGCACTGCCAGGTGTCTGAAAGTACGGAGCAGTGAGCCTGAAAGTACGGAGCAGTGAGCCTGAAAGTACGGACCAGTGAGTCTGAAAGTACGGAGCAGTGAGCCTGAAAGTACGGAGCAGTGAGTCTGAAAGTACGGAGCAGTGAGTCTGAAAGTACGGAGCAGTGAATCTGAAAGTACTGAGCAGTGAGTCTCAAAGTACTGAGCACTGAGTCTCAAAGTACGGAGCAGCATGAATAACAAGGAGGAGGAGGGGGAAAAACACACCGTATTAACACATTGATTTCAAACAGCAATTATTCTTCGAAGTTGATGTGTTTCCCCCCCTCCCTTCCTCTCGCCATTCCCAAGAGTATTACCTCTACCCTATTCGAATGCTGGTTACCGCGGGAGTTACTGACAATGTTTAGGTAACAGAGAGAGAGAAAGAGAGAGGGAGAGACAGACAGACAGACAGACAGACAGACAGACAGACAGACAGACAGACAGACAGACAGACAGACTGACTGACTGACTGACTGACAGATAGGCATACATACGGAGACAGACATAGGGAGATAGAGACAGATTAATAAAGAGACACACTGGGAGAGACAGACAGACAGACAGACAGACAGAGACATGGAGAGATACAGATAGATAGAGACACAGAGACAGATTAAGAGAGAGACTGAGACAGACAGACAGACAGTGACAGACCGACAGAGAGAGACGGAGACAGAGAGACAGACAGACACACAGACAGAAACGGAGACAGAGAGACAAAGAGACAGACAGACAGACAGACAGAATCACAGAGAGAGAAAGAGGAAGTGTAGAGACTGACGACATCCCATCTCGTCCTCATTGGTGCCACAGTCGTTCTCCGTGTCGCAGAGCCACTCCTGCTGTATGCACTGGCCGTTGGAACACTGGTACTCCAGGTCCGAGCACGTCGCTGCACACAGCCAACAGGCACCGCTACAGCTCCACCACCACCACCACCATCACCACCAACAACAACAACAACAAGAAAAAGTTAGCCGGTTTGGCCTAGCGATAAGGCGTTAAGCCCATTCTTAATTGGGCGAACATTTGCTTCGCGAAAATAGTTTGGGTTATTCGTCGAACCTAAAGAAAGTTCGGCCAACAAAGCTGGGTCTTAATTGGGCGAACTTTTGCTTCGCGAACCTAGTTCGTGTTATTCGTCGAACTGCGACGAAGCTATGTTCGGGGTCCGAAAAGATTCGCTCAACAAGCGTTAGGCTGGTAAGCAGACGGACCTCGGCTCGATTCCGCTTCGGATCTCCTTTCTCTTCATAAGTTGTGGTCTGTGGACATTGTCAGATCTTGTGACTTTGTCCCTCACAATTAATGAAACATTTAAATGGCTCTCAACGCTGCCCATCTTAATGCAGGAGTCATTCTGGTGGTGACAGTGTAGCGATAGGTATGTACTCTCCCTCTTCCCCCCACCTCCATACCTTCACACCCCCTTCCACCCCCCTTCTCCCCGTCCCTAATAAGCCTTATGGTTTCTGTGGACACTAAGCACCATGCCAACAGTGGCAGCAACGGGGCAGTCGCAGTGGTAACTTGAATTTTAACGCCCAGTCAGCCATGCCGGTTGCAGTTCGGAAGGTCAGACCGCTCTTAAAGGTCATACAGTCTGCACGTTTTGCACTTGGAACCAGTCACAGAGTTAAGCTGCTTCACACTATGAACAGGTGCGTCTTGAGGGCGGCTTTAAAAGAGGAGGTAGAATCAGAGTGGCGGAGTGTTTGAGGCAAATTGTTCCAGACAGATGGGCCAGCATAAGAAAAAGATTTTTCACCAAATGTTTTTGTGTTTACACGGGGGGTGACAAAAGTTCGTGTGTCAGATGCAGATCGTAATTGTCTTGCTAGAGTATGTGTGTGTGTGTGTGTGTGTGTGTGTGTGTGTGTGTGTGTGTATGTGTGTGTGTGTGTGTGTGTGTGTGTGTGTGTGTGTGTGTGTGTGTGTGTGTGTGTGTGTGTGTGTGTGTGTGTGTGTGTGTGTGTGTGTGTGTGTGTGTGTGTGTGTGTGTGTGTTTGAATCTCGTTGCTGTGCATGCTAAATTAACACTGAAACTCTCCAAGTTATTACCTTTGTTATCTGTCCATTTTTCCATTTATTCATCGCTAATTTTATTTACATACTTTATCCTCATATTTATGCTTTCCTTTTATTATTTTTATTTATTAATGACTCATTTGTCTATATACTGGTCCATACATGTCCAGTGTAACCTATTCAAGATTGAAGATTAAAGATTATTTTATTATCTCATCAGATAAATTAAAACGTGGATGAACATTAACCACATCAAAGTACACAATAAAACATATTTTATATTTTAAAAGTCAAAGAACAGTTATTGAAAATACAAACGTTACATAACAAACTAGTAATTTACGTAATTTACACACACACACACACACACACACACACACACACACACACACACACACACACACACACACACACACACACTCATTTTCTCTCTCTCTCTCTCTCTCTCTCTCTCTCTCTCTCTCTCTCTCTCTCTCTCTCTCTCTCTCTCTCTCTCTCTCTCTCTCTCTCTCTCTCTCTCTCTCTCTCTCACACACACACACACACAAACACACACACACACACACACACACACACACACACACACACACACACACACACACACACACACACACACACACACACACACACACTGCTCTGACATTTGAACAGATTTATCTGTTCAGAAATGCTACTGAGTGCAAAACAAAACCTATCTCGCTCTTTCCGGTTGTCTTCCTTTGTTGGTTGTCTTTTTGTCCTTGCAGATATTTCTTTAGAAGGCGGCAGTGACAGTATCGTTGTGAAAGAGAACTCCATCGTCACACGGAGCTTTATCATTTCTGGCACTTGCTCTTCATTGGAAGATAATTTCGCTGTACAAATTAGTTTTTACAAAAAATAAAATAAAATAAATCCCGATTTATAGACGCAATGACTGTGTTGTGCGGTTTACAAATGGACGTTGCAAGGTTTCATCGACGCCGCAAGTCTGTCACTGTGGCCCCACAGCACGGCACCTCACTGCTACACGACGTGTAGGCGGTCCACCAGGCGAAACGTGGATCCTGTACTTGAGTTACACGGACTATCGATTTTGGGGCTATCAACATTTTGAAATACATGTATTATGTAAGTACTCTCTCTCTCTTTGTCTCTGTCTGTCTCTCTGTTTCTGTCTCTGTCTCTCTCTCCGAATCAAGGAATCGCATAGGTCATATCAGCACAGAGAGAGAGAGAGAGAGAGAGAGAGAGAGAGAGAGAGAGAGAGAGAGAGAGAGAGAGAGAGAGAGAGAGAGAGAGAGTAATGTGTTCATTTTAATGATGTGACTCGCACACTATCCACAACCATACTGATGAGTTAATTTTTGAATGACTCAGGTATTTACATCAAAATGAAGAATGAAAGAGAAGAAAACAATTTGTGGCCTTGGTCTAATTCAGGTTAAACATTTCTCGCCTCTATCATACTGTTGTTGCAATTCGTTACTTTGGACAGCATGAAAACAACCTGCTTTAGTTTTCATTTCAGTAGTCTTCATCAATCATTGAATCGAATGTAAACAGACTCACGCTGACTTGCTTCAGTGGAATTTTCCTCTAAGATGTCTGCTTCGTGGTCACTATTCCCCTTATTAGAGCAATCGTGAACTCCACTGTCATCAAAATATTCAGTCACTGCGTCTGTGATTTCGCTCGACCGAAAGTCAGTTGATTCTGTCAACAGCTTTGCAGTGTACAATGCCGATGAACCACCGCGACCTGCCATTTTAGGAACATCTTCGCCACGATGCTACAACACAGACTTGAATTTAGCTGTCTAATTTACAAATCAATATCAAATATATACTTACTTTGTGATAAAGAGTTCAACTTTTAGGAATAATTAACGACTATACCATATACAGCTCCCGAATAACTGAATTTAGTTGAAATCAACAAACGCGGTGCAAGTCACAGTCTTCTCAATGAAGTTGAACAGAAGCACTCCAATTGCAAACTACTACACACTGATCCAGAGCATAAATGTAGTCCACGAACAACTTACAACCACTGAAGTATGTACCCCGAGAGGTAACTTGACCTACCGTGCACCACCTCCAGTACTCAGCGAAATTAGTCTTAAAGTGTTCCTTAGGGTGTGCTAAACACGTCACACTTGTTCCGAATAATTTTTTGGATGCACCAGAGTAACAGCCCTTGACGTAAGGGCACTGTCTTTCACACCGACTGAAGACACCAAAAGTGTGGTTTGAAAACCACCTGAGTTAAATCACAGAGACATAAATAATAATAAAAATGATCATAATGATTAAAATCAATAATGCGTGTGTGTCCAAATGCCTTCTGCATTGTCTATAGCAAACCGAATCGAAATATGGTTTAAAGTGATGGTTTAACTAAGCATAGTGTACTTTTGACGTGGGCAATATTAGAAATGAAGAAAATATGTCTTTTCCTTTTCTGTCAAATGTTCTGCAACACACTTTTCACTGATTCTTTGCTTCCGAAAGCCACAGTAGGGTCTTGGGTTTATTCTCAACCCAAATTTGTGATGCTGTGACGTTTCTGTTTGTTACAGTACTGGATTTACCTCCCCTACCCCCAAATCCAAGAATGTCAGAATACGTGTCTTTACCCATAGTAACATGATTTTATTGTTACAAAGTCTCATGAATCTAATGTTTCCTTAGTTTAAAGCAGAATAATGTACATTCTGAAATAATTTTATGAAATTTCAGTATTCAGTTTGTCTACAGATATTTGGATTATGCAGAACTGAGTAGAAGGAAAACATGACGCTGCGAAAGAAAAAACATACAGACTGAGACTATCACTTAAAGGAACAAAAATAAAAATAAAATAAAAATAAAAACAAAAACAAACAAACAAACAAAAACAGGCGTGTGTTGTTGACTTCAAAGGTTTATATAGTGAATCATTTGTAAACTTATTTTTCTTATTGCAAAGGACCTGACAATATAACGGAGAAGCTTCAAAATATCTGTAGATGGAGATGTGAGGAACCTGCCGACTCGACATACCGAATGGAAGATGCATACAACCACGTGCCTGAGGAATTGAAACCAGAATATGGTTATCATCGGGACTGTTACTAGGGCTTCACAAAATACATTGATCGCCTGATGTCTCCCACAGATGAACCTAAAACAATTCAGAAACTGCAACGACTGGGCGTTCTTCCACAGCTTCTGAAAAGTAATTTTCAAACCGGACTGTCTTTTCTGTAACACAGAGTGACGAAAGAAGATCAGAGAGAAATATGTTTGGACAACCGAAGTTAGTACAGTGTTTGAATGTCAAGGCTGGAATACAGTCCGTGAAACTGCAGAGAGAAAAAAAAAAACGACAAAAAGCTCTTACGTGTTGTTATCCGAGGTTTTGATTCATTTGCATGTGGAGCACGTTTTCACAGTAGCTGTCGCAGACAATGTCAGAGAAACCAACTCACTGATAGAGTGCAAATGAAGAAAACAGGAGACGCAGGACCTTGAAGAGACAGGTATGACAGCTGTTACAAGTATTTGATTGAAAAGGAAATCATGCAGGACCAAAGAATCATAAAACTTGCCGACATGTGCAACATATACATACGTGCTTTAAAAGACACAAAGCATCCAAACTCAAGTTACAGAGCAGAGAAATTGAGGAAAAAAACTAGCGAAAATTGATTTCCACTGGCATAATTTCATTTAGTCACTGATAAGTGTAGGGAAGTTTAATCATACATTGTGTACAATCCTGACATGAGGTTAAAAGAGAAGATTCCTTATGTGTGTTTTCCGTAGTGCTTCTTCGCCACCAAAAATAATTCTTCAAACATTGTGTAAGTCTGGACTTCTCCAGGCAGTGATGTGCAGTCATGGAGTTCTTCGTGAGAAATGTGAAGTTTCCTCTCCTGCTCGAGCCATGGACGGCAAAACAAGTTGAGTTCCACCATGCCGTTCTCCCTCGATGTCTCGCAGTATCCTTCCACTAACTGTGTGAATAGAGACATGGCCCTCCAGCGTATGCGAGAACTGGACAAAGTTATCAAATTCAAAGTGAGACAGAGAGACAGAGAGAAATTACTTCATTATTTAATAAGTGAAATTAATTTTGTGGCTAAACAGATATTGCGATGTGGTATCTGTTTAGCCGCAAAATTAATTTCTCTTATTAAATAATGAAGTAATTTATTTCTCTGAGTCTCTGTCTCTGTCTCTGTATGTGTCTCTGTGTCTCAGTCTCTATCTGTCTCTCAGTCTGTCGGTCTGTGTGTGTGTGTGTGTGTGTGTGTGTGTGTGTGTGTGTGTGTGTGTGTGTGTGTGTGTGTGTGTGTGTGTGTGTGTGTGTGTGTGTGTGTGTGTGTGTGTGTGTGTGTGTGTGTGTGGCATACTTATATTTATTCCGTAATGAACGAACTGTTGATCTGTGGCCCTTATCAGATGACCAGCCAAAGATCACCAGTCTCACGGTGACGACCAACAGCCTTCCAGTCAGCGAGACGTCACCTGTCACCAGAAACGCCACCGTCATCGTGACGTGTGTCTGGGAGGTGGGTTACCCACCACAGACAGCGCGACTGACAAAGGATGGTGATGAACTCAACCCTACCCGTGTCAGGCACTACTATGACGAAATACGTCGCAATCTACGTCAGATTGATTACGTCATCCAGCGCGCGCAATGCAGTGACAGCGGCCTGATCACGTGCGAAACAGCAGGGTCAGCACACAATCAAAGCTTCATGCTGCTCATCAAATGTGAGTTAAGTGAAACTGCAAAAAGCGAAAACAGAAACAAAACAAAGAAACGAAAGAAGAACAACAACAACAAAAAGACTACACACACACACACACACACACACACACACACACACACACACACACACACACACACCACCACCACCACCACCACCACCACCACCACCACCACCACCACCACCACCACCACCACCACCACCACCACCACCACCACCACCGGGGATAGCTCAGTGGTTAGAGCGCCGGACTCGTGACTGAAAGGTCGCGGGTTCGAATCCCTGCTGGAGCGGCGGGAGAATTTTCTTCTCCAGGGTCGACTTTCTGCGCTGACTCTTATTTCGGTATTCGTTCCACCCCCGTGTTACCGCAGTAGCACGAAAAAGATCCCGGTCATTCTGCCAAAAGTGCAGGTGGCAGGTTACAGCTAAACATGCATACACCTTACGTATGTAGCTTTGCATGAAGTGACATGGAGCATGGTTGTATGGTGTACACAGGACTTGCGCCGAGACGGCTGCAGTTTCATGTGGCACCAGCCATGCCAGCGCTGTAAGTACAACACTTCGGTGGATATAAAAAAAAAAAAAAAAACGCGCTATAAAGCTAGTCACTCATGTAGAACCACATGCGAGCGTAGTGAGTCTGGTCAAGAGAGCGGAGAATAGCGCTATATAAGCGATCATCAATCAATCAAACCACCACCACCATAAACAACAACAAAAACCAACCATCACCACCACTACCACCGACAGCAACCAAAAGAATAACAACAAAAACTAGCAGCAACAACCACGAAACAAAACCAATAAAACAAGCAAACAAACTCAAAACAGCAGCAAACACACAAAAATAAAATAAAATACAAAGCAAACAAACAAACAAAACCCGGTCTATATGCTAGCACGAAAGTTTTATATGATGGTCATACTTAAGGTGTGTGAAGCCAATCGATGCATGTTGATTTTATGTCGTCTATGTCTGCGATCACCATCGTTTGCTTCCTTCAGCTGAAAGCTAGCTACTGCTTTGACCAAAACAAAAACAAAAAAAACAAAAAAAATCATCCATATACGCTAAATATTAACCAATTTGCTACCATTTTTTTTTTTTTTCTATCAAAGCATTAAAAAAAGAAAGAAAAAAAGAAGAAGTTACCACAATGAGCATATCTGGTAGTAATTTTGGTTTATTTTATCAAAAAGTTCACTTTGAGGGGTAGAGACACCGATCCCATATTTGGGATCGTGGTAGCGAGAGGGTAGGGTTTTCTTACACTTGGTTTACTAAAATCAATGCTACTTTTTCCAGTGTGTATTAATTTTATTTGTTTAACGTACATGTTTAAGCCATAAATTTGTTATTGAAACAAAAGAAGCCATTTTGTGAGCTCACAATTTATCTTACTACCGAAATATACCAAACAATCCGTCAAGAACACAAAATATTAAGAATGGAATATTTTGCTTTCATTCACATGCCATAGATATAATGGTATTAAACTAAATCATTAAATGTGATCATTTATAGATGTGCCAAGAAAGATCTTACAAACGAAATGTACCAAAATAAAATAATAGGTCACGAACATTGACAAAGTAGCAAAATGAAATGTACCGTCAGTTACTCAGCGTACTGGCTAAGGGCACCAGAATTATAGTTAGAGAGCATGTCTGGTCTACATAACAGCTCATGATGAAGCATCTGCCATGTATGCCAACATTAATAATAATAATAGTAATAAAAATAAATGGGATTTCTAGAACGCCCGTCTACCACACTAGGTGGCAGCACAGGGCGCTTTACAGTAACACTAACCACACACTCACACACACACACACACACACACACACACACACACACACACACACACACACACACACACACACACACACACGCACGCACGCACGCACGCAAGCACGCACGCACGCACGCACGCACGCACGCTCACACACACACACACACACACACACACACACACACACACACACACACACACACACACACACACACACACTGCAGACAGGTGTCCAGAGTTTGTTGTAAAGAGGGTTCTTGTTTACAGACGCCCAGAGTTTGTTGTAAAGAGGGTTCTTGTTTACAGATGTCCAGAGTTTGTGGGGTCTTGTGTACATATCCCTAGAGTTTGTTGTAAATGGGGTCTTGTGTACGGATGCCCAGAGTTTGTTGAAGAGAGGGGCCTTCCGTACGGATGCCCAGAGTTTGTTGTAACGAGATGTCCAGAGTTTGGTGTGAAGAGGGACAGGTAACCAGAGTTTAGTGTGAAGAGCGATAGGTACCCAGTGTTTGGTGTTCAGAGCAATAGATATAATTTTGCATGAAGAGGGATAGGTACCCAGACTTTGGTGTTTAGAGCGATAGGTACCCAGAGTTTGGTGTTCAGAGCGATAGGTACCCAGAGTTTTGTGTTTAGAGCGATAGGTACTCAGGGTTTGGTGTTCAGAGCGATAGGTACCAAGAGTTTGGTGCTTAGAGCGATAGGTACCCAGAGTTTGGTGTTTAGAGCAATAGGTACCCAGAGTTTGGTATTCAGAGCGATAGGTGCCCAGAGTTTGGTGCTTAGAGCGATAGGTACCCAGAGTTTGGTGCTTAGAGCGATAGGTACTCAGATTTTGGCGTGATGGTTAATAGTGTGAAGAAGGATATTGTCGATAGGCATGGGAATCGCGGACGCGGAAATGAAACTGTGCTCTCCTGACAGAGCTTGTTTGTCTGACCTTTTAGACAGTCGTCTAGAGCAGGCTTGCCTCGGATTTTTGCTTGATGTTTTGTTACTGCTGTTTGAGCACGCTATCGTTTTCTTCTTTCTTTAAGAAGAGGTGTTAAGAAGAGGTGTTCCATTCGGAGGCGTTTATCCGATGGTGGATGAGTGACGAACTCAGAGGTGGGTCTGAATGTACCTGTGTACACCTACCCCAGGACTCGGTGGTGACAAAAACAATGGTGATCTAGGGACAGTGAACTTCCTGTTGGAGTTACGTTGCTTAAAAGTGGTAACCCCCCCCCCCCCCCCCCCTCCCTTTTTTCCAGCCGTCGCCGCAACCGCGACGAAAACCAACTGGACTGTCTCTGCTGTGACTCTAATCCTTGTCCAGGGCATTATCTTCTTCGGCGTGATGACTATCTTCTGCTGCACGCACTTCCGACACCGTATTAGCTGTAAGTGGGATTTAGGCTATTAGTTCAGGCACAGCTATTTCGCTTTAGTCAGTTTGGATAACAAGAACATGTTGAAAATAATATTCCGATCTCCGATAATTTATACACGTCTCGCACAGTTCAGATCACCATCACAGTTACGTGCTCAGGAAAGTAAATACGCACTCCACGGCGCTTCTCAAACATTTTCCATTGTCGTCTTTGAAATGGTTCCAACGGTTTTCCGGTCTGATTCGTAATGGCTTTTTCTCCTCCTTTCGAAGTAGACCGTCGAGTGGTTGTTCTTTCTATGCCTCCTAGTTTCTAAGATGACTTATTAATTGACTTTTTTTTCTCCCATAAAATAACATATTAATTCAAAAGACATCCATAAGATGGCATATTAATTAAAAAGATATCCATAAGATGACATATTAATTGAAAAAACATCCCTAAGATGACATATTAATCGAAAAGACATACCTAAGATGACATAATTGAGAAGACACACCTGATTGTTTCCAAGGCAACAGGAGCTGAAAATTACAAAATTCAGTGTTTGTCAAAAATTTTAAGCAATGAGCTTACTGCTAAGCAGAAGAAAAAAAGAGGGGGAAAAAAAGGAGATATAATATTGAAGCATTTTTTTTCTCTCTCCACTGTGGTGTTTGGCCTTAATAATATTTTATGATTGGCGTGAAGGTGTGATGAGTGCACTTGGCACCACGAAACGCTCTTGGTGCTGTTGTTTTGACTCTTGGCAATAACGTTGTATTGCTATAATTTGTAATTCTATAAGCTGTATAGTTTAAAATATTTGTCTCTATACGTCGGTTGTGGAAATCTGTAGCCTAAGTCTAGTCTATGTGATGTGTTATTATATGATCAGTTTACGCCGTCTGTTTTTGAGCTAGAGTGGTATAGGACTCCCTGTCCCCCCCCCCTCCCCCCCCCCCCCAACCCCCCCCCCCCCACCCCACCCCATCCTTTTGTTTTCTGTAAAGCGCGTGGAGAATTGTCGTCTTATTGATTATATATGCCGTTGTAACAGCAACGTCTTGCGTGGTTTCAAACAAATGTCCATATAATATTGCTTCTCATGCTGCATGATCTCTGTGGAGCATGTTAAAGAGAGTAGCTGTCAAAGAGAATGTCAATCAAAGGGAATAAACAGCAACGTCTTGCATGGCTTGAAACAAATATCCATGCCAGATTGCTTCTCATGCTGCATGATCTCTGTGGAGCACGTTAAAGAGAGTAGCTGTCAAAGAGAGTGCCAGTCAAAGGGACTGTGGCTATGCTTGGCAGGCAGACGTGCAGCGCCGCGTCGCTCTCGCAACGTCAGACAGGACGCAGCACGTGCCGAGGGCGTCGTCTTCCGACCAGCGCCACCTACCGTGCAGTTCAGCCGTGATTGCTTTCTAGACCACAACAACGACACCAATGCTGAAGGTCCGGACGACGGGGACCAAGGTAAAGTCTGCTTGCCTGGTTCTTTGCTTACTTTTCTGATTTAAAAAATAATAATCTAAATCTGCCACAAGAATGACTGCTAGACGGCTAAAATAAGCCCCAACACATACAAAGGTTTAAGACAACGTTGTTCATTATTAAGCGCGTTGAACTCGCTCAGCAGGGAATAGCGCTATAGAAAATATATGTATTATCATTATTTATTATTATTGTGTTTTGTCACAATAAATCGCGTTCTTTTGAATCTTTCCTGTGTTTGGATTTTTATTTGTTATTATTTGTTATTGCTTAACGTCCAAAGAAGCCACATCAGGCTTATTAGGGACGGGGTATGGGGATTGCAGTGGGGTGGGGCGTGGGGGTGGTGGTGGTGGGGGGAGGGTGTCTGTTCCTGCGCTCCGACCTGTAAAGACCGAGGAGACCGTCAACTCTGTCAACTGCCTACAGATGTTTGATTATCAGAGCTGTAAATCAATCATTAATATTAACCTACAGGATATGGATTATCATAGTTGTAGATCAGTCACTTAGCCTACAGGATTTGGATTATTATAGTTGTAGATCAGTCATTACCCTGAATCCTACAGGATTTGGTTATATTTGCAGATCAGTCATTTAACCTACAGGATTTGGATTATAGTTGTAGATCAATCATTTGACCTGCTGTTGTTGTTGTTTTCATTTTCTTATTATGTTTCTATCATATCTGTAGCTCCGTCATCTGATAGCGTTTTTTATTTCTTCTGTTTTTTGTTTTGTTTTGTTTTTTAATTATCATATTTCTTGCTCAATCATCTGACCTACGGGATTTTCATTATCACAGTTGTAGCTCAGTCATTTTGTTTGCCTGCCATAGTTCTTGCTCGGTCGTCTGACCTTCAGGTTTTGATGATCGTAGCTGTAGCTCGGGAACCCGAGGGGCAAGGGTACCTAGAGGTCAGCCGACTACTAATCAAAATCGGCGTTGCAAGCGAAAATGGCCACTGCGTAATCCTCGGTTTCAGCCACTGCAGGCAACACATGCGGTGTAGTACACCTGTCCCACCTGCGTCAGGAATCCAATCAGATGTTTACCTGCCTCTCCAGTAGACCCTGCATCCAGTCAGGTGGCTACCTCCACCCCATTGCCTCTCCAGTACGGACTGATCGTCAGATGGCTACATCCACCCCATTGCCTCTCCAGTAGGGACTGCATCCAGTCAGGTGGCTGGCTCCACCGCATTGCCTCTCCAGTAGGGACTGCATCCAATCAGGTGGCTACATCCACCCCATTGTCTTTCTAGTACACCCTGAATCCAATCAGGTGGCTACCTCCACCCCATTGTCTCTCCAGTAGATCCTGCACCCAGTCAGGTGGCTACCTCCACCCCATTGTCTTTCTAGTAGACCCTGCATCCAGTCAGGTGGCTACCTCCGCCGCATTGTCTCTCCAGCAGACCCTGCACCCAGTCAGGTGGCTACCTCAACTCCATTGTCTATCCAGTAAAAGGTGCATCCAGTCAGGTGGCTACCTCCACCTCACTGCCTCTCCAGTAGGGACTGCATCCAGGCAGGTGGCTACCTCCACCCCAGTGCCTCTCCAGCAGAAGCTGCTGAGCCACCTGCAGATGCCCCAGCACGCCCGTCATACCTGGAGGTCAGCCACAGGATCCCCACGTTGTCTAGTGCTGAACCAAACAGCTCATGTGACCCAGAGAACAGAGCAAACTAAGTCCGGCTGTGAATGATTTCTCACTCTGTGAAAATATTCCAGCTAGGTGATGCGTCATGTATCTATCTAACTTTGTGTACTAAAGTATCCCAACCACACCAGGGCGGTCGCTGGGACGTGCACGCCTTACTTATTATGGGGACTATGTGCAGTGA
Source organism: Alviniconcha strummeri (assembly GCA_963584105.1). Taxonomy (NCBI): domain Eukaryota; kingdom Metazoa; phylum Mollusca; class Gastropoda; family Provannidae; genus Alviniconcha; species Alviniconcha strummeri. Next base: position 3,074,718 of record OY757557.1, read on the forward strand.
TAGCAGCTGAGGGTCTTCGTAGACACTGTACACTGTGCTAAGGAATGGTCTTGGTGGACACTGTACATTGTAGTCAGGAATGGTCTTGGTGTACACTGTACATTGTAGTAAGGAATGGTCTTGGTATACACTGAACACTGTGCTAAGGAATGGTCTTGGTGGACACTGTACATTGTAGTCAGGAATGGTCTTGGTGTACACTGTACATTGTAGTAAGGAATGGTCTTGGTATACACTGAACACTGTGCTAAGGAATGGTCTTGGTGGACACTGTACACTGTGCTAAGGAATGGTCTTGGTGGACACTGTACACTGTGCTAAGGAATGGTATTGGTGGACACTGTATCTTGTAGTAAGGAATGGTCTTGGTGGACATTGTTCATTGTAGTAAGGAACGGTCTTGGTGGACACGGTACATTGTACTAAGGAATGGTCTTTGTGGTCATTGTACATTGCAGTGAGGAATGGTCTTGGTGGACACTGTATATTGTAGTAAGGAATGGTCTTGGTGGACACTGTAACTTGTAGTAAGGAATGGTCTTGGTGGACACTGTAACTTGTAGTAAGGAATGGTCATGGTGGACATTGTACATTATAGTAAGGAATGGTCTTGGTGGACACTGTACATTATAGTAAGGAATGGTCTTGGTGGACACTGTACATTATAGTAAGGAATGGTATTGGTGGACACTGACTGTGCTGTGTGTAATGTTGTATGGAATGGTCTTGTTGGACACTGTGTACAGTGTAGTATGGAACAGTCTTTTTGGAAACTGGCTGTGTAGCAGAGAATGGTCTTTTTGGACACTGTGTGCAATGTAGTATGGAACAGTCTTCTTGGAAACTGGCTGTGTAGCAGAGAATGGTCTTGTTAAACACTGACAGTGTACAGTGTAGCAGGGAATAGTCTTGCTGGAAACTATGACCAGGTAATATGGAATAATCTTCTTAGAAACTGGTTGTGTACAGTGTCATAGAAAATGGTCTTGTTGGACACTGACAGTGTACAGTGTAGTAGACCTAGCTCTTGGTGGTCACTGTGTACAGCGGAGCAGGAAATGGTCTTGTTGGACACTGTGTACAGTGTTGTAGGGAATGGTCATGTTGAACACTGTGTACAGTGTAAAAGGGAAAGGTCTTGTTGGACACTGATTGTGTACAGTGTAATAGGGGATGGTCTTGTTAGACACTGACTGTACAATGCAGTAGGGAATGGTCTTGTTGGACACTGTGTTCAGTGTAGTAGGGAATGGTCTTGTTGGACACTGTGTACAGTGTAGTAGGGAAATGTCTTGTTGGACACTGTGTACAGTGTAGCAGGGAATAGTCTTGGTGGACACTGAATGTGTACAGGGTAGCAGGAAATGGTCTTGGTGGACACTGACAGTTAGTGACTGTGTACAGTGTAATAGGGAATGATCTCGTTTGACACTGACAGAGTTTGTGTACAGTGTATAGCAGGGAATCATTTTTGTTGGACATTGATAGTGACTGTGTATATATCGCAGCAGGGGGTATTTTTGTTGGACATTGACAGTGACTGCATACTGTTATAGTAGGGAAGTGTTTTGTTGGACATTGACAGTGACTGCATACTGTGTATAGTAGGGAATGTTTTTGTTGGACGTTGACAGTAACTGTATACAGTGTTTCAATGAATGGTCTTGTTGGACATCGACAACGACTGTATACTGTAGTAGTGAATAGTCTTCTGGGACATTTACAGAGATTATGTACAGTATAGCAGTACGCGCGCGATCCTGTGTGTGCGTGTTTTACCATGACTTGTATGAAAATGTCAGTTTTTTTGTTTTGTTTTGTTTTGTATGTATTGTTTGCTTGTTTATATAACATCGATTTGTATATGGGTATTTGCGCATTGTAAATCTTTCTTCAAGCTGTCAAGCTCTTTGAGTCTCCGAAAGTGCTCTATAGACTCCCTATTCTTATATAGTTTGGAATGGTTTTGTTACACACAGACAGTGAGTGTGTACGGTGTAGTAGGGAATTTTCTTGTTGGACACAGACAGTGAGTGTGTACAGTGTATAGTGTAGCAGGGAATGGTCTTGTTGGACACTGACAGAGTGTACAGTATAGTATGGAATTTTCTTGTTAGACACAGACAGTGACTCTGTACTGTGTGGTAGGGAATTGTCTTGTTGGACACTGACAGTAACTTTGTACTGTGTGGTAGGTAATGGTCTTGTTGGACACTGACAGTGATTGTGTACCGTGTAGTAGGGAATGGTCTTGTGGGATTTTCACAATGACTGTGTACAGTGTAGTAGGGAATAGGTTGTTGGACACTGACAGTGACTGTATACTGTAGTAGTGAATAGTCTTCTGGGACATTCACAGAGATTATGTACAGTATAGCAGTACGCGCGCGATCCTGTGTGTGCGTGTTTTGCCATGACTTGTATGAAATTGTCTGTTAATTTTTGATTGTAATGTTTGCTTGTTTATATAACATCGATTTGTATATGGGTATTTGAGCATTGTATGTTTTTGTAGTTGTACAAGTTGTAAAGCTCATTGAGTCTCCAAAAGCGCTCTATAAACTCCCTTAATTATTATACAGTTTCGAATGGGTTTGTTAGACGCAGACAGTAAATGTGTAAACTGTAGTAGGAGATTTTCTTGTTGGACACAGACAGCGAGTGTGTACAGTGTAGCAGGGAATGGTTTGTTGGACACTGACGGTGACTGTGTACAGTGTAGTAGGGAAATTTCTTGTTGGACAGAGACAGTGACTTTGTACTGTGTGGTAGGGAATGGTATTGTTGGACACTGACGGTGACTGTGTACAATGTAGCAGGGAATGATCTTGTTGGACACTGACAGTGACATTGTACTGTGCGGTATGGAATGGTTTGTTGGACACTGACGGTGATTGTGTACAGTGTAGCAGGGAAAGTTTTGTTGGAGACTGACAGTGACTCTGTACAGTGTAGTAGGGAATGGTCTTGTTGGACTCTGACAGTGAAATTGTACTGTGTGGTAGGGAATGGTCTTGTTGGACACTGACGGTGACTGTGTACAGTGTAACAGGGAATGGTTTGCTGGACACTGTCGGTGACTGTGTACAGTGTAATAGGAAATGGTCTTGTTGGATACTGACAGTGACTTTGTACTGTGCGGTATGGAATGGTTTGTTGGACACTGACGGTGACGGTGTACAGTGTAGCAAGGAATGGTTTGTTGGAGACTGACAGTGACTTTGCGCAGTGTGGTAGGGAATGGTCTTGTTGGACTCTGACAGTGACTTTGTACTGTGTGGTAGGGAATGGACTTGTTGGACACTGACAGTGACTTTGTTCTGTGTGGTAGGGAATGGTCTTGTTGGACGCAGACAGTGACTTTATACTGTGTGGTAGGGAATGGTCTTGTTGGACATTGACAGTGTTTGACTTTGTACTGTGTGGCTTGGAATGGTCTTGTTGGACACTGGCAGTGACTGTGTACAGTGTAAAAGGGAATGGTCTTGTTGCACATTGACAGTGACTGTGTACAGTGTAAAAGGGAATGGTGTTGTTGGACATTGACAGTGACTGTGTACAGTGTAGTAGGGAATGGACTTGTTGGACTCTCACAGTGACTGTGTATAGTGTGGTAGGGAATAGTTTGTGGGACACTGACAGTGACGGTGTACAGTATCGTATGGAATGGTCTTGTTGGATATCGACGATTGTATACTGTAGTAGTGAATAGTCTTCTGGGACATTTACAGAGATTATGTACAGTATAGCAGTACGCACGATCATACCTTGTTTGATTTTTTGTTTGTTTGTTTTGGTATTGTTTGCTTGTTTATATACCATAGATTTGTATATGTATACTTGCGCATTGTATGCTTTTCTTTAAGTTTATAAAGCGCATTGAGTCTCCGGAAACGCTCTATAAATTCCCTATTGGTATTATCATTATTGTATGAAATGGACTTACTGGACACAGAAGGTGAGTGTGTACAGTGTAAATGGTGAGATATGGAGTGTACTGGACACAGTGAGTGTATACAGTGTAAATGGTGTGATATGGAATGGATTTACTGGACACAGACAGTGAGTGTGTACAGCGTAAATGGTGTGATATGGAGTGTACTGGACACAGACAGTGAGTGTGTACAATGTAAATGGTGTGATATGGAATGGACTTACAGGACACAGACAGTGAGTGTGTACAGTGTAAATGGTGCGATATGGAATGGACTTACTAGACACAGACAGTGAGTGTGTACAGTGTAAATGGTGTGATATGGAGTGTACTGGACACAGTGAGTGTATACAGTGTAAATGGTGTGATATGGAATGGACTTACTGGACACAGGCATTGAGTGTGTACAGTGTAAATGGTGTGATATGGAATGTACTGGACACAGACAGTGAGTGTGTACAGTGTAAAAGGTGTGATATGAAATGGACGTACTGCACACAGACAGTGAGTGTGTACAGTGTAAATGGTGTTATATGGAATGGACTTACCGGACACAAACAGTGAGTGTGTACAGTGTAAATGGTGTGATATGAAATGGAGTTACTGGATACAGACAGTGAGTGTGTACAGTGTAAATGGTGTGATATGGAATGGAGTTACTGGATGCAGACAGTGAGTGTGTACAGTGTAAATGGTGTGATACTCAATTCGCTTTGCTTGGTGTTGAGACCCTTGGTTTACATACAACGAGGAAAAAAACTAAACAAGTCGACAAAAAGCGAAGGAAAAAGAAACCAACAAAAACACGAGATGTGATCCATTTTGCTAAGAACAAACACGATCTTTGTTCTGATGGCTCACCGACATCAAACGTTTAGAACCAAAAGGACAGACAAGGTCTAGCTTATAAAAAAGTAAAACGTGGGGTGGGGGGTGGGGTCGTTATCGTATCGAAACTGTGGCTGTTGAACCGTTACCGGACACATTTGGGGTGTGTGTGTGTGTGTGTGTGTGTGTGTGTGTGTGTGTGTGTGTGTGTGTGTGTGTGTGTGTGTGTGTGTGTGTGTGTGTGTGTGAGAGAGAGAGAGAGAGACAGAGACAGAGACAGAGACAGACAGACAGAGACAGAGACAGACAGACAGACAGACAGACAGACAGAGACAGTGACAGAGAGAAAATACGAATACGAATATTTATTGAGCAAATAAATGAATTCTTTCAATAATTCTGTTGTCGGCTATCAAACCCCAAACCTCAGAACCATAAGTAAGCATAGGCTGAATTTAGAAATCAAACAGTTTGAAAAAGAGTTTAGGGGATTGATCATCCAATGTCCATAGAAGTTTTTAAATACTTTTTGCCCTGTTTGACATATCTTCATGAGCGTATGAAAATGTTAACCTTGTAGAAAAAAAAATCACCCCTAGTATCCCTCAAAATGCTGAGTTGCTGCTGAAGACCAATAACAGTGTATGACAGGGGAACCACATCATCAGCAAAAAGCATGATAAGTATTTGAATTAATTCAGGCGACAAAGTAATTCCATGTTTGCCATTTTGTATAATTTCAATAGCAAGTTCGTTGATGAAGAGAGAAAACAAAATCGGGCTGCATATATCGCCCTGCTTTAGACCACGAGGACACATAAAATCTTGCGTAAGGTCGCCACCTGCACGAACTCTTGTTTTGACAACATCATACATACTTTGTATATCTCTGTACATTTTTTCTCTTCCGCCATTCTTCCTGAGGACAGCCCAAAGGCAGCTTCTATCGACCAAATCAAATGCTTTATTAAAGTCGATAAAAGCAACGTATAATTTACCGTGGTTAAGGAGCTGCCTCTGGACTAGAGCTAATAGAGTAAAAATATGATCGATCGTACTATAATTTCGTCTAAATCCAGCCTGAGCCTCATTAACTAGTCTGTGTTCTTCCACCCAGTCTGTCAGGCGTTTATTTAAAACATAGCTGTATAATTTTCCACTGACATTGAAAAGCGATATACCTCGATAGTTATCAGGAGAGTTTTTGTCATCTTTCTTGTGCAACGGCCGAATCAGGGATTCAGACCAGGCTAACGGAAACATTCCTGACTCAAAAAGTTTGTTAAAGTATTTCGTGAGAACATTCTCAACATACGCATCAGAATATTTATAGAATTCTCCACACAAACCATCCGGACCTGGGGCCTTGTTACTTTTTAAAGCTCTGATTGCATCCTAAACCTTTAATGCTGTTATATCTTCATCTAAAGTAGCCGATACACTCTCCAGGTTAACTGAAGAGTCACCAATAGCATCAACGTTACTGGTATAGTAACAGTATCGCCATTAAACACACAATAAAAATACTGGAACCATTCCTGGGTGGTAATCGTGTTTTGCACTGAAGCATCCTTACAGGTGGCTGATTTGATAGTGTTCCAAAATTTTCCGGAATCCATTGCACTGTCTTCGAGAGTTTTCAGAATCAGTTTTTTTATGTTCGGATTTCTTCTCTTTCAAAGGATTTTTGTATTTGTTTCTCTGTTCTGAAAATTTCTTCTTTAGATCCGCAGTTTCGACCGTATTGCAAGCTTTGCTGTATTTTCTCAAAGTTTGTCGTAACAAAAACGCCTCTTTACTCTGCACTCATGATCGAACCAAGGGTTATTTTTATCGTTACCAACTACAACAGTTCTCTGCATACAGTGACCCGCTCTGTAAATTCCCTCATTAAATTTCTGAAGAGCGGCCTCAGTGTCAATACCAATTAGATTAACAGCATGTTCAAACAGCGAGGAAATATCTTCTGAGGAATACATAGCAGAATAGTCTTGTGCTTTTGTTTGATCCCGTACATACCTCTGGAGCTGATATTTCCTTGGTTTGTTGGCAACGTCGTAAAACGTATTTAAAAGTTTAAATTTCATTTCAACTGGCATATGTTTCGACTCAGTTCTAGATACCACGTTTAAATGCGATACCATATGAACAAGACTCCTCGTAGTCAATGGTACTTGAGCCATTATGAGCAGTATATGTAAACTGTCCATCTTCGTCACCTGGCATAAGGCCATTTAGTATGATGAGATCAAATTGTTGACATACACAAAGGAGGTAGCGACCGAACTCGTTCACAATAACGTCTTTTGATGTCCGCCGGAAGCGCGTGTCCTCAGAATCACTGTCAACACTTTCATCAATCAAACCACCAGCAGGTAAAGCTGCTTCTCTCGCATTAGCGTTACCTGTCCTTGCATTCAGATCCCCGAATATGATAATGGGAACTTCGCCGGTTTCTTCCAAAATGTCAATAATACAGTGCTCGAGTAGAGAACGGTATCTCGGTATCAGCATAGTATAAACTCTGCGATGGAGGCAAATACATGCCAATCAGTACGCAATCAACGGTCGTACCAGTAAGCTCTTTTAACAATTTAAGAGTGACACAGTTATCAAATTCTACCCGAACATGCTTAACAAAGGAATTATGTTTTTTTCTTCTGACTAGTAGGGCTACTCCACCTGATAGTCGGGCCGTTTTTGAGTCCGTGAGTCTAACACCAGGTGACACAAAAACATCGTGCAAAGGAAATAGGTGAGCAGGAAAACATGTT
>OY757557.1:3087253-3095331 GCA_963584105.1 Alviniconcha strummeri
AGTTAGTTGGTTGATGGGGGAATTATCTGTTTTAATCACTTTACTGGCAACACTGCAAAAATGGTTGTTTAAGTCATTTGGGGAAATTCCACTAGTAGTGCTAGTATTCGCTGGTGCGTGTTTATTAGTGAGTAGATTAATAGCTCGCCACGTGTCTTTTGAATTCTTGCTGTTTGTCAAAATGTCAGCAAAAAAGTGTTTTTTTGTGTTTCGGATCATGTAGATGACTTTATTTCTTTGTTTTTTGTATTCATCAAATAGTTTCAGTTTAAGAAGATAATCTCTGTAACGCATTGCATCCAGTACTTCCAATGTCAGCCATCCAGGTTTGAAGGAATATTTGATTCTCCTCTTTTTCTGAGGAGCATGTTTGTCAAGGACTTTAAGAAACACTGAATACCAAGTCGCTAACGCCTCGTCTGGGTCAGTATGATTGTATACTTTATCAAAGGGAGCATTGTTAAGATCGTTTAAGAACTCACTTTCGTCAAATCTGGCAAAAGACCTATATGTTAAGTGGGAGTGTCCTACCTTGGGAATCTTTACACCTTTTTTTGACCAAGTGCAGCAGATGGGGTAGTGGTCGCTGACGCCGATTACTGGCACACAGGTTTCAAGGATGTGCGCGATGTCAGTTGAGTAGATATGATCAATGAGCGTTTTTGATGAAGGTGTGACCCGGGTGGGGGAGCTAACAGTCTGAGAGAGGTTAAAAAGAGAGAATACGTCTGTCCACGGTTTGTTGGTTTTTGATAGATCAATATTGAAGTCACCCATTAAAATAATTTCTTTGGATTCTAGCCAGACTACGTCCATCATTGACACGAATTTATCAGTCCAGTTTGCAGGTTCTGAAGGATTTCGATATAGGAACCCAACCAGGAATGGAGAAGTTTTTTGCAGTTTGACTTCCAGCCAAATACACTCTACCCCATACCTTTCAAACTCAGTAAGGCGTGTAACAGACATAGTTTCATGGACATACACAACGAGGCCAGTTTCTCTTTGAATTTGTGGATCTTTCCTAATAACATGGAATCCTTCTATAGCTATGTCTTTATCATCCATGTGGTTATTGAGCCTTGATTCAGAAAAACAAAATATATGAAAACCCCTGCCATAAGGTTTACTATTGTGGACAATATGAGAGGCATCTGACATTTTATTTATCAGATGATTAATGTTCAGGTGCCCAATACGAAGACCATCCTTGAGAGGCCAATGGTCGCTAGTGGCATAAGTCATAATGATCAGATTTATACAAGTAATATTCAGCGCTAAACAAAAATTCAACAAACAAGCAAAAGCAGCTATAACAAATAAAAATTTGAGTAATTCACGAAAGATGCGGGGAAAACCAACAATAATATATATATATAAAAAATGTGTAAAACAGCTCTTATATATATATCGTACTACAGGCAGAAGATATTATATATAACGGCGGCAGAGAAAGTCACAAAAATCACTAGAAGATACAGCGGAAGTTCGTTGGATAATCCTGTACCCGACACTTTCCCGAGACAAAACTCCTGACAATAGCAACTCAACCTGTCTTCACGGCCGTGTTACAACAACGGCAGTTAAGGAAGGATGCTCAAACCAAAATAACAACAAACAGCAACGTTAAGCAGACTGATAAATTGGGACCAAAAGCTGCGCAATCATTTGTAATATTGCCGCAGGGTTATCGGAAGACGGGGATTCCCGACGAGAGGATGTTTGGAGGTGACACGCTCCCTGATCACGAGGTGAGGAAGCCTGAGGCGGACAGCGTAATGTTTCACGGCGGAGTTGTTCGACTGGCGAACCATTGTTTCCCGTCGGATGGTGTTTGGAGTGGGACGTTTGACTGAGAACAGGCTGGTAAACGATCGGTTTGGCACGACTTTTTACTGCTTCGGAGTAGAGCTGCCGTTGTTCCTGCGGAGTGTTTTTGTTGGAATGACTGGTGTCATGGGACACGACTTTGGTATTGAGGTGGCGAGGAGAGTGGCGAGGCACATCTTGTTCATTGAGCCTCGCTGTTGTCTTTCCTGCAAACCTGAAGTTCCAGGCCAGGCTGATTACTCCTCTGTGACTCGGATGTTTCTGGTCTTTATAGAGTGCTTGTCGTGGGGCGCCGGTTTGTGTCTGGAATGTTACGGTGTTGTCGATGTACTGAACACCTGTACGAACGCACACTGACAGCAGTGCGTTGTTTGACTGGGAGATGTTCAGCCTGAATGAGCGACTGGCCCTGCAGGACGGAAGGATGCTGGACGCTCGCAGGGAGGCCCGGGGGTATGCCCGCCGAAACAAACTCACCAAATCAAACCAGGACTTCTCGGAGACAGGTCCGTGGTGCACTGAGTTCACTCCCACGTGGAAGATTACTTCTTGCATCTGTACCTTGGGGGGTTGTTTGCGTAGCCAGGCGGCTAAGTCTTCGCAAGTCATGCCCGGAACATAAAGTTTGTGCATCGTTGCACTCGTGGGTGTAATCTTTCTAATGTCTATGTCTTTCAGCACACTGTCACCGACCAGTAACATCGACACTCGAGGGTCATCAAGGGAGCTTCGGAAGAGTTGTTCTCGGGGGGCCAGGCGGCGGTCAGTTACATCTTGTCCTTTTGTGCTCGGTTTGCCCTTCCCACTTTCATTGAGGTCTGGACTAGCACGAGTCTGCTGTACATCCGGAGAAGGGGTGGGTGTCGTCTGGTCTGTGTCAACGGCGGCGAGTGTCGCAAGTGGACCAAAGGAGTTACTCGTTGAAACCGCCACACACTCGTGGCCAGAAGCAGGCGGGGGTGGAGGGGTGCCGGCACGGGGGTGGGAGGAGAGGGTAGTGCCCACACTACCTTGTTGATCTGATAACAGAGTGGCATTGAGACTGGAGAGGGGATCAGACCCAGCCAGCTGGTCGGAAGAGAGGGGTGAAGGGGAAGGGTGCATGGCGGTTGGACTGGGTGAAGGGAGCGGACGGAATTCGGGGAGGGGGGTAGCAGGGTGTTGGAGGGGAGGGGAGGGGGGTTGATGATGTTGTGCCAAATCGGAGAGAGGGGCAGCGGAGGAAGTTGAAATTCCTTCAAGAGTTGTGACCCTAACCTGAAGGGCACTGTTTTCTGTCTCAAGAAAAGCCAACCGACTAAGGACGGCAGCGAACGAGGCAGCGTGAGCCCTCTCGATGTTCACATCAAGAATCGCCAGCGTTTGTTGCGTTGTGTGTTGACCACACATGTTGCACTGACTGACAACTGGCATGCGACAACTGACACAAATGGGCGCCTCAGGGGTGTTGATGGTTGCCGCTGCCGTCGAGGCACAAGCTGTCGCTGCCCCAGTCCGGTCCGCCAGATCAGTGGAGGTGTCGGAGGACGCTGTCGAGGCATTGGTCTGGTCCGCCAGGTCTGGTCTGGTGTCGGAGGGCGCGGTCGAGGCACTGGTCTGGTCCTCCAGGTCTGGTCCGGTGTCGGAGGGCGCGGTCGGGGTGGTGGTACTGGTGGTGTCGGAGGACGCTGTCGAGGCACTGGTCTGGTCCGCCAGACCAGTGGTGGAGGTCGAGGTGCTGGTCTGGTCCGCCAGACCAGTGGTGGCGGTCGAGGTACTGGTCTGGAACGCCAGACCAGGGATGGAGGTCGAGGTACTGGTCTGGTCCGTCAGACCAGTGGTGGAGGTCGAGGTACTGGTCTGGTCCGCCAGACCAGTGGTGGCGGTCGAGGTACTGGTCTGGTCCGCCAGACCAGTGGTGGAGGTCGAGGTACTGGTCTGGTCCGTCAGACCAGTGGTGGAGGTCGAGGTACTGGTCTGGTCCGCCAGACCAGTGGTAGAGGTCGAGGTACTGGTCTGGTCCTCCAGACCAGTGGTGGAGGTCGAGGTATTGGTCCGGTCCGCCAGACCAGTGGTGGTGTCGGAGGACGCTGTTGAGGTACTGGTCTGGTCCGCCGGACCAATGGTGGAGGTCGAGGTACTGGTCTGGTCCGCCAGACCAGTGGTGGAGGTCGAGGTACTGGTCTGGTCCGCCAGACCAGTGGTGGAAGTGGTCGAGGTCGAGGTACTGGTCTGGTCCGTCAGACCAGTGGTGGTGTCGGAGGACGCTGTTGAGGTACTGGTCTGGTCCGCCAGACCAATGGTGGAGGTCGAGGTACTGGTCTGGTCCGCCAGACCAGTGGTGGAAGTGGAGGTCGAGGTACTGGTCTGGCCCGTCAGACCAGTGGTGGTGTCGGAGGGCGCGGTCGAGGTAATGGTCTCCAGACCCGTGGTGGCGTCGGACGGCGCTGTCGATGCACTGGTCTGGTCAGCCACACCAGTGGCGGTGTCGGACGACGTTGCCGAGGTGGTCGTTGCCATGGTGTGGGTAGTCGCTGCTGCAACCAAGGTGTGGGTGGCGGCCGCCGAAGTGAAGGTGGCGGTGGTTGCAGTCGAGGTGTTGACGAGGGCTGGCAGAGGGCTGGAGGTGGCAGCAGCCGCAGTCTGCACCGGCAGAAGTACTGGCGACCCATGAGCAGGCAGTGACTGCCGGTAAGCCTCCTCCCCGGAGAGGATTACCGACTTTCTGGGTGTGATGTGCGTGCATTTCTGCTCTGTTGTGTATCCATGGAAGTCGGGCAGAACGAGGGGCAGGTCTCTACACTCAGACAGACACGTGGCACTGTCAGCCCGACGGGCGTCCAGATTGTGCACCAGGCACCGCACCCTGTCAAACTCCTCCTGCGCCCATTTCATTGTGTCATGGCCTTGAATTAGCACACTGGGAGAGGCCTTTTCTGGGTTGTATAGATGAAACGTGATGAGTTTTCTAGTCTCTGGCCGTTTACTCCAATCCTGGTTGAACCGACGGAAAACTTGGACGGAAGTTTGTCGAATCACAACGTCAGCATGGTCAGCGCCGGAACACAGTGTTACTAAAGTTAGCTTCCCATCAGACCCCCTGGTATAGTCCTTCCAGGAGACGTGAACATCGTGGTGGACATTTTGAGCTAATACATAGTATCTTTCACGAAGTACTGACCTCCATAGTGGGATGCGTGCGTGTGTTGTTGGAAATGTCTTCTGTTTTGAATCAAGAGTGTTTACAAGTTTTTCTGGTGCTAGCTTTGGAGAGATGTTGGTGACGCCGAGGAAGTTATCTGGCTTTTTGGCAGCCAAGGCCATCGTTCTCGTAACCACTGACATTCCTACCTTGTGACAATCTGTCAGTGTACACATGCATTTTAATATATCTCTTTACAAGCACTGAGGACAACGCGGACGGCACAGATGGTATTACCGCACACTGAGTGTCCGAGGACTGCACGCTGCGTAAAAGATAAAGCGCACACTCCAGCACTGGTTTACGACATCCTTTCGCCACAGCCTCACGCCGGCGCAGGATGCGGTTATGTCATGGCCGCGATGGCCAGCGCGGGTGTTGTCAAAGAACAAAGGATTGTAGTGAATGAGAAGGCAACTAATATTTCACTATTTCACTGATACTTCAGTCGGCCATGGTTGAAAATTCAAAAGAGTCACACTCTCCGAAAGCCGAAAACCTTACCTTTATGCACATGCATTTTTCCAAAAGGCAACAGTACTGTTACACTGGATACAGACACAAACTGACGGAGCAAATGTAACACGTCCGCTCTGGACGAGAGCCAGAGAGAGAGAGGAGAGAGAGCGAGAGAGAGCGAGAGAGAGCGAGCGTGTGTGTGTGTCTGTGTGTGCGTGTATGTGTGTGCGTGCGTGCGTGTGCGTGCGTGTGTGCGCGTGCTTGTGTGTGTGTGTGTGTGTGTGTGTGTGTGTGTGTGTGTGTGTGTGTGTTTCCTCAAGTTAAATTAAGCGTGTGACAGGATCCGAACACTTAAAAGGTTCAACAGAACGCTACTTATTAGGACAAAGCAAACAAAACGACACTGTTAAACTATCTATCAGTCAAGGGCGGACGACCGAACTTCCTTTTAGAATCAATAAAGTATTGTATAGCCCTAGGGTTATTTCCACTTTTGGAGGTAAGCAGGCGTGGGAACGATGGGGATGCGGGGTGGGGGGTAGGAGGGGGGGGGGGTTTGAGGGTTGTCAGTTCCACTGTTCTACGGTTGGGAGGCCGTGGTGTTAGTTTCCGCAGACACCGACCGCCAGTTCCGTTCAGTTGTTTGCTTTCGGCTAAAGTCCACTTTGGTCTGCGGACATGGCTAATGTGTCGGTGGTGTGTGACCAACGCTGTGGAAACTAGTGCAGGGTGCAGGGTGAAAGGACAATGTCAAGCACTGTTGTTGCGCTGCAAAATCCCATTTGCGACAGTTTCGGAAAGCGAAAGTGCCGGTGGCCGAGTCCCTCCTTGAAACCCAGGGTCCCAGTGACCGAGTTCGAACCCTTTACAAAGTCCCTGTCGACATCTCACATAATGGCAGAGAAGGCCTATCGGCTACAGCTTCACGATAAATTGAAGAATTTTGTAAGCGACAAAGACTTTGGTCTCTCTCTTTCTCTGGTCCAAACACACATGTCACGTGGGGGGGTGGGGGGATGGGGTAGAGATGTTACTGTTGTTTTATTACTGTTACCGGGGGGGGGGGGGGGAGGTATAGATATTACTGTTGTTTTGTTACTGTTACGGGGGGGGGGGGGGGTTAAAGATGTTACTGTTGTTTTGTTACTGTTAAGGGGGGGGGGGGGTATAGATATTACTGTTGTTTTGTTACTGTTACGGCGGGGGGGAGGGGGGGGGGTTAAGATCTTACTGTTGTTTTGTTACTGTTACGGGGGGGGGGGGGAGATAGAGATGTTACTGTTGTTTTGTTACTGTTACGGGAGTGGGGGTAGAGATGTTACTGTTGTTTTGTTACTGTTACGGGAGGGCGGGTAGAGATGTTACTGTTGTTTTTGTTAATGTTGGGGGGGGGGGGGTAGAGATGTTACTGTTGTTTTTGTTAATGTGGGGGGGGGGGGGGTAGAGATGTTACTGTTGTTTTGTTACTGTTACGAGCTCTTAGCCCCGCAGCCCCCACTCTCGTCTTCCACACACGCATGCGCTCGCTCGTTCGTACACCCAGCCTCTCGTGGGCGTCCGCGCACACAATTTCATGCACCACCACCCTGACACCACTACAATGAAAAAGATTCAGATTTCACCTGTTCACTATCGAAACACTAAACCGCAGCGCTAACTTAAAACCCGGGTACTAACCAGTAAATAAAGCGACTACCGACCCGGCCAGGCTTGCACACACTCATTCACCCACACACTGGCATCACGAGTTCTTGAACTCCTCAGTGAGCTGCCGAAGTAAACCAGGGAGTCGCTGTCACTGGGTGACATCCGATTGTTCACCGTCACCAGGGGAGACACACTGTCACTGGGTGGCATCCGATTGTTCACCGTCACCAAGGGAGACACACTGTCACTGGGTGACATCCGATTGTTCACCGTCACCAAGGGAGACACACTGTCACTGGGTGACATCCGATTGTTCACCGTCACCAAAGGAGACACACTGTCACTGGTTGGCATCCGATTCAGTGTTCACCGTCACTATAGCGACACCCCGACAGTTCAACCGCCAAGCGTGGTGATCGTGACGCCGCCGGAGATGTCGACACGGGCTGGTGGTACCAGATTGTAGCCATAACTTGCTGCAGTGGCCGTCCTTCACGCACTGTGGATCTGGTGGTGACACACTCCACACACTGTGGATCTGTACACAGTCCTCTGGTGGTGACACACTCCACACACTGTGGCTCTATACACAGTCCTCAGGTGGTGACACACTCCACACACTCCTCTTCAGCGACTGTCTTCCACATAGTTTGTCCAGCATGTGTTTTTCTGACACCCCACTCCTGTCTATTTTCCCCTCTCTCTTTCTCGTCACATCCTCCCTCCTTGGTACCAAACCCGCCCACCCCTCTCTCCTAAAACCCACGCTTCTTTTTCCCCTTCTCTGCATTTTTGTATTCTTCCGCTAGTTAATAATTATATGTACTATTACCTCATAGCTGGAATAGGCACAACAGCACAAGCACAGCAATAAAAACTAAACAACCATACATTTCAATTACATCCATCAGTATTTGCTTCTTTGAATCTATTTCAGTCATTCTAAACTGGGACTATTTCT
>OY757557.1:3095531-3098031 GCA_963584105.1 Alviniconcha strummeri
ACAGTTTATAAAAAACAAATCTGAAACAAGGATGACTGCCACCGTTTTGAAACAAGATCAAAACATACAAGAGACTAGGCATTTTCGGTGCAAACAATTTTTTTTTCAAGCGAAAAACAAACAGTTAATACATTGTAAAAAGATTTGTCTCTTTTGTATAGATCTATTCGCAGCTTAAGAGAGGTCCCTTAATTGAAAATGAGCAGTGTGGAGTAGTTACGTCTCATACTGCAGCCTTGGTGAACGCAGCATAAGGCCTGACATTCAACATTGCAGCCTTGGTGAACACAGTAAGGCCTGACATTCAACGTTATATGCAGCCTCCATTAACACAGTAGAGGTCTGACACTCAACACTGAAGCCTCCATGAACACGGTAAGGCCTGACATACAACATTATATGCAGCCTCCATGAACAGGAACATCTGACATTAAACATTATGTGCAGCCTCAATGTACACACTATAGGTCTCACATTAGCAAATAAACATGGTACTTAACGTCCACAGAAACCTTATGTCTGACACTGAACATTGCAGCCTCAATGAATAAACACTTTGTAAAAGAAAGCCGAAAAAATATTTAAATGCAAACATTGGGCTGACAAATCTGCCAGCGCGGATCATAAGTGAACACAAGTAAACATGGTGTTTAAGGTCCACAGAAACTGTAAGGCTTGGAGCTTATTAGGGACGGGGAGAAGAGGGTAAAGTGGGGAGGAGGTGGCGGAAGTGAACACGTTCAGCCATGGACCTATATATGTCACAGTAAATTTACAGACTTAGGAAATTCACAAAATCACTAACAATTACACTAAATTACTATTTCACTCGGGTATTTCATGAATTCCCTCAACATTTTAGGGATTTTAATGAAATTCCTGGTATGAAGGGCTAGACTAGAAATTTAGTTTTAGATCACCCGCCGCCATTGAAGATCCCAGCATGATCACGATCTCAGTTGTAGGCGTCTGTTTCCAGGTCCCTGTGGACAGTCACGCCAAGCATGTTCCGTGGCAAACTCCAAGCACTGGTTTACGACATCCTTCCTTCAACCACTGCCGTATTTAGTTACGCCATAGGGCCCAGAAAACTGTCAGCTAACGAGCAGGTTTTTGTTGGTGCTCAGACAGTAGTACGTTTGTTACAAACAACTCAAATAAAACAAGGCGTGTCATTTACAGCCGCCAACAAAGTTTACACCAGCACAAATAAAACCACAATCGTTTGAAACAACATTGCAGCCTTGGTGAACACAGCATAAAGCCTGACATGCAACACTGCAGCCTTGGTGAACACAGCATAAGGCAACAGTGCAGCCTTGGTGAACACATGCTGAAGTTGGGCACTTAATGAAAGAAGAAGAAGAACACCTGACCCTCTTCTTCTAAATCACCATCTGAATCAATGGAACTATAATCACCAGAAGTAGAATCACCAGAATCACTAGAATCCTTCATTATGTTGTACAAGTTCTGAATGTTTAACTGAGAATGAATGGACGTGGTACATGTGTCTCTTGAAGTGGAAGGAGTGACACATTCTTGTTGTTGGCTTTATAAAAAGTGCCAGTTTCGTCTGACCCCTCACCGGTAAACCGTGTCTCTAACCTGGAAGACTGCGATGCCAGTTTCGTCTGACCCCACCCCTGCAGACCAGACCGGCAAGGTTGAACCGCCAGGAGCACAAAGCTCCCACTGACTGGCACAGCTCTGGGGATCATCGGGGTACTCAAGCCACCCCGCCACAGCAAGGCACTAGCCCCATCGGGGTAGAGTACTGCATGGAGACAGTTTATAAAAAACAAATCTGAAACAAGGATGACTGCCACCGTTTTGAAACAAGATCAAAACATACAAGAGACTAGACATTTTAGATGCAAAAAAAAAAAAACAAAAAAAAAACCTCAAGCGAAAAACAAACAGATAATACACTGTAAAAAGATCTGCTCTTTTGTATAGATCTATTCGCAGCTTAAAAGTGGTCCTTTAATTGAAAATGAGCAGTGTGGAGTAGTTACGTCTCTTACTGCAGCCTTGGTGAACGCAGCATAAGGCCTGACATTCAATACTGCAGCCTCAATGAACACAGTAAGGCCTGACATACAACATTATATGCCGCCTCCATGAATAGGAACATCTGAAATTAAACATTATGTGCAACCTCAATGTACACACTATAGGTCTGACATTAGCAAATAAACATGGTACTTAACGTCCACAGAAACCTTATGTCTGACACTGAACATTGCAGCCTCAATGAATAAACACTTTGTAAAAGAAAGCCGAAAAAATATTTAAGTGCAAACATTGGGCTGACAAATCTGCCAGCGCGGATCATAAGTGAACACAAGTAAACATGGTGTTTAACGTCCACAGAAACTGTAAGGCTTGGAGCTTATTAGGGACGGGGAGAAGAGGGTAAAGTGGGGAGGAGGTGGGGGAAGTGAACACGTTCAGCCATGGACCTGTATATGTCACAGTAAATTTACAGACTTAGGAA
>OY757557.1:3103031-3110531 GCA_963584105.1 Alviniconcha strummeri
TCATGAAACACATGCACATACACACTCTTAGACGTACGTCCCCTTTCTCTCAATCTGCATACACTATTTATAGGAAACTAAAAAGAAACGCTCCTTTACGTGACGAGTGCATGAATGAGTGAATCAGAAAGTTACCTCCCCTTCCCCGTTAAGTTGTCGCAGTTCCTCCGCATCGTTTGGTTCTTGACTGGATGTGTTGAGCCAAAGAGAGAGAGACAGGGACAGAGACAGAGGGAGAGCGACAGAGAGAGAGAGAGACAGAGAGAGAGACACACAGAGAGGGACAGAGACAGACTGTGTGTGTGTGTGTGTGTGTGTGTGTGTGTGTGTGTGTGTGTGTGTGTGTGTGCGTGCGTTCAGTGTGTGTGCGTGCGTTCGTGTGTGTGTGTGTGTGTGTGTGTGTGTGTGTGTGTGTGTGTGTGTGTGTGTGTGTGTGTGTGTGTGTGTGTGTGTGTGTGTGTGCACGGTGTGTGTGTGTTGCATGCAGTGTATGCGTTGTACTAGAATATTGTCAGTATGTATAATTGTATTTTAAGGGCATGTATGAGTGTCTTTCTGTATTTGTTTTATATTGCATTATAGTATTGTGTCACTATCATCATTTGGCAGTATGTAAGGCGTTTAGAATGTGCCATAAATAGATCTGCACCTTACAAAAATCATTTTGTTTGATACACTATTTTACAGTAAGCCCAGCAGTGACAGTCATTCTGTGACATTGCACTGAATTGCATCTATGGCATTTTGTTGTACTGCATCACTGGATGCTAATTGTAGAGTAACGCACATATAGCATTAAAGAACACCGGAAAATAGACGTCCGATGCTGAGGCAGTTTATTTCAGATAACCTACCTTGGCCACTAAGGTTACATGGATGTGTATTTCAGATCAAGTCCCTTCAGTGGACAGTAAAGTTATACGGATGTGTATTTCAGATAACTTCCCTTGGACAATAAGGTTACATAGATGTGCAGTACAAATAAAATGGATGTGCAGTAGAGATAACCTCCGTTGGACAGTAAGGTTACATGGATGCGCAATGTATTTCATATTATAACCAACCTTGGACAATAAGGTTACATGGATGTGCAGTACATTTCAGATTGTAAATCACCTTGGACAGTAAGGTTACATGGATGTGCAGTACATTTCAGATTATAACCTACCTTGGACAGTAAGGTTACATGGATAATCAGTGTATTTCAGATTATAACTTACCTTGGACAGTAAGGTTACATGGACCTGCAGTGAATTTCCGATTATAATTAACCTACCTTGGCCAGTAAGGTTACATGGATGTGCAGTGTATTTCAGATTATAACCTACCTTGGACAGTAAGGTTACATGGATGTGCAGTGTATTTCATATTATAACCTACATTGGACAGTCAGGTTACATAGATGAGCAGTACATTTCAGATTATAACTTACCTTGGACAGTAAGGTTACATGGATGTGCAGTACAGTTCAGATTATAACCTACCTTGGACAGTAAGGTTACATAGACCTGCAATGTATTTCAAATTATAATTAACCTACCTTGGCCAGTAAGGTTACATAGATGGGCAGTGTATTTCAGATTATAATCTACCTTGGACAGTCAGGTTACATGGATGTGCAGTGTATTTCAGATAATAACCTACCTTGGACAGTCAGTTTACATGGATGTGCAGTGTATTTCAGATTATAATCTACCTTGGATAGTCAGGTTACCTGGATGTGCAGTGTATTTCAGATTATAACCTACCTTGGACAGTCAGGTTACCTGGATGTGCAGTGTATTTCAGATTATAAACTACCTTGGACAGTCAGGTTCCATGGATGTGCAGTGTATTTCAGATTATAACCTACCTTGGACAGTCAGGTTACATGGATGTGCAGTGTATTTCAGATTATAACCTACCTTGGACAGTCAGGTTCCATGGATGTGCAGTGTATTTCAGATTATAACCTACCTTGGACAGTCAGGTTTCATGGATGTGCAGTGTATTTCAGATTATAACCTACCTTTGACAGTCAGATTACATAGACCTGCAGTGTATTTCAGATTATAACCTACCTTGGACAGTCAGGTTACCTGGATGTGCAGTGTATTTTAGATTATAACCTACACTGGACAGACAGGTTACCTGGATGTACAGTACATTTCAGATTATAACCTACCTTGGACAGTCAGGTTACATGGATGTGCAGTGTATTTCAGATTATAACCAACCTTGGACAGTCAGGTTACATAGATGTGCAGTGTATTTCAGATTATAACCTACCTTGAACAGTCAGGTTACCTGGATGTGCAGTGTATTTCAGATTATAACCGACCTTGGACAGTCAGGTTACCTGGATGTGCAGTGCATTTCAGATTATAACCTACCTTGGACAGTCAGGTTACCTGGATGTGCAGTGTATTTCAGATTATAACCTACCTTGGACAGTCAGGTTATATAGACGTGTAAGTGCTTAGGGCCTGTGCGGGTTAGGCGCTCTAAGTATTCATTATTATCATATTAACCAGAACAGCCTGTCCTCTTGATGCAAACTCTATCCTCGGAACAGGGCGACCAACCACGCCCTTTCTTCTTGGTATCTTCCTCTTCTTCTGACTTCGCTGATGCAGCAACTTAAAGAGCTCCAGAGCGTTGGTGCTGATGTTGGCATATTTATGCTGTGTCTCCTTAATCCTGCGGTCACGACCCACGTGGCCTGTGCGATGAGCACTCCTGACAACATCAAAGGTCTGAACCCAGAGTTGCTGCAGCGAGCTATTTTCATGACCACAATACCACATAGTCTGAGCCAATGAAATGACCATTAGCCAGCGATGTGACGTGCCCAGTTGCTTTTTGTTTGTTGTTGTCGTTGCTGGTGTGTGTGTGTGTGTGTGTGTGTGTGTGTGTGTGTGTGTGTGTGTGTGTGTGTGTGTGTGTGTGTGTGTGTGTGTGTGTGTGCGCGCGCTTTTTTTTTTTAACAAGCATCACAATCGCTCTTGCGCTGAACGTGGTTCTGACATCGAAAGTCGGAAACGCATGATAGGAAAACGGTTACGTTCGAAAATCGGCCAGGAACTCTTACATGAGTAACGGGCAGACGTCACGTTGCTATTTTTAAACAGAGAAAATCCCAAAGGTGAGCAGGGCATAAAATTGGTTTGTTTGTTTCTTTCTGCATGAAAAAGTAAGCTGAAAATTACATTCATTTTTACCTGAAATTTGTACCGGGAAAGCATGCATGAATCTCCGGGAGATCTCGAGAGAAACCTAGATAAGTTTTCGGTTTTAGTGATAGCTAAATCACTGTATGACTCAGCCGTAACTGTATTTTTGTGCAGTCAGTGGACATCTGTTTGACAGCAACTGAAGTGAATTCATTGCCTGCCGATCACAGACTGAACGACATCACGCGATTGTCTTCTCTTGAATATCCGCTTGCTACAAACTTCTGTGCATGTAGTTTACCTTCCCCGCTTAAATCAAAATCGAGCAGAACGTGATGTGTAGTCTACGTAGTATATACTTGATTTTTTTTTTTACATGACCAACCAAGGAAGTAAAAGGTTTAAAACACACTTTGCGTTAAAGTGCCAGGGCGAGCGGACGTTATCAGATTAGACGAAATAAAAAATTATCGTCTGGTCTTCATTTTAGATTTTGGAATTATTTTTGCTTCTGAAGAGCTCACTTCTGTATCTCTTGTTAACAGCTACTGCCAACCACACTGGCTAAGGCTGTAATGAATCGGTATTCCGTCTCTCCATATTGGTGTATTATGTGATTTATTTGTTCCTTTTCTTTACTTTACTTGTATTTAGTTTGTAACCATATAACATTTAATATATATAAAAGTGAGCAGCAGCTACAATGTACTTTCCCACATTCACACCACAGACTCTTTGAGAAAGGCGGGGGAACCTAACTCGGGGAGGGAGTAAGAGCAAAAAACAGAGGAGATCTAGATGCCAAGTTAAACCAACAAAAACCAACAACAACAAACAGAAACAAACTGTAGTAATTCTAGAGCTAATACATGCCAACCTGCTCCGACCCTGTTTCAGGGAAAGAGCGCTTTTATTAGTTCAAAACCAGTCGGGTCCTTCGGGGCCCGTCCTTTGGTGACTCTGGATAACTTTGTGCCGATCGCATGGCCTCGAGCCGGCGACGCATCTTTCAAATGTCTGCCCTATCAAATGACGATGGTACGTGATCTGCCTACCATGTTAGCAACGGGTAGCGGTGAATCAGGGTTCGATTCCGGAGAGGGAGCGTGAGAAACGGCTACCACATCCAAGGAAGGCAGCAGGCGCGCAACTTACCCACTCCTGGCACAGGGAGGTAGTGACGAAAAATAACAATACGGAACTCTTTTGAGGCTCCGTAACTGAAATTTCTGCACTATGTGAGTGCAACATCTTACACTCTTGGGTATGAAACACTCTTTCCTTCTTGACCGAGCTCTGTTTGACCTCGAACTGGCATTAAAACAATCGGTGCGAACTTTCGCCTGGGGCGCGTAACCTTAGTCGCAGCAGCGCTGATAGTGAGATTAAGTAGTCTATGAATACAACTTAGCTTCTACAGTACACAATACTTAATAAGTTAATTTCAACCCAAAATAAACACTAAACATGAAGTCAGCTAAGTAAAATACTATACGACAACGCATTGATCGACACGGAATTACTTTAATCGAATCAAAACAACATTTCAATACCATTTACTAGTACTAAACAAAGCGCGCCATGCAGACGACGGCTATAAAAGAATGGACCTAGAGAGGCATCGGCTACTAATTAAGCTCGATCCGGTGTCTGAATAAACGTTAAATAAACATTCTAAGATGCCAAATTATATTATACATAGCTTAGTGCATAAAAAGGACTAGATAGACAAAGAGTAGGTAAACAAACAAGCGGTCAAAATGTTAAGGGAGAAAAACAGATTTGAAAAAGGCGCGCACTGGCGGCTATCGCCGGTCGGCTGTGTGAAGGCCATGTGGCGTTACGCCACACGCCGCGCTTCAAAACAAAAGCGTCGTCTGCTCCGGTTCCCGGGTTACTAAAGTACAGTAATGAAATTGCATTGATCCGTTAAGCGGGGCGGGATTATTGTAAAAACGTACAAAGAGCACTTGCTCACATTAAAATGACAATTTAACAACACAGCAAAAAGATATGTAGTCATTGAATCATAAATAGGGTGGCAGATTAGACAAATTTAACAATACAGCAAAAAAAATTCTTCTAGTTGAACCATAAATAGGGTGGCAGATTAGACAATTTAACGCCGGGCAGCAACGTCACATACCCGGAGTGATTTACCAATACATTAGAAATAACGTAGTCAAGATTTCTACTTGAAAACCAGAAAATCCATTTTGTTTTTGTTTTGTTTTTTTGTTTAACAACCTACATTATTATTAGGGTTTTTTAAGCAATACTACTGATCATTAACATGGACTTTAACGCCTGATCAGGAAGATCCATACATTATCACTTGATTTATTTTCTTGTTATTTCAATTCATCTGCACAGCGTAGGCTACCTCAGATTTCACAGCGTCCACTCGCCTTTCTGGCAAGTTCAAAATGGCCGACGCGGCAGACGATGCTACGGTTACTCGATTCAGTAAATGCCAAGAAGAATACTCCATCGAAGATGTCGGTAGATTAGCGTTTTGACGAATAATGACCTCGTCGAGATCGCTTGGGTGTTGCAGAAGTAAAACATGGCAAATCACATCCAGAATCGGGGCCTGCCAGGCATGCCTTCACCTAGTGTGGTAGATGGGCGCTCTAGAAATCCTCTTTATTATTATTATTTATTATAGTGTTTAAGTTTACCGATGTTTGCGCGTGCGAAATACGTCGCCAGGAAGTGAACGAAGCGTGTCGGTGCGCATGCCCAGATGGGATTGCCCGTCTAAAGTTAGCACAAGCGATGACGCGTGTGATGACAACTACTCCCACGTTTGTCAGCATGCAGTGTAAAGAACAGAGCCTGGAGAGTGCAGAGACCACTACACACCATCTGGGAAAACCTCTGGTCTTGATCAATGAGGCCTGATAATTCCCTCAAGTGAAAAGGAAGGGAGAAATTGATTGTGGAACCTAACAAAACATAAATTACTGCTGTCAGACTTGACCAAGAGGTACCAGGGGGCAGTCTGGCATGAGAGTAAACAGGAGATAACATCCCAAAGATGCTGAGGTGTGAAGAGTGGTGCGAAAGCTTTGTGAAAGTAAGGGGAATGGGGTTGAATATTGAAGCTACAGCCGCCATTTTGAAACTGTCTTGTAGCCAGGCAACGGGCCCCTAGAAAGTCGGCGCTGGCCTGAAACTGACCCCAGCAGGGCTAATGAGGTCAAATCAGACAGGCGGCAGGGAGCAACTAAAGAGTACACTCTGTCGCACTGAGAAGGTGTGCCCAACTCAGTTTTTTCCCGACATGACTAACATAAGGTTCAGATATTTAGTAAGAGAGACAGAGAGGGGGCTCCTGCCGATATGAGCCAGAGGCACCGCCGATGATGTTGGTCAGCACCACCAGGAGGGGGCCAAGTCTCACCTGTTTGCCTGGCACCGGCCAGTGACTAGATTCCACAGTGTATTTTGGAAAGGGGTAGGTGGCGGTACACCCTTTCTTTCTGTTCTTACTTTTTTGGCGATAGTTTCCAGTTCATACAGTCAACACCACCGGCTGCACTCGCGTCTCTATGTATATCAACCGGGCGGACCGCGGCAAGGACAGCACTGTCCAGCGAAATCTGTGCCGGCTGTCCGAGGCACTTCAAACTACTAGCTTGTGTTTCTTCTAAACTTTGATTGGGCCCTAACTCAAAAAGTACTCAACTTTGAACATTATAATGCGGTTTAAACACACACACACACACACACACACACACACACACACACACACACACACACACACACACACACACACACACACACACGGCCGAGAAGTTGGGGGGAGTTTTAAAGACTAGTCTGAACTAGACAGGACTAATAATTATGACTGCACTTCGCTGACTGTTGCGTGACATCTCCACAGTTTCAGGGTTCAAAACCAAGTTCAAGACTCCACTTTAGACAGAACTTTTCACGCGCCAAGGCAGACCATTCCTGTGTGTGTGACCATAGATAATGTCTCAGTACAGAAAAGAAGTTCAGCGGGTGGTTCACTGGTGCACCAACAATGACCTAGAGCTGAATGTGGCAAAGACGAAGCCGGAGATGATCATAGACTTCAGGAAGAACAAGGCAGCTATGACACCATTAGCTATCAGAGAACAACAATTCGAACTTGTGGACTCATTCAAATTCCTGGGCACTACCATCGCCAACACTTTACACTGAAAATGGGACACCAATGATGAAACCATCGCAAAGCGCAAAGCCCAATAGCGCGTGTTCTTTCCGTCCGCCAGCTGAAGACGTTTCGAGTCAACAAGACTATCCACACTCCGAGCATCGCTTTCCGGCACCTTCCTCCAAACTCTGCCAGATTTAG
>OY757557.1:3115531-3155531 GCA_963584105.1 Alviniconcha strummeri
TTTGTTGGATGTACCGTTGCTTGTAGTGATACCAGCTAGACTGCCCAATGATACTTGGGTTTCAAAGGCAAACCAACCGTAATGTGGGTGTTCAAACCAGCCGTAATGTGTGTGTTCAAACCAACCGTAATGTGGGTTTCGAACCAACCGTAACGTGGGTGTTCAAACCACCATAATGTGGGTGTTCAAATAAAACGTAATGTGGGTGTTCAAACCAACCGTAACGTGGGTGTTCAAACAAGCCGATATGTGGGTGTTCAAACTAACCGTGACGTGGGCGTTCAAACCAATTGTAATGTGGGTGTTCAAACCAACCGTAAAGTGGGTGCTCAAACCAACCGTAATGTGGGTGTTCACAACCGTAATATGGGTGTTCAAAAACTGTAATATGGTTGTTCAACCAATTGTAATGTGGTTGTTCAAAAGAACCGTAATGTGGGTGTTCACAAACCGTAATAGTGGTGTTCACAAACTGTAATGTGGGTGTTCAAACAAAATGTTATGGGGATGTTCACAAAGTGTAATGGTGGTGTTCAAACAAACCGTAATGTGGGTGTTCAAACAAACTATAATGGTGGTGTTCAAACAAACCGTAATGTGGGTGTTCAAACAAATTGTAATGGGGGTGTTCACAAATTGTAATGTTGGTGTTCAAACAAACCGTAATGTGGGTGTTCAAGCAAACCGTAATCTGGGTGTTGAAACAAACTGTAATGGGGCTGTTCATAAACCGTATTGTGGGTGTTCAAACAAACTGTAATGTGGGTGTTCAAACCAACCGTAATGTGGGTGTTTTGGTACAGAAGGCTTTTTGTACGGGTGACGGGACGTTACACTCCAAGCACTGACAAACTCGATACCACAACGATTACGACCAGCACGACCACCGCTGACAACTACCACCAGTACCTATACGACTAGCTAGCCGCACTCAAGTGCTCATAAGTGTGTGTGTGTGTGTGTGTGTGTGTGTGTGTGTGTGTGTGTGTGTGTGTGTGTGTGTGTGTGTGTGTGTGTGTGTGTGTGTGTGTGACAAATATGATGTTGATTCTGGCCTTGAGTGGGGTAGATAACGTACAACACTGTGACACGAGAGATTCTCTTTTTTGTTGTTGAATGCATACAGCTGGCTCTGCGTCTTGTCACAGTCTTGTAATTATGTTTCTGCCTTTTCTCCCCCTTTTTTTCTTTCTTTTTGCAGCATCTTCCTCCAACACACACACACACACACACACACACACACACACACACACACACACACACACACACACACACACACACACACACACACACACACACACACTTGTTTTGATTTTGTAGTTATAGTTTTACTTTGGCACAGCTACTGTGCAGTGTACATTCTGAACTATTACAGTCGACAAGCTACAGAAATCCTTGTTCTTATTTCCTGTTGAAAAACTGAATCTATGATATTTGGTGGATGTTTTCAACCTCTTTACAGATCGGCCTTTCTGCATGGCACAGCCCCAGATCTGACCTTGACCATCCAACTGTCCAACGTGACGTCAGCGATGGAAGGAGCATGGCAGCTGTTGCTGGGAAACAGTGAAGGCATCGGCTCTGTCCACCTCTCTATAAGTATGGCACTGTAACACGCACTCTTTGACAGTGAGCTTAGTTATTCTCTTTGGGGCCATCTTTACAATGAAAGTTCAGTCAGAGTACTCTCTCGATTAGTATTAAATCAGTGATCGCTGTACAGTAACTGGATATTTTTATAATTGCTTTTATTAGGACAGTACTGCTTTTTTAAGAGGCAGACCTCGTAAAGAGGCAATAACTATGTCATATGCACAGCTTGATGTCAGTTGGATTTCGCATGTACCTATTTATGAATGACCTTTCACCCGGATGTTTGCCGTTCTTGTAGTTTAATGATGTCTTCTGACTGGCGTGAATGTTTGACGAGTGTACTTGGCACCACAAAACGTTCCTAGTGCAATTGCATTGACACTTGATGATAAAGTCAGTTGTATTGTTTTGTATTGTATACTATTAGGAGGAGATGGATTATTTTCTGACTTCTAATGTCCAGATAGCTTCCGGGGTCAGACCTTCCTTATTCAGATCTTCCTTATGTTGAGCAGCTAGGAGATGATAGTTGGTAGGTGGTATGTGCAGCTTTCTGCCATGTGGCACTGGTATCGGCCAATAAGCATTTATATAACGTTTTTCAATTTTGTATTATGTTCAGCCATTCGTTTTTATTTTATTTATTTTTAATTTAAAAAACAAAAACTTTTCTTGAAACTGGTATCGATAAATTAGACGGAATGGTCGACGATATCAGCGTGTCCTAGCCTTAAGCACTCTCTAAACGGGGCTAATATTGAAGGGACTAAGGGTTTAAAAATTTATGTCTGATGTTTATACATGGATTTCTGTTTTGCGTTTGGAAAGTGATTTTTTTTTTGGATTGGCTTGACAAAGCATATATATATTTGAGAAAAGGTTTTCAGTTTGTTTTACCCACTTCTTACAAGCGTTTTCTAAAAATCTGAATACATATAACTTTTTTTAACATGGACATATTTTTAACAGTTAGTGTGTATTGACAAAATGTGTAACACCCTAAGATAACCATAATGGTTGACTGGGCGCAAAACACCAAATTACTTACTTACTTACTTCAAAATATCTGTGGATGGAGATGTGAGGAACCTGCCGACTCGATATACCGAATGGAAGATGCATACAACCACGTGCCTGAGGAATTGAAACTAGAATATGGTTATCATCGAGACTGTTACTAGGGCTTCACAAAATACATTATCGCCTGATATCTTCCACAGATGATTCTAAAACAGTTCAGAAACTACAACGTCTGAGCGTTCTTCCAGAGTTTCTGAACAGTAATTTTTAAACAGGACTGTTGTTTCTGTAACACAGAGTGACGAAAGAAGATCTGAGAGAAATGTATTTGGACAACTGGAGCTAGTAGTGTTTGAATGTCAAGGCTGGAATACAGTGCATGAAACTGCAGGGAGAAAAAAAAAAGGACAAAAAACTCTTTGGTGTTGTTATCCGAGGTTTTGATTCATTTGCATGTGGAGCACGTTTTCACAGCAGCTGTCGCAGACAATGTCAGAGAAACCAACTCACTGATAGAGTGCAAATGAAGAAAAACAGGAGACGCAGGACCTTGAAGAGACACATAGGACAGCTATTACAAGTATTTGTGATTTAATTGAAAAGGAGATATTCAGGACCAAAGAATCATAAAACTTGCCGACATGTGCAACATTTACATACGTGCTTTGAAAGACACAAAGCATCCAAACTCAAGCTACAGAGCAGAGAAATTGAAGAAAAAAAGAAAAGAAAAAAGAAAAGAAAAACA
Organism: Alviniconcha strummeri; assembly: GCA_963584105.1. NCBI lineage: Eukaryota > Metazoa > Mollusca > Gastropoda > Provannidae > Alviniconcha > Alviniconcha strummeri. The sequence continues at coordinate 3,118,893 of OY757557.1, forward strand.
AAACTAGCGAAAATTGATTTCCACTGGCAGAAATTTCATTTAGTCACTGATAAGTGTAGGGAAGCTTAATCATACATTGTATACAATACTGACATGAGGTTAAAAGAGAAGATTCCTTATGTGTGTTTTCCGTAGTGCTTCTTCGCCACCAAAAATAATTCTTCAAACATTGTGTAAGTCTGGACTTCTCCAGGCAGTGATGTGCAGTCAGGGAGTTCTTCGTGAGAAATTTGAAGTTTCCTCTCCTGCTCGAGCCATGGACGGCAAAACAAGTTGAGTTCCACCATGCCGTTCTCCCTCGATATCTCGCAGCATCTTTCCACTAGCTGTGTGAATAGAGACGTGGCCCTCCAGCGTATGCAAGAACTGGACAAAGTTATCAAATTCAAAGTGAAACACTGATGGTGCAGCAGGGTTCACAATTATATCAGTGGAAAGAAGGCTCAAGGACTCCTGCATGCTTCGACAATGGCCATTACAAACTCCATGGTGAATCTGTACATTTTAGAGTGACCAAGCCTGTTCATAATCATATAGTCAGTTCTCGACTTGAGAACAGATGTCTCAAGGTCTTGCAGATCAGTTTGTGCTTTTTGCACTGACCTTTTGTAACTGCTCTCTTGATGTTCTGTCCCAGAGACCTCGCAATCGTTTGAACATTCGCTGTGTGACCCACAGACAAGAGATAAGTTAGAATATCTTTTCAGGTGAGTAGGCAGCTGCCTATATGCAGGACATCAGACTACCAGACAAGAGATAAGTTAGAATAGTTTTTCAGGTGAGTAGGCAGGACATCAGACTGCCAAAGGAAGTCATTGGTTGCGAGTCCTGGCAGGTTTCTTGACTTTTCACAGGCTTCAGCAATTATGTTTTCAAGTACTGAGCAGCGTCTTGCACCGTGTCAGATGAGCCAAGTTCATATGCAACAGTAACAACACGATCAGCGCTCGTGTCACAGTTGTACGTAAGGTACAATTTAAACTTTCCTTGACTGCTCAGTGAACAAAATCACTATTTATGCCGGTAGATGTTACTTTCCGATAATTTCCTTTTCACTTTCTCTGCTCTGTTACCTGAGTTTGGGTGCTTTGTGTCTTCCAAAGGACATAATTATGTCTTGCACTAGTCGGCAAGTTTCATGATTCTTTGGTCCTGTATGATTTCCTTATCAGTAGAATCGCAAATACTTGTAAAAGCTGTCCTGTGTCCCTCCCTCTTCAAGGTCCTCCTGCGTCTCCTGTTTTCTCCATCTGCACCCTGTCACTGAGTTGGTTTTACTGATACTGTCTGTGACGGCTGCTTTAAAAACGTGCTCAAAACCTCGGATCCCCCGTACAAAACTTTCATCCCATTTATGTTTTGTAGTTTCAAGCACTGCGTTCCAGGAGTGAATCCGGACTGTGACTGTGATATGATCTGGTTTGCGTTTAAGTAATCTGACACATGACGATAAACACATTTTTTTTCGAGAGTTTTTCCTACGTAGCTTAGCAAAGATGTAGGACGATAGTTTGTATACAGTTCTTTGTTGCCTTTTTTTGTTAACTGGTGTAACGTGTGCTGTTTACAAGACGGTGGGAAAAAATCCTTCATTAAGCGGTCTGTTGAAGAGAAACATTAATGGTTCTGGTATGATTCCAACGCCATTATAAAGAAATGTATTTGATTAAGGCCTGTCGCTTAATTCCGTAAGAGTATTCTTGACTTCTTCTACACTCAAAACGTATTTGATTTATACTCGTAATTAATTCTGGTACATCTCGAGCATCGTCACGCTCGCTGTCTTCAATAGTTGAATGGCTGATGAAGAATTGGTTAATGACAGTCGCTTTCTCTTTGTTGGGTACGTCTGGACTAGATCCCTTATTTTTGTTTCTTATCATTTGTTTAATTTCTTCAGCGCGCAGATGTTTAGTCAGTGTGTGTTTCTGTACCAGGCCCACCGGAACTATCGGTTCAGTCACCCGCATACAAAAGGTTGACAGAGTTACTTTTCCTGAACACTATAATCTGAATACACCACAGTTATAGCACACACACACACACACACACACACACACACACACACACACACACACACACACACACACACACACACACACACACACCACCACCACCACCACCACCACACCACCACCACCACACCACCACCACCACACCACCACACCACCACCACCACCACCACTGTCAAAGTGGACAGGTGCCCAGAGTTTGGTGTGATGCAATGTCTTGTGGACAGGTGCCCAGAGTTTGGTGTGATGCCATGTCTTGTGGACAGGTGCCCAGAGTTTGGTGTGATGCAATATCTTGTGGACAGGTGCCCAGAGTTTGATGTGATGTGATGTGGACAGGTGCCAGTTTGTTGCGACAAGGGGTCTTGTGTACAGATGCCCAGATTTTATTTTTATATTTTTATAAAGCGCTGCACTGCGGACAGGTGCCTAGAGTTTGTTGTAAAGAGGGGTCTTTTTTACAGATGCCCGGAGCAGAGCCTCCACTGGACCGGCATAAGCCGTTTTATACTGGTAAATGTTTCCCCAGTACCAGCAAAAAATATAGTACCAAGTACCGGCTGAAACTGAGCGTTTTGTGTGACTTGCTAGAGATCATACTCTGTACCCTGGGTTCTGAAGCAAGTGGAAGCTCCCGCTAAACAAGATCACTTCCGGTGATGTTCAACAAGCAAAACAGTGAACGCGAAAATTTTCACTGCCATTGGCAACAAAACTGAGTTTGATTACAGTCTGTAAAGGGTGAGTCGTCAGTACACGATCGATTGTTTTTCCCACATCAGCACTGAAGAACGTGCACGTCGTTACTCGGAAACTAGATCAAACGTCAGTGGCGCCTACAAATGCTGAAATTTTTTGATAAAACTAACTTTTTCAACGGAAAGACTGTACCGGTTGATTGAGGGTTGGTGCCGGAAGATTTCTTTGTTGCCAGTACTGCGTACCGATAGTCTCAACAGTCTAGCGCAGGCTCTGCCAGAGTTCGGTGTATAGAGGGTCTCGTCTACAGATGCCCAGAGTTTGTTGTAAAGAGGGTTCTTGTTTACAGACGCCCAGAGTTTGTTGTATAGAGGGTCTTGGGTACATATCCCTAGAGTTTGTTGTAAATGGGGTCTTCTGTACAGATGCCCAGGGTTTGTTGTAAAGAGGGGCCTTGTGGACAGGTACCCAGAGTTTGGTGTGAAGAGGGACAGGTACCCAGAATTTGGTGTTCAGAGCGATATATAGATCTTGCATGAAGAGGGACAGGTACCCAGAGTTTGGTGTTTAGAGCGATAGGTACTCAGATTTTGGCGTGATGGGTGTGAAGAGGGTTATCGTCGATAGGCAGGGGTACCGCGGACGCGGAAATGAAACTGAGCTTTCCTGACAGAGCTTGTTTGTCTGACCTTTCGGACAGTCGTCTAGAGCAGACTTGCCTCGGATTTTTGCTTGATGTTTTGTTACTGCTGTTTGAGCACGCTATCGTTTTCTTCTTTCTTTAAGAAGAGATGTTAAGAAGAGGTGTTCCTTTCGGGGGCGTTTATCCGATGGTGGATGAGTGACGAACTCAGAGGTGGGTCTGAATGTACCTGTGTACACCTACCCCAGGACTCGGGGGTGACAAAAACAATGGTGATCTGGGGACAGTGAACTGCTTGTTGGAGTTACGTTGCTTAAAAGTGGTAACCCCCTCCCCCCCCTTCCCCCCCCCCCCCTTTTTTTTTTCCTTTTCTTTTTCTTTTCTTTTTCTTCCAGCCGTGGTGACAAAAACAATGGTGATCTGGGGACAGTGAACTGCTTGCTGGAGTTACGTTGCTTAAAAGTGGTAACCCCCGCCCCCCGCCCCTATTTTTTTCTCCTTTTTTTCTTTTCTTTTTCTTCCAGTCGTCGCCACAACCGCCACAACCGCGACGAAAACCAATTGGACTGTCTCTGCTGAGACTCTAATCCTTGCCCAGGGCATTCTCTTCTTCGGCGTGCTGACTGTCCTGTGCTGCACGCACTTCCGACACCGTATGAGCTGTAAGTGGGCTATTAGTTCAGGCACAGCTATTTCGCTTTAGTCAGTTTGGATAACGAGAACATGTGGAAAATAATATTTTGATCTTGGATAATTTATATACATCTCGCACAGTTCAGATCACCATCACAGTTACGTGCTCAGGAAAGTACATACGCGCTCCACGGCGCTTCTCAAACAATTTCCATTTCTATGCCTCCTATTTTCTAAGATGACATTAATTGATTTTTTTTCCTAAAATGACATATTAATTCAAAAGACATCTATAAGATGGCATATTAATTAAAAAGATATCCATAAGATGACATATTAATTGAAAAAACATCCCTAAGATGACATATTAATTGGAAAGACATACCTAAGATGACATAATTGAGAAGACACACCTGATTGTTTCCAAGGCAACAGGAGCTGAAAATGACAAAATTCAGTGTTTGTCAACATTTTTAAGCAATGAGCTTACTGCTAAGCAGAAGAAAAAAAGAGAAGAAGGCTAAGCAGAAGAAAAAAAGAGAAGAAGAAAAAAAAAGTGGGGGGGAGGGGGGGGATATAATATTGAAGCATTTTTTTCCCTCTCTCCACTGTGGTGTTTGGCCTTAATAATATTTTATGATTGGCGTGAAGGTGTGATGAGTGCACTTGGCACCACAAAACGCTCTTGGTGCTGTTGTTTTGACTCTTGGCAATAACGGTGTATTGCTATAGTTTGTAATTCTATAAGCTGTATAGTTTAAAATATTTGTCTCTATACGTCGGTTGTGGAAATCTGTAGCCTAAGTCTAGTCTATGTGATGTGTTATTATATGATCAGTTTACGCCGTCTGTTTCTGAGCTAGAGTGGTATAGGACTCCCTGTCACCGCCCCCCCCCCCCCCCCCCCCCCCCATTCTTTTGTTTTCTGTAAAGCGCGTGGCGAAGTGTCGTCATAGCCACTGAAAGCGCGCTCAAAAAAGAAAGAAAAAAAGAAAAAAGAAAAAAAAGCTGTTGATTAATCTTATTGATTATATATGCCGTTGTAACAGCAACGTCTTGCGTAGTTTCAAACAAATGTCCATATCATATTGCTTCTCATGCTGCATGATCTCTGTGGAGCATGTTAAAGAGAGTAGCTGTCAAAAAGAATGTCAATCAAAGCGAATAAACAGCAACGTCTTGCATGGCTTGAAACAAATATCGATGCCAGATTGCTTCTCATGCTGCATGATCTCTGTGGAGCACGTTAAAGAGAGTAGCGGTCAAAGAGAGTGCCAGTTAAAGGGACTGTGGCTATGGTTGGCAGGCAGACGTGCGGCGCCGCGTCGCTCTCGCAACGTCAGACAGGACGCAGCACGTGCCGAGGGCGTCGTCTTCCGACCAGCGCCACCTACCGTGCAGTTCAGCCGTGACTCCTTTCTCGACCACAACAACGACACCAATGCTGACGGTCCGGACGACGGGGACCAAGGTAAAGTCTGCTTGCCTGGTTCTTTGCTTACTTTTCTGATTAAAAAAATAATAATCTAAATCTGCCACAAGAATGACTGCTAGACGGCTAAAATAAGACCCAAACACATACAAAGGTTTAAGACAACGTTGTTCATTATTAAGCGCGTTGAACTCGCTCAGCAGGGAATAGCGCTATAGAAAATATATGTCTTATTATTATTTATTATTATTGTGTTTTGTCATAATAAATCGCGTTCTTTTGAACCTTTCCTGTGTTTGGATTTTTTTTTTTTTTTTTTTTTTTTATTGCTTAACTTCCAAAGAAGCCACATCAGGCTTATTAGGGACGGGGTATGGGGATTGCAGTGGGGTGGGGCGTGGGGGTGGTGGTGGTGGGGGGAGGGTGTCTGTTCCTGCGCTCCGACCTGTAAAGACCGAAGAGACCGTCAACTCTGTCAACTGCCTACAGATGTTTGATTATCATAGTTGTAAATCAATCATTAATATTAACCTACAGGATATGGATTATCATAGTTGTAGATCAGTCACTTAGTCTACAGGATTTGGATTATTATAGTTGTAGATCAGTCATGACCCTGAATCCTACAGGATTTGGTTATATTTGCAGATCAGTCATTTAACCTACAGGATTTGGATTATAGTTGTAGATCAATCATTTGACCTGCTGTTGTTGTTGTTTTCTTTTTCTTATTATGTTTCTATCATATCTGTAGCTCCGTCATCTGACAGCGTTTTTTATTCTGTTTTTTGTTTTGTTTTGTTTTTTAATTATATTTCTTGCTCAATCATCTGACCTACGGGATTTTCATTATCATAGTTGTAGCTCAGTCATTTTGTTTGCCTGCCATAGTTCTTGCTCGGTCGTCTGACCTTCAGGTTTTGATGATCGTAGCTGTAGCTCGGGAACCCGAGGGGCAAGGATACCTAGAGATCAGCCGACTACCAATCAAATCGGCGTTGCAAGCGAAAATGGCCACTGCGTAATTCTCGGTTTCAGCCACTGCAGGCAACACATGCGGTGTAGTACACCTGCCCCACCTGCGTCAGGAATCCAATCAGATGTTTACCTCCGCCCCACTGCCTCTCCAGTAGACCCTGCATCCAGTCAGGTGGCTACCTCCACCCCATTGCCTCTCCAGTACGGACTGATCGTCAGATGGCTACATCCACCCCATTGCCTCTCCAGTAGGGACCGCATCCAGTCAGGTGGCTGGCTCCACCGCATTGCCTCTCCAGTAGGGACTGCATCCAATAAGGTGGCTACATCCACCCCATTGTCTTTCTAGTACACCCTGAATCCAATCAGGTGGCTACCTCCACCCCATTGTCTCTCCAGTAGATCCTGCACCCAGTCAGGTGGCTACCTCCACCCCATTGTCTTTCTAGTAGACCCTGCATCCAGTCAGGTGGCTACCTCCGCCCCATCGTCTCTCCAGTAGGGACTGCATCCAGGCAGGTGGCTACCTCAACTCCATTGTCTATCCAGTAAAAGGTGCATCCAGTCAGGTGGCTACCTCCACCTCACTGCCTCTCCAGTAGGGACTGCATCCAGGCAGGTGGCTACCTCCACCCCAGTGCCTCTCCAGCAGAAGCTGCTGAGCCACCTGCAGATGCCCCAGCATGCCCGCCATACCTGGAGGTCAGCCACAGGATCCCCACGTTGTCTAGTGCTGAACCAAACAGCTCATGTGACCCAGAGAACAGAGCAAACTAAGTCCGGCTCTGAATGATTTCTCACTCTGTGAAAATATTCCAGCTAGGTGATGCGTCATGTATCTATCTAACTTTGTGTACTAAAGTATCCCAACCACACCAGGGCGGTCGCTGGGACCTGCACGCCTTACTTATTATGGGGACTATGTGCAGTGATAGCAGATGAGGGTCTTGGTGGACACTGTACACTGTGCTAAGGAATGGTCTTGGTGGACACTGTACATTGTAGTCAGGAATGGTCTTGGTGTACACTGTGCATTGTAGTAAGGAATGGTCTTGGTATACACTGAACACTGTGCTAAGGAATGGTCTTGGTGGACACTGTACACTGTGCTAAGGAATGGTCTTGGTGGACAGTGTTCACTGTGCTAAGGAATGGTCTTGGTGGACACTGTATCTTGTAGTAAGGAATGGTCTTGGTGGACATTGTTCATTGTAGTAAGGAAATGGTCTTGGTGGACACGGTACATTGTACTAAGGAATGGTCTTTGTGGTCATTGTACATTGTAGTGAGGAATGGTCTTGGTGGACACTGTATATTGTAGTAAGGAATGGTCTTGGTGTACACTGTAACTTGTAGTAAGGAATGGTCTTGGTGGACACTGTAACTTGTAGTAAGGAATGGTCATGGTGGACATTGTACATTATAGTAAGGAATGGTCTTGGTGGACACTGTACATTATAGTAAGGAATGGTCTTGGTGGACACTGACTGTGCTGTGTGTAATGTTGTATGGAATGGTCTTGTTGGACACTGTGTACAGTGTAGTATGGAACAGTCTTTTTGGAAACTGGCTATGTAGCAGAGAATGGTCTTTTTGGACACTGTGTGCAATGTAGTATGGAACAGTCTTCTTGGAAACTGGCTGTGTAGCGAAGAATGGTCTTGTTAAACACTGACAGTGTACAGTGTAGCAGGGAATAGTCTTGCTGGAAACTATGACTAGGTAATATGGAATAATCTTCTTAGAAACTGGTTGCGTACAGTGTCATAGAAAATGGTCTTGTTGGACACTGACAGTGTACAGTGTAGTAGACCTAGCTCTTGGTGGTCACTGTGTACAGCGGAGCAGGTAATGGTCTTGTTGGACACTGTGTACAGCGGAGCAGGAAATGGTCTTGTTGGACACTGTGTACAGCGGAGCAGGAAATGGTCTTGTTGGACACTGCGTACAGCGGAGCAGGAAATGGTCATGTTGGACACTGTGTTCAGTGTTGTAGGGAATGGTCATGTTGGACACTGTGTACAGTGTTGTAGCGTCTTGTTAGACACTGACTGTGTACAATGCAGTAGGGAATGGTCTTGCTGGACACTGTGTACAGTGTAGTAGGGAATTGTCTTGTTGGACACTGTGTACAGTGTAGTAGGGAAATGTCTTGTTGGACACTGTGTACAGTGTAGCAGGGAATAGTCTTGGTGGACACTGAATGTGTACAGGGTAGCAGGAAATGGTCTTGGTGGACACTGACAGTTAGTGACTGTGTACAGTGTAATAAGGAGTGATCTCGTTTGACACTGACAGAGTTTGTGTACAGTGTATAGCAGGGAATCATTTTTGTTGGACATTGATAGTGACTGTGTATATATCGCAGCAGAGGGTATTTTTGTTGGACATTGACAGTGACTGCATACTGTGTATAGTAGGGAAGTGTTTTGTTGGATATTGACAGTGACTGCATACTGTATATAGTAGGGGATGTCTTTGTTGGACGTTGACAGTAACTGTATACAGTGTTTCAAAGAATGGTCTTGTTGGACATCGACAACGACTGTAGTAGTGAATAGTCTTCTGGGACATTTACAGAGATTATGTACAGTATAGCAGTACGCGCGCGATCCTGTGTGTGCGTGTTTTGCCATGACTTGTATGAAAATGTCAGTTTTTTTTCTTTTGTTTTGTTTTGTGTGTATTGTTTGCTTGTTTATATAACATCGATTTGTATATGGGTATTTGCGCATTGTAAATCGTTCTTCAAGCTGTCAAGCTCTTTGAGTCTCCGAAAGCGCTCTATAGACTCCCTATTCTTATATAGTTTGGAATATGTTTGTTAGACACAGACAGTGAGTGTGTACAGTGTAGTAGGGAATTTTCTTGTTGGACACAGACAGTGAGTGTGTACAGTGTATAGTGTAGCAGGGAATGGTCTTGTTGGACACTGACAGAGTGTACAGTGTAGTATGGAATTTTCTTGTTAGACACAGACAGTGACTTTGTACTGTGTGGTAGGGAATTGTCTTGTTGGACACTGCCAGTAACTTTGTACTGTGTGGTAGGTAATGGTCTTGTTGGACACTGACAGTGATTGTGTACCGTGTAGTAGGGAATGGTCTTGTGGGACTTTCACAATGACTGTGTACAGTGTAGTAGGGAATAGGTTGTTGGACACTGACAGTGACTGTATACTGTAGTAGTGAATATTCTTCTGGGACATTCACAGAGATTATGTACAGAATAGCAGTACGCGCGCGATCCTGTGTGTGCGTGTTTTGCCAGGACTTGTATGAAATTGTCTGTTAATTTGTGATTGTATTGTTTGCTTGTTTATATAACATCGATTTGTATATGGGTATTTGAGCATTGTATGTTTTTTGTAGTTGTACAAGTTGTAAAGCTCTTTGAGTCTCCAAAAGCGCTCTATAAACTCCCTATTATTATACAGTTTCGAATGGGTTTGTTAGACACAGACAGTAAATGTGTACAGTGTAGTAGGAGATTTTCTTGTTGGACACAGACAGCGAGTGTGTACAGTGTAGCAGGGAATGGTTTGTTGGACACTGACGGTGACTGTGTACAGTGTAGCAGGGAATGGTTTGTTGGAGACTGACACTGACTGTGTACAGTGTAGTAGGGAATGGTCTTGTTGGACTCTGACAGTGACTTTGTACTGTGTGGTAGGGAATGGTTTGTTGGACATTGACGGTGACTGTGTACAGTGTAGTAGGGAATTTTCTTGTTAGACAAAGTGCCTTTGTACTGTGTGGTAGGGAATGGTCTTGTTGGACACTGACGGTGACTGTGTACAGTGTAACAGGGAATGGTTTGCTGGACACTGTCGGTGACTGTGTACAGTGTAATAGGAAATGGTCTTGTTGGATACTGACAGTGACTTTGTACTGTGCGGTATGGAATGGTTTGTTGAACACTGACGGTGACGGTGTACAGTGTAGCAAGGAATGGTTTGTTGGAGACTGACAGTGACTTTGTGCAGTGTAGTAGGGAATGGTCTTGCTGGATTCTGACAGTGACTTTGTACTGTGTGGTAGGGAATGGACTTGTTGGACACTGACAGTGACTTTGTTCTGTGTGGTAGGGAATGGTCTTGTTGGACACTGACAGTGACTTTGTACTGTGTGGTAGAGAATGGTCTTGTTGGATACTGACAGCGACTTTGTACAGTGTTGCAGGGAATGGTCTTGCTGGACATCGACAACCACTGTGTACTGTAGTAGTGAATAGTTGTCTGGGACATTTACAGAGATTATTTACAGTATAGCAGTACGCGCGGTATCTTGTGTGTGCGTGTGCGTGTTTTGCCATGAACTGTATGAAAATGTCTGTAAATGTTTGTGTCTATTGTTTGCTTGTTTCTATACCATCGATTTGTATATATGGGTCTTTTTTCTTTTTTCTTTAAGCTGTAAAACTCTTTGAGTCTCCGAAATCGCTCTATAAGCTCCCTATTATTATACACTTTGGAATGGGGTTGTTAGACAAAGACAGTGATTGTGTACAGTGTAGTAGGGAGTTTTTGTTGTTGGACACAGACTGAGTGTGTAGGATGTAATGGGGAATGGTGTTATTGGACACTGACAGAGTGTACAGTGTAGTGGGGAATTATCTTGTTGGACGCAGACAGTGACTTTATACTGTGTGGTAGGGAATGGTCTTGTTGGACATTGACAGTGTTTGACTTTGTACTGTGTGGCTTGGAATGGTCTTAGACACTGGCAGTGACTGTGTACAGTGTAAAAGGGAATGGTCTTGTTGCACATTGACAGTGACTGTGTACAGTGTAGTAGGGAATGGACTTGTTGGACTCTCACAGTGACTGTGTATAGTGTGGTAGGGAATAGTTTGTGGGACACTGACAGTGACGGTGTACAATGTCGTATGGAATGGTCTTGTTGGATATCGACGATTGTATACTGTAGTAGTGAATAGTCTTCTGGGACATTTACAGAGATTATGTACAGTATAGCAGTACGCACGATCATACCTTGTTTGATTTTTTTTGGATTTTTTTGTGGTTTGTTTTGGTATTGTTTGCTTGTTTATATACCATAGATTTGTATATATATACTTGCGCATTGTATGCTTTTCTTTAAGTTTATAAAGCGCATTGAGTCTCCGGAAACGCTCTATAAATTCCCTATTGGTATTATCATTATAGTATGAAATGGACTTACTGGACACAGAAGGTTAGTGTGTACAGTGTAAATGGTGTGATATGGAGTGTACTGGACACAGTGCGTGTATACAGTGTAAATGGTGTGATATGGAATGGATTTACTAGACACAGACAGTGAGTGTGTACAGCGTAAATGGTGTGATATGGAGTGTACTGGACACAGACAGTGAGTGTGTACAATGTAAATGGTGTGATATGGAATGGACTTACTGGACACAGACAGTGAGTGTGTACAGTGTAAATGGTGTGATATGGAATGGACTTACTGGACACAGACAGTGAGTGTGTACAGTGTAAATGGTGTGATATGGAGTGTACTGGACACAGTGAGTGTATACAGTGTAAATGGTGTGATATGGAATGGACTTACTGGACACAGGCATTGAGTGTGTACAGTGTAAATGGTGTGATATGGAATGTACCGGACACAGACAGTGAGTGTGTACAGTGTAAAAGGTGTGATATGAAATGGACGTACTGGACACAGACAGTGAGAGTGTACAGTGTAAATGGTGTTATATGGAATGGACTTACCGGACACAAACAGTGAGTGTGTACAGTGTAAATGGTGTGATATGAAATGGAGTTACTGGATACAGACAGTGAGTGTGTACAGTGTAAATGGTGTGATACGGAATGGAGTTACTGGATGCAGACAGTGAGTGTGTACAGTGTAAATGGTGTGATACTCAATTCGCTTTGCTTGGTGTTGAGACCCTTGGTTTACATATAACGAGGAAAAAAACTAAACAAGTCGACAAAAAGCGAAGGAAAAAGAAACCAACAAAAACACGAGATGTGATCCATTTTGCTAAGAACAAACACGATCTTTGTTCTGATGGCTCACCGACATCAAACGTTTAGAACCAAAAGGACAGACAAGGTCTAGCTTATAAAAAAAAAGTAAAACGTGGGGTGGGGGGTGGGGTCGTTATCGTATCGAAACTGTGGCTGTTGAACCGTTACCGGACACATTTGGGGTGTGTGTGTGTGTGTGTGTGTGTGTGTGTGTGTGTGTGTGTGTGTGTGTGTGTGTGTGTGTGTGTGTGTGTGTGTGTGTGTGTGTGAGAGAGAGAGAGAGAGAGAGACAGAGACAGAGACAGACAGAGACAGACAGACAGACAGACAGATAGACAGACAGACAGACAGACAGAGAGAGACAGTGACAGAGGTAAAATACGAATACGAATATTTATTGAGCTAGGCCATCTGCCCGTGTCAATGGGGTGGGGGAGAGGGGATGAGTTACAAATACATACACCCTGGTCGACATACATGTTCATTTCACACAGCGGAGTTTAACGATTTACTAAATACCAAAATGACACGCAGACGTAATCATCAAAACATTCCTTATATGGTGTCAGCATGGTTTCTACACGTATCGTGAACCCAGTCTACTTCTGCTCATTTCTCAGGGCAAATGCTTTGGATACATAAATCGCAAGAGTTGTTGTAAGTCTTGTGTCTGCTAGGAGCAATGCCATTTTGTACCCTGATGGGCGAGCGTATAATTTAGCGGGTATATACTTTTCTCTTAACACTGAATATTTCGGGCATACCAACATAAAGTGTATTTCTGATTCAAACGTATCTTCGCTGAAAGGGCAGTCAAAGTTCTCCCGTGTTGTTTTTGAAAAACGTAGCCGATGCGGTTTCAAAAAAGATACACCTAGTCTCAGTCTCACTAGGTTTCTTTTTAGAGCGACGTTTTTGACTGTCAACAAATATTGCGACAATCCATGTGTTCGCTTAAAAGAGGTAACAAAAGGCATAACGATCCTTGGAATTAATGTCACTATTCCATCCTTGGAGATATCAATCAATCAATCTCTCTTTAAATTCACACAGAAAGGATCTTATATCACAAACACCCTGGTTTTCCCAAACACGTCCATATCCGTATCTATACAGTGTGAAGCAAACAGAGGAGGCCCAGTTGTTTTTGTTGTTACAGTGCATATTATGAAGCATTTTGTGCGATTTCAAGGGTAATCGGTCTTCTTGCATTCTTAGAATATTCAACCAATATTTAATGCATCTCGTGTATGTAAAAATATATAATGGGTATCTACCCGTTTCTCCATAAACAAGCGCATTCGGCGTTCTGGGACTAACATTAAGTAATCTTTTGATAGCAAATAAATGAATTATTTCAATGATTCTGTTGTCGGCTATCAAACCCCAAACCTCAGAACCATAAGTAAGCATAGGCTGAATTTAGCAATCAAACAGTTTGAAAAAGAGTTTAGGGGATTGATCATCCAATGTCCATAGAAGTTTTAAAATACTTTTTGCCCTGTTGGCCATATCTTCATGAGCGTATGAAAATGTTAACCTTGTAGAAAAAAATCACCCCTAAATATTTATACTGGTTTACAATTTCTAGTTTCATTCCGTCATAGAACCATTTCTCTCGTGCTGCAATGTGTCCACCATTTCTGAACACAATCACATTTGATTTATGTACGTTTACAACAAGACCCAGCTTTTTAGCAGTATCCCACAAAATGCTGAGTTGCTGCTGAAGACCAGTAACAGTATATGACAGGAGAACCACATCATCAGCAAAAAACATGATAAGTATTTGAATTAATTCAGGCGACAAAGTAATCCCATGTTTGCCATTTTGTATAATTTCAATAGCAAGTTCGTTGATGAAGAGAGAAAACAAAATCGGGCTGCATATATCGCCCTGCTTTAGACCACGAGGACACATAAAATCTTGCGTAAGGTCGCCACCTGCACGAACTCTTGTTTTGACAACATCATACATACTTTGTATATCTCTGTACATTTGTTCTCTTACGCCATTCTTCCTGAGGACAGCCCAAAGGCAGCTTCTATCGACCAAATCAAATGCTTTTTTAAAGTCGATAAAAGCAACGTATAATTTACCGTGGTTAAGGAGCTGCCTCTGGACTAGAGCTAATAGAGTAAAAATATGATCGATCGTACTATAATTTCGTCTAAATCCAGCCTGAGCCTCATTAACTAGTCCGTGTTCTCCCACCCAGTCTGTCAGGCGTTTATTTAAAACATAGCTGTATAATTTTCCACTGACATTGAAAAGCGATATACCTCGATAGTTATCAGGAGAGTTTTTGTCATCTTTCTTGTGCAACGGCCGAATCAGGGATTCAGACCAGGCTAACGGAAACATTCCTGACTCAAAAAGTTTGTTAAAGTATTTCGTGAGAACATTCTCAACATACGCATCAGAATATTTATAGAATTCTCCACACAAACCATCCGGACCTGGGGCCTTGTTACATTTTAAAGCTCTGATTGCATCCTACACCTTAAATGCTGTTATATCTTCATCTAAAGTAGCCGATACATTCTCCAGGTTAACTGAAGAATCACCAATAGCATCAACGTTACTGGTATAGTAACAGTATCGCCATTAAACACACAATAAAAATACTGGAACCATTCCTGGGTGGTAATCGTGTTTTGCACTGAAGCATCCTTACAGGTGGCTGATTTGATAGTGTTCCAAAATTTTCTGGAATCCATTGCACTGTCTTCGAGAGTTTTTAGAATCAGTTTTTTTTTATGTTCGGATTTCTTCTCTTTCAAAGGATTTTTGTATTTGTTTCTCTGTTCTGAAAATTTCTTCTTTAGATCCGCAGTTTCGACCGTATTGCAAGCTTTGCTGTATTTTCTCAAAGTTTGTCGTAACAAAAACGCCTCTTTACTCTGCACTCATGATCGAACCAAGGGTTATTTTTATCGTTACCAACTACAACAGTTCTCTGCATACAGCGACCCGCTCTGTAAATTCCCTCATTAAATTTCTGAAGAGCGGCCTCAGTGTCAATATCAATTAGATTAGCAACATGTTCAAACAGCGAGGAAATATCTTCTGAGGAATACATAGCAGAATAGTCTTGTGCTTTTGTTTGATCCCGTACATACCTCTGGAGCTGATATTTCCTTCGTTTGTTGGCAACGTCGTAAAACGTATTTAAAAGTTAAAATTTCATTTCAACTGGCATATGTTTCGACTCAGTTCTAGATACCACGTTTAAATGCGACACCATATGAACAAGACTCCCCGACATAATAAAGTAGTCAATGGTACTTGAGCCATTATGAGCAGTATATGTAAACTGTCCATCTTCGTCACCTGGCATAAGGCCATTTAGTATGATGAGATCAAATTGTTGACATACACAAAGGAGGTAGCGACCAAACTCGTTCACAGTAACGTCTTTTGATGTCCGCCGGAAGCGCGTGTCCTCAGAATCACTGTCAACCCTTTCATCAATCAAACCACCAGCAGGTAAAGCTGCTTCTCTCGCATTAGCGTCACCTGTCCTTGCATTCAGATCCCCGAATATGATAATGGGAACTTCGCCGGTTTCTTCCAAAATGTCGATAATACAGTGCTCCAGTAGACAACGGTATCTCGGTATCAGCATAGTATAAACTCTGCGATGGAGGCAAATACATGCCAATCAGTACGCAATCAACGGTCGTACCAGTAAGCTCTTTTAACAATTTAAGAGTGACACAGTTATCAAATTCTACCCGAACATGCTTAACAAAGGAATTATGTTTTTTTTCTTCTGACTAGTAGGGCTACTCCACCTGATAGTCGGGCCGTTTTTGAGTCCGTGAGTCTAACACCAGGTGACACAAAAACATCGTGCAAAGGAAATAGGTGAGCAGGAAAACATGTTGAAAAAGTTTCTGTAAGCAATATAAAGTCAAAACCAGATATATACGATCTCACACAGGGTTGGTAGATAGTACTAAGACCTTCTATATTGTACGTTAGAAACGTTAAGGCATCAGATGTGCCCCCGTCATCTTTACCAGTGAAATTACTGACACGCGCAGGGCCGAACCCCTAGCTGGCACTGTCAATGGCAGAGTGCGGATCAAGAGAGACAGAGACAGAGACAGACAGACAGAGACAGAGACAGAGAGATTACTATTATCACATGATAATCATTGTTCGTAAAGGAACTAGAATGTTCATATTTGTATACTACTTATTCGTTCTCTTATTTTTATTTTTAATGTACTTAAAGTAAAAGTCCAAGGTTTTTAAGTATGCAAAATGACCATCGAAATGATTGACAAATGAGTCTAGGTTCAGATTTAATAAAAAAAAATAAAAAAAAAATGTTTAATTGGGTTTTGAATCGATTTTATATTTTGTAGGCTTCCCCGGAAGTGACGTCAGTCTGGAGAGTCAGTGCGGTTGCCATGTTAGATTCTTCAGTAAACTGTGTATGCGTGTGGTCGACAAAAAGGTTAACTATGCCGGCCTACTGAGTTGCCGCGAACTGTAACAATTCGCAGACGACCCCAGGTATAACAATGCACGAGCTCCCGCGCAATCGACCCGCAGTGAGGCGAAAGTGGATTAAGTTTATACAGTTCAAACGAGCTGACTTTCTTGCTGCGCCGCATCACGCCCATTTGTGTAGACAGCACTTCAGTGAGTGCGATTTCGCAAACCCCATGAAATACCGCATGTCGAAGCTGACACGATGTTCCGGTACTCTTTCAAAATCCTGCCTGACAGGCTCAAACTGATACGGCTATATCCTTGTGGGTCTCTCGGGCAAAGTATCAGTGTCGTCTTCGGAGCTCGAGTTGGCCATTTTGCAGCGACTCCCCAGAGGGACGTAGCAGGCATATGGTCACGTGATTTGGGCGTCATGGCGACGCTTTCGGTACGACAGAAAATGCCTTTTTTTCTTCTTCTTTTCTCTCGTGCATTTATAATCCTCAGATCACAGTTTCACCTACATCATCATTCTCAGCGAGCTTTAACGTAAATCGTGTCAAAAATCATCCCTAGCCTTGGACTTGTCCATTAAGATTCATACTTAATGTGATCTGATACAGTGATAGACTAATGACTGACTGGGTTGCCCAGCAGGACATGTATTAATATGGCTTACGTTGTTTTTGTGTTAAAAAATAAAGAAGAAGAAAAGAAGCTGCTTTTTCTCAAAAAATAGTGTGTGTGTTCATGAGGAAAGCATGAGTGTGTGCGTGTGTGTGTATGTGTGTGTCAGAGAGACAGACAGACAGACAGAATCTGTGTGTGTGTGTGTGTGTGTGTGTGTGTGTGTGTGTGTGTGTGTGTGTGTGTGTGTGTGTGTGTGTGTGTGTGTGCCTGTATGTATGTGTGTATAGGCCTCAGTGTATGTGTGTGTGTGTGTGTGTGTGTGTGTGTGTGTGTGTGTGTGTGTGAGAGAGAGAGAGAGAGAGAGAGACAGAGAGAGAGAGAGAGAGAGAGAGAGACAGACAGACAGACAGACAGACAGACAGACAGACTGTGTGTGTGTGTGTGTGTGTGTGTGTGTGTGTGTGTGTGTGTGTGTGTGTGTGTGTGTGTGTGTTGTGGAGTGTATTGTGATGTATGTGTGTGTTGTGGTGTGTGTGTGTGTGTGTGTGTGTGTGTGTGTGTGTGTGTGTGTGTGTATTTGTATGCCTGTGTGTATGTGTGTATAGGCCTAAGTGTATGTGTGTGTGTGTGTGTTTGCGTGTGTGTTGTGTGTTTGCTTGTGTGTTGTGTGTGTGTGTGTGTGTGTGTGTGTGTGTGTGTGTGTGTGTGTGTGTGTGTGTGAGAGAGAGAGAGAGAGAGAGAGAGAGAGAGAGAGAGAGAGAGAGAGAGAGAGAGAGAGAGAGAGAGAGAGAGAGAGAACTCGAACTCGAAAACTTTAATACTCAAGGATAGTTGCGTTAAGCCCGTTCTTAACTGGGCGAATGTTTGTTCGCCGAAAACACTTCGTACAGTTCGACGAACTATGATTCGTTTCTTAATTGAACTTTTACTTCGCCGAACAGGGTTCGGACAGTTCGACGAACTATAATTCGTTCTTAACTGCCTTAGAATGAGATGCAAGCTTCGGCCCGAACTTGCGGCTGACGCGCAGCAGACAGCGTGATCCAAAATGTAGGCTAAAGTCGTCAAGTCAGTATACTTTAATCATCCATCACAGGGTAGTTCAACTAACTACTGTGTCATTCTGGGTCCCAGAGACAAGGCTGCGCCTCCTACAAGTTAACAAATAAAAAAAATCCCTCCGAAGTGAGTGAAGTAACTCGTAACACCGTTGTCGATTTTTATTTTTATTTCTTCCTCATCAGTCCACAGAAGAGCTCTGCTCTCAGACAGTCAGAGCCAATGTTCGTCGAACTGGGCGAATGTTCCCAGAACATGTTGAGCGAAGCTTTTCGGACCCCGAATATAGCTTCGTCGCAGTTCGACGAATACTCCGAACTATATTCATGAAGCAAAAGTTCGCCCAATTAAGAATCGACTATGAATCGCCGAATACTTCCAACTATGTTCGCGAGCAAATTTTCGCCCAATTAAGAACGGGCTTTAGGTCCAGTTCTTGCTATATGACAAACACAAACAAGTACGACTATACTACAAACAGATATCATAAGCACGAATAAGAAATTGACTAATGCAGTTTTACAGAGTTCCTACAAATGTGCAGAAAAATCGGAATTACATTTCTTTCATGGACATACATGCATACAATACTCAAATCTTTAGGCAAACATGTGATTCAAACAAATTCCATCCAAATTTGGCAAAATGTTATTCTCGGACATATACTTGTGCAGATTAGGTATGAAACAAGGAAGAGGGAGCGTGAGAGCGAGTGAAAGAGAGCGAGAGAGAGCGAGCGTGTGTGTGTGTCTGTGTGTGCGTGTATGTGTGTGCGTGCGTGCGTGTGCGTGTGTGTGTGCGCGCTTGTGTGTGTGTGTGTGTGTGTGTGTGTGTGTGTGTGTGTGTGTGTGTGTGTGTGTGTGTGTGTGTGTGTGTGTGTGTTTCTTCAAGTTAAATTAAGCGTGTGACAGGATCCGAACACTTAAAAGGTTCAACAGAACGCTACTTATTAGGACAAAGCAAACAAAACGACACTGTTAAACTATCTATCAGTCAAGGGCGGACGACCGAACTTCCTTTTAGAATCAATAAAGTATTGGATAGTCCTAGGGTTATTTCCACTTTTGGAGGTAAGCAGTCGTGGGAACGATGGGGATGCGGGGTGGGGGGTAGGAGGGGGGGGGGGTTGAGGGTTGTCAGTTCCACTGTTCTTTGTTGGGAGGCCGTGGTGTTAGTTTCCGCAGACACCGACCGCCAGTTCCGTTCAGTTGTTTGCTTTCGGCTAAAGTCCACTTTGGTCTGCGGACATGGCTATGTGTCAGTGGTGTGAGACCGACGCTGTGGAAACTAGTGCAGGGTGCAGGGTGAAAGGACAATCCAAGCGCTGTTGTTGCGCTGCAAAATCCCATTTGAGACAGTTTCGGAAAGCGAAAGTGCCGGTGGCCGAGTCCCTCCTTGAAACCCAGGGTCCCAGTGACCGAGTTCGAACCCTTTACAAAGTCCCTGTCGACATCTCACATAATGGCAGAGAAGGCCTATCGGCTACAGCTTCACAATAAATTGAAGAATTTTGTAAGCGACAAAGAAAAAGACTTTGGTCTCTCTCTTTCTCTGGTCCAAACACACATGTCACGTGGGGGGGGGGAGGGGGTAGAGATGTTACTGTTGTTTTATTACTGTTACCGGGGGGGGGGGGGAAGGTATAGATATTACTGTTGTTTTGTTACTGTTACGGGGGGGGGGGGGGGAGTTAAAGATGTTACTGTTGTTTTGTTACTGTTAAGGGGGGGGGGGGGCGGTATAGATATTACTGTTGTTTTGTTACTGTTACGGGGGCGGGGGGTTATAGATATTACTGTTGTTTTGTTACTGTTACGGGGGGGGGGGGGGGGGGGTAAAGATGTTACTGTGGTTTGTTTCTGTTACGGAGGGGTGGGTGGGGGGGGGGATAGAGATGTTACTGTTGTTTTGCTACTGTTACGAGCTCTTAGCCCCGCAGCCCTCACTCTCGTCTTCCACACACGCATGCGCTCGCTCGTTCGTACACCCAGCCTCTCGTGGGCGTCCGCGCACACAATTTCATGCACCACCACCCTGACACCATTACAATGAAAAAGATTCAGATTTCACCTGTTCACTATCGAAACACTAAACCGCAGCGCTAACTTAAAAACCGGGTACTAACCAGTAAATAAAGCGACTACCGACCTGGACAGGTTTGCACACACTCATTCACCCACACACTGGCATCACGAGTTCTTCAGCTCCTCAGTGAGCTGCCGAAGAAAACCTGGGAGTCGCTGTCACCGGGTGACATCCCATTGTTCACCGTCACCAGGGGAAACACACTGTCACTGGGTGATATCCGATTGTTCACCGTCACCAAGGGAGACACACTGTCACTGGGTGACATCCGATTGTTCACCGTCACCAAAGGAGACACACTGTCACTGGTTGGCATCAGATTCAGTGTTCACCGTCACTATAGCGACACCCCGACAGTTCAACCGCCAAGCGTGGTGATCGTGACGCCGCCGGAGATGTCGACACGGGCTGGTGGTACCAGATTGTAGCCATAACTTGCTGCAGTGGCCGTCCTTCACGCACTGTGGATCTGGTGGTGACACACTCCACACACTGTGGATCTGTACACAGTCCTCTGGTGGTGACACACTCCACACACTGTGGCTCTATACACAGTCCTCAGGTGGTGACACACTCCACACACTCCTCTTCAGCGACTGTCTTCCACATAGTTTGTCCAGCATGTGTTTTTCTGACACCCCACTCCTGTCTATTTTCCCCTCTCTCTTTCTCGTCACATCCTCCCTCCTTGGTACCAAACCCGCCCACCCCTCTCTCCTAAAACCCACGCTTCTTTTTCCCCTTCTCTGCATTTTGTATTCTTCCGCTAATTAATAATTATATGTACTATTACCTCATAGCTGGAATAGGCACAACAGCACAAGCACAGCAATAAAAACTAAACAACCATACATTTCAATTACATCCATCAGTATTTGCTTCTTTGAATTTATTTCAGTAATTCTAAACTGGGACTATTTCCTGTCTAGAATGTCTGGAACTTCCTCTCCTATTCTTTCACTAAGATATGGCGCCAATCACCCCCACTACCTTCCTTATTTCTCCCCTCCCCGCGTCTGCCGTTCTAGAGGCTAACTTATGGTTTAACCTGACCCGACCATCCCACTGCCCGCAGAGCCATCGCCACACCCTTCCCCGGCCCCCTTTCCCCCGTCCCTCCCGGATGGCCGGCTTGTCGAAACAGTCGCCCCATCTTGTCACTTTCTGCCTGCATACGTATTCATTGTTACTGACTAGCAGAGCCGCATATCTGTGAACAACGTCAAGCATCTTACTGACGCGGGTAGCGCATCAAGAATCTAAGCTGTTGAGCTGGCTGCGCCTGGCTGTTCGGTTAGTGAACAGAGACAAAGACCTAATTGCCACCACTGACGCGCATCACCGGCCAGGTCGGGTACACGTACAAAGACCCGGAAAGGGTTTACAAGCTAAGTAGAGTGAAAGTCTGCGCGCCCAAGACTCGGCCATACAAAAGGCGGATCAAAACAGAAATGACATGTCTCACAGTTTATACAATCAGCCCTCGGCACCAAACCATATTTCAACTAGTAAACTGAACATTCCACAACTATGAAGTCAACATATCAAAGTGTTAGCCATAATATACCACCGATTTCATGTAGAAACATAGATCGGTAGGAAACTAAACAAGCACGTTATGCCGCACAGAGATCTGCCCGGTCGCACAAAGGAACCAAACTTTAGAGGGATAACTTTAGAGGGGTAATCTGCAAAACATCACTCCAACTGAACATCCAACAATGGCAACATAACATACTAGCTGCATATCAGCTAACCAAGGTTAGCTGCATACACTCTGGAAGCACTGGTCATCTAGTGGCACAAAAGCTTAAAATCTGAACACACATACAATGTACACTGACGCCATGGCGGCTGCAACCAGGCGGCAATAACGCTGAAATTACCCACGTGTTTAAGAACCAAAATCAAGGTACGTTGTGAACATGGTAACATTAAAACCATACATCATTTACATCAGTGAGAAACAACAGAACAAGCCATAGAAAAATAACTACTTAACTCCCCTGTGATAAAAACATGAACACCGGCCGCAACAGCAAACAAACAACCTGCCTCTGCATGGACATTTGGGGAAAAGGGACGCTACCGGTGGTGAAGTGTTGCTTAATGTCCTTAGATGTCAGTTGGCATATTAGGGACAAGTTGTGACCAATGCCGAAGCACGGTTCAATAAATCTTTACGTCCACGGAAACCAGAAGGCTCGTTAGGACGGACAGCCCAGGACGGCCACCTCGACTCTCACACAGCTCCTGAACTATGACGCTGCCGGCCCAGCGCACATGTTTTAACAGCTTAGATAATTGGGGCCATGAAACCCCCAACCAGTCAATAAAGGATAAAGCACAGGAAAGAACAGATTGAAGGGTCATGGCCCGAAACATGTATACAATACACTCGGTTACATATGTACTATTGCCTCATAGCTGGAATAGGCACAACAGCACAAGCACAGCAATAAAAACTAAACAACCATACATTTCAGTTGCATCCATCAATGTTTGCTTCTTTGAATTTATTTCAGTAATTCTAAACTGGGACTATTTCTTGTCGAGAATGTCTGGAACTTCCTCTCCTCTTCTTTCACTAAGATATGGCGCCAATCACCTCCACTACCTTCCTTATTTCTCCCCTCCCCGCATCTGCCGTTCTAGAGGCTAACATATGGTTTAACCTGACCCGACCATCCCACTGCCCGCAGAGCCATCGCCACACCCTTCCCCGGCCCCCTTTCCCCCGTCCCTCCCGGATGGCCGGCTTGTCGAAACAGTCGCCCCATCTTGTCACTTTCTTCCTGCATACGTATTCATTTCGCACTTTGAAAACACATAATGTTAAAAAGAAGGTTGATTTTAACAGGACAGCACAAAATATGCGTCGGACCTGTGTGTGTGTGTGTGTGTGTGTGTGTGTGTGTGTGTGTGTGTGTGTGTGTGTGTGTGTGTGTGTGTGTGTGCGCGCGCGCGCACGCGTATGTATATGTATGATTTGTGTGTGTGTGTGTTTGTGTGTGTGTGTGTGTGTGTGTGTGTGTGTGTGTGTATGTGTGTGCGTGCGTGCGTGCGTGTGTGTGTGTGTTGTAGTCCCACTTGTCCAGCCACACTGGAGACTGTCATGGCCATGTGCAAGTTTAGGTGTTGAGCAGACTGGCGATGATCCTGTTGCCTCTGTTGTTTATGACAGAAAAATATGAACCTGCAATAAGCTGCTCACCCCCAAAATGAGAAGGAACAAATTTGATGCTAAAAAACAGGCATACTAAGGATAAACACAGACCTGATTTAATGACTGAATTGGTGAGAGAGAGAGAGAGCTCAGCGTATGTGTGGTGGGGACCTTGTGGTAATAAACCTAGGGTCCAGTTTTCAGTCGTGTCATGTGCCACTATGTGTTGAATTTGTAGTAGATTTCTGTGTTAGTACTGTTACTATCACAAAGTTTAGAATCGTGTGTATTTGTGTGTGACTCTACAAAACACACACACACACAAATAATAATATCTGTGTCAATGATAGAGACCAATAACAACAAGTGTCCTGTAGTTACACTTCAGGTCAAGCATTCCAAGGAAGGAAAAGGAAATGGAACAAATTAAGCTAGCAGTGTGTTCTCATGGTAAATCACAACACCTAACACTGGAAAGCTCAGACTCATGCAAATTATGCACAACAAAATGTATGACTAAAGTGGTAAAGTTTATACCTTCCACAAAGGGGACCTCTGAGATGCTCCTAGGAACATATTCTTCCCTGTTCCTGTCTGTTTCTGCACAATAAGTAAAAATGAATACAATATTATACATGAAACACACACACACACACACACACACACACACACACACACACACACACACACACACACACACACACACACACACACACACACACACACATGTATGGCTCTGTGATGTACAATATATATCCAAAACAGTTTCCTTAAATAAACAAATCAAAGTATCACCTACGCAAGTGCTGCCAAAAGTACCTTTGCTCTCTGTGAGCATGATAGGTGATATACATAATGTAGTATGAAAAGTGTATACAGCTTACCCATCAGGTCATTTTTTTTTTTTTTTTTTTTTTGACACTGTATGATCAACATGCTTGTTGCAATGCCAGTGGACTTTAAAAACTGTGTTGTTGATGATTTTGAGCAAACAAGTGATTTGAATCAGCATATTTGTAGAAACTGTACATTTTGCACTTGGCATGCATGTATTCACTTCCTTTAAATGACAGTCAGCTGATGTTTTAGTTAGATGTGACTGTAGATGTTACTGTAGTGTTAGTGTCAAATACCATTATTATTGTGTCCTTGATTACATTGCTTGATTGTTACAAATCAACTCTGATGGTCCTCAGTAGTGACAGTGACATCAGCATGTGCTCATACCTGTTCTGTTCATGTATCAGTGTTAGCATGCATTTAGCAATTTGATATTGCACTTTGTGTGAACCAACAAAATATACAATGATTTGACACCAATTGTTGTTTTCTTAATGTTTGTTTGATTTGATTTTGATATGTTCTGTTGGTATCTCCTAAAGTCTTTCCTTTTGCAGAATGAAGTCTATGACAGTATAAACCACAATTTTATATGAATTCCTAACACTTGTACAGTTGTAGCTATGTAATCCATTTCTTTCATTCAAGTCCCGACACATAATGCTGATCAATAATTATATCAGTTACATACTTTATAATTCATAATAAGTAATACTAATAGTAATAGGGCCATTAGTTTTCAAGGCCAGTACCAAAAGAAGTCACAGGCGCTGAGGTATAGCCACATGCACTATAGTATAAATCAGGTTAGTTCACTGTAAAAAGTGTAAATGTAAGTCTTAATTAATATAAGCCAAACACTGAAGCAGTGTAATAATGTTGACATCATGTGTCACCATGTATGATAATATATATGTAGTACTACATCACATATGACTAAAAAAAGTATGAAATGAAGCAACAAGAAGTAGGTTTTTAGAATGTATACTATATTGGTAATCATCACTTCAAAGTGATAGATAACGACTGTATTAGTTTTTGAGAAAAGCAGCTTTCAAAGATGAGAAGTGTATTATGTCGGATGTCAGGGATTGCGACACAAAAGTGCTACTGTATGGCTGGTAAATTATTATTTTTATTCCCAACCACTTTAGACAGATTAAGGATGTCCTCACAAGTATTTTCAAATATATTTATTGCAGTCTGACTTTTACAAAAATATTGACGTGTACTGTTTGTCGCAATACCTGACATCTGACATAATTAAATTGTTTACCTTTTCTTTCTGACAACAAAAAGCGCAAAGTTTCATCCATTCTGACATTCAGACATTCTAGTGCAGGTAACAGACACACTGGAAAGTTAGTTTTGAGGAATTTGTTTCTTTTCTTGACATAGCACCAAACAAAACTACAAAAAGTGTCGAACATCAGCATTACAGCAAAGTATGACAATGAAATAAATGTGACTTGACAGTGCAATAATTATTGAAGATCCTACATTTCCCTTCAACTACAAATGTAAAAAGATATATTTAAACACAGTGCTACATTCAACTTATGATTTTGCTAATGTCAGACCTATACTGTGTACATAATGTTTAAGGCTTCACATAATGTTTAATGTCAGATGTTCCTGTTCATGGAGGCTGCATATGATGTTGTATGTCAGGCCTTACCGTGTTCATGGAGGCTTCAGTGTTGAATGTCAGACCTATACTGTGTTTATGGAGGCTGCATATAACGTTGTAAGTCAGGCCTTACTGTGTTCACTGAGGCTGCAATGTTGAATGTCAGGTCAGGCCTTATGCTGTGCTCACCAAGGCTGCAGTATGAGACGTAACTACTCCACACTGCTCATTTTCAATTAAGGGACCTCTTTTAAGCTGCGAATAGATCGATACAAAAGAGACAAATCTTTTTACAATGTATTAACTGTTTGTTTTTCGCTTGAGTTTTTTTTTTTTTTTTTTTTTTTTTTTTTTTTTTTTATCGAAAATGTCTAGTCTCTTGTATGTTTTGATCTTGTTTCAAAACAGTGGCAGTCATCCTTGTTTCAGATTTGTTTTTCTAAACTGTCTCCATGCAGTACTCTACCCCGATAGGGCTAGTGCCTTGCTGTGGCGGGGTGGCTTGAGTACCCCGATGGGGCTAGTGCCTTGCTGTGGCGGGGTGGCTTGAGTACCCCGATGATCCCCAGAACTATGCCGGTGGGAGCTTCGTGCTCCTGGCGGTTCAACCTTGCCGGTCTGGTCTGCAGGAGAGGGGTCAGACGAAACTGGCATTGCAGTCTTCCAGGTTAGGGACTGTCTACTGGTGAGGGGTCGGACGAAACTGGCACTTTTTATAAAGTCAACAGCAAGTATGTGTCACTCCTTCCATTTCACTAGACACATGTACCACGCCCATTCATTCTCAGTTAAACATTCAGAGTACAATATAATGAAGGATCCTAGTTATCTGGTGATTCTACTTCTGGTGATTATATTTCCCTTGATTCAGATGGTGATTTAGAAGAAGAGGGTCAGGTGTTCTTCTTCTTCTTTCGTTAAGTGCCCAACTTCAGCATGTGTTCACCAAGGCTGCACTGTTGCCTTCTGCTATGTACACCAAGGCTGCGATGTTGAATGTCGGGCCTTATGCTGTGTTCACCAAGGCTGCAATGTTGAATGTCGGGCCTTATGCTGTGTTCACCAAGGCTGCAATGTTGAATGTCGGGCCTTATGCTGTGTTCACCAAGGCTGCAATGTTGAATGTCGGGCCTTATGCTGTGTTCACCAAGGCTGCAATGTTGACTGTCGGGCCTTATGCTGCGTTCACCAAGGCTGCAATGTTGAATGTCGGGCCTTATGCTGCGTTCACCAAGGCTGCAATGTTGAATGTCAGGCCTTATGCTGCGTTCACCAAGGCTACAATGTTGAATGTCGGGCCTTATGCTGCGTTCACCAAGGCTACAATGTTGAATGTCTGGCCTTATGCTGTGTTCACCAAGGCTGCAATGTTGAATGTCGGGCCTTATGCTGTGTTCACCGAGGCTACAATGTTGAATGTCAGGCCTTATGCTGTGTTCACCGAGGCTACAATGTTGAATGTCAGGCTTTATGCTGTGTTCACCAAGGCTGCAATGTTTTTTGAAACGATTGTGGTTTTATTTGTGCTGGTGTAAACTTTGTTGGCGGCTGTAAATGACACGCCTTCTTTCGTTAAGTGCCCAACTTCAGCATGTGTTCACCAAGACTGCACTGTTGCCTTATGCTGTGTTCACCAAGGCTGCAATGTTGAATGTCGGGCCTTATGCTGTGTTCACTAAGGCTGCAGTGTTGAATGTCGAGCCTTATGCCGTGTTCACCGAGGCTGCAATGTTGAATGTCAGGCCTTATGCTGGACTCACCAAGGCTGCACTCACACACACGCACGCACGAACACACACAATCACACACACACACACACACACACACACACACACACACACACACACACACACACACACACACACACACACACACACACACACACACACACACCACAACGCACACAGGCACACTCTCTCTCTCTCTCTCTCTCTCTCTCTCTCTCTCTCTCTCTCTCTCTCTCTCTCTCATGCACACACACGCACACACTCATGCCTTCCTCATGAACACACTATTTTTGAGAAAAGTTAGCTTTTTTAAATTTATTTTTTAACACAACAAACGCAGACCATGCTAATACATGTCCTGCTAGGCAACCCAGTCAGTCATTAGTCTATCACTGTATCAGTTCACATTAAGTATGAATCTTAAGCACATTAAAAATAAAAATAAGAGAATGAATAAGTTGTACACAAATATGAACATTCTAGTTCCTTTACGGACAATGATGATCATGTAATAATAGTAATCTCTCTCTCTCTCTCTCTCTCTCTCTCTCTCTCTCTCTCTCTCTCTCTCTCTCTCTCTCTCTCTCTCTCTCTCTCTCTCTCTCTCTCTCTCTCTCTCTCTCACACACACACACACACACACACACACACACACACACAAATAAAAATATTTCCGGTATCGGTTCAACAGCCACAGTTTCGATACGATAACGACCCCCCCCCCCCCCCTTTAAAAAAAAAAAAAACTTGTTTATAAGCTAGACCTTGTCTGTCCTTTTGGTTCTAAATGTTTGAAGTCGGTGAGCCGTCAGAACAAAGATCGTGTTTGTTCTTAGCAAAATGGATCTCATTTCGTGTTTTTGTTGGTTTCTTTTTTCTTTGCTTTTGTCGACGTTGTTTAGTTTTTTTTTCCTCGTTATATGTAAACCAAGGGTCTCAACACCAAGCAAAGCGAATTGAGTATCACACCAATTACACTGTACACACTCACTGTCTGCATCCAGTAAGTCCATTCCATATAACACCATTTACACTGTACACACTCACTGTCTGTATCCAGTAAGTCCATTCCATATCACACCTTTTACATTGTACACACTCACTGTCTGTGTCCAGTACATTCCATATCACACCATTTACACTGTACACACTCACTGTCTGTATCCAGTAAGTCCATTTCATATCACACCATTTACACTGTACACACTCACTGTGTCCAGTAAGTCCATTCCATATAACACCATTTCCACTGTACATACTCACTGTCTGTGTCCAGTAAGTCCATTCCATATCACACCATTTCCACTGTACATACTCACTGTCAGTGTCCAGTACACTCCAGATCACACCATTTACACTGTACACACTCACTGTCAGTGTCCAGTACACTCCATATCACACCATTTACATTGTACACACTCACTGTGTCCAGTAAGTCCATTCCATATCACACCATTTACACTGTATCCACTCACTGTGTCCAGTACACTCCATATCACACCATTTACACTGTACACACTCACTGTCTGTGTCCAGTAAGTCCATTCCATACCACACCATTTACACTGTACACACTCACTGTCTGTGTCCAGTACACTCCATATCACACCATTTACACTGTACACACTCACTGTCTGTGTCCAGTACACTCCATATCACACCATTTACACTGCACACACACTCACTGTCTGTGTCCACTAAGTCCATTTCATACTATAATGATAATACCAATAGGGAATTTATAGAGCGTTTCCGGAGACTCAAAGCGCTTTACAAACTTCAAGAAAAGCATACAATGCGCAAGTATACATATACAAATCGATGGTATATAAACAAGCAAACAATACAAACAAAAATAATTTCATACTAGGCATGGCAAAACACGCACACACAGGATCGCGCGCGTATTGCTATACTGTACATAATCTCTGTAAATGTCCCAGAAGACTATTCACTACTACAGTATACAATCGTCGATATCCAACAAGACCATTCCATACGACACTGTACACCGTCACTGTCAGTGTCCCACAAACTATTCCCTACCACACTGTACACAGTCAATGTGAGAGTCCAGCAAGTCCATTCCCTACTACACTGTACACAGTCACTGTCAATGTCCAACAAGACCATTCCCTTTTACACTGTACACAGTCAATGTCCAACAAGACCATTCCTTACCACACAGTACAAAGTCACTGTCTGCGTCCAACAAGATAATTCCCCACTACACTGTACACTCTGTCAGTGTCCAACAAGACCATTCCCCATTACACACTACACACTCACTGTGTGTGTCCAACAAGAAAACTCCCTACTACACTGTACACACTCCCTGTCTTTGTCCAGCAAACCCATTCCAAACTGTATAACAATAGGGAGCTTATAGAGCGATTTCGGAGACTCAAAGAGTTTTACATCTTAAAGTGGGGGGGGGGGGGGGGGGGGGGGGAAGGAAAAGAAAAAAAGGCGCAAATACCCATACACAAATCGATGGTATAGAAACAAGCAAACAATAGATACAAAAATTAACAGACATTTTCATACAAGGCATGGCAAACGCACACACAAGATACCGCGCGTACCGCTATACTGTAAATAATCTCTGTAAATGTCCCAGACGACTGTTCACTACTACAGCATACAGTCGTCGATGTCTAACAAGACCATTTCCTGCAACACGCTACAAAGTCACTGTCAGTATCCAACAAAACCATTCTCTACCACACAGTACAAAGTCACTGTTAGAGTCCAACAAGGCCATTCCCTACTACACGGTACACAGTCACTGTCAGTATCCAACAAGACCATTTCCTACCACACTGTACACAGTCACTGTCAGTGTCCAACAAGACCATTCCCTACCACACAGTACAAAGTCACTGTCAGTGTCCAACAAGACCATTCCCTACCACACAGAACAAAGTTACTGTCAGTCTCCAACAAGACCATTCCCTACAACACAGTACAAAGTCACTGTCAGAGTCCAAATAAGATCATTCCCCACTACACTGTACAAAGTCACTGTCAGTCTCCAGCAAACCATTCCCTGCTACACTGTACACCGTCACCGTCAGTGTCCAACAAACCATTCCATACCGCACAGTACAAAGTCACTGTCAGTGTCCAACAAGACCATTCCTTATTACACTATACACAGTCACTGTCAGTGTCCAACAAACCATTCCCTGCTACATTGTACACAGTGACCGTCAGTGTCCAACAAGACCATTCCCTACCACACAGTACAAAGTCACTGTCTGTGTTCAACAAGAAATTTCCCTACTACACTGTACACAGTCACCGTCAGTGTCCAACAAACCATTCCCTACCACACAGTACAAAGTCACTGTCAGAGTCCAACAAGACCATTCCCTACTACACTGTACAAAGTCACTGTCAGTCTCCAACAAACCATTCCCTGCTACACTGTGCACAGTCACCGTCAGTGTCCAACAAACCATTCCATACCTCACAGTACAAAGTCACTGTCAGTGTCCAACAAGACCATTCCCGACTACACTGTACACAGTCACCGTCAGTGTCCAACAAGACCATTCCCTACCACACAGTACAAAGTCACTGTCTGTGTCCAACAAGAAATTTCCCTACTACACTGTACACAGTCATCGTCAGTGTCCAACAAACCATTCCCTGCTACACTCTACACACTCACTGTCTGTGTCCAACAAGAAAATCTCTTACTACACTGTACACACTCACTGTCTGTGTCTAACAAAACCATTCCAAGTTATATAATAATAGGGAGTTTATAGAACGCTTTCGGAGACTCAAAGAGCTTTACTACTTGTACAACTACAAAAACGTACAATGCTCAAATATCCATATACAAATCGATGGTACATAAACAAGCAAACAATACATACAAATATTTACAATGTCATACAAAGCATGGCAAAACAAGCACACACAAGATCGCGCGCGTACTCCTATACTGTACATAATCTCTGTATATGTCCCAGAAGACTATTCAGTATACAGTCACTGTCAGTGTCCAACAAGACCATTACCTACAACACAGTAAAAAGTCACTGTCGGTGTCTAACAAGAAAATTCTCTACTACACAGTACACTCTGTCAGTGTCCAACAAGACCATTCCCTGCTACACTCTACACTGTACACACTCACTGTCTCTGTCCAACAAGACCATTCCCCATTACACTCTACACACCCACTGTCTGTGTCCAACAAGAAAATTCCCTACTACACCGTACACACTCACTGTCTGTGTGTAACAAAACCATTCCAAACTATATGATAATAGGGAGTATATAGAGCGCTTTCGGAGACTCAAAGAGCTTGACAGCTTGAAGAAAGATTTACATTGCGCAAATACCCATATACAAATCGATGTTATATAAACAAGCAAACAATACATAAAAATAAAAATAAAAATAAAAAAAACTGACAATTTCATACAAGTCATGGCAAAACACGCACACACAGGATCGCGCGCGTACTGCTATACAGTACATAATCTCTGTAAATGTCCCAGAAGACTATTCACTACTACAGTAAACAGTCGTTGTCGATGTCCAACAAGACCATTCCCTGAAACACTGTACACAGTCACTGTCAACGTCCAACAAAAACTAACTGTCTGTGTCCACCAAGACCATTCCCTGCTACACTGTACACAGTGTCCAACAAGACAATTCCATACCACACTGTACACAGTCAGTGTCCAACAAGACCATTCCCTACTACACTGTACACAGTCAGTGTCCAGCAAGACCATTCCCTACTGTATTGTACACAGTCAGTGTCTAACAAGACCATCCCCTATTACACAGTGTTCAACATGACCATTCCCTACAACACCGAACACAGTGTCCAACAAGACCATTACCTGCTCCGCTGTACACAGTGACCACCAAGAGCTAGGTCTACTACACTGTACACTGTCAGTGTCCAACAAGACCATTTTCTATGACACTGTACACAACCAGTTTCTAAGAAGATTATTCCATATTACCTGGTCATAGTTTCCAGCAAGACTATTCCCTGCTACACTGTACACTGTCAGTGTCCAGCAAGACCATTCTCTGCTACACAGCCAGTTTCCAAGAAGACTGTTCCATACTACACTGTACACAGTGTCCAACAAGACCATTCTCTGCTACACAGCCAGTTTCCAACAAGACTGTTCCATACTACACTGTACACAGTGTCCAATAAGACCATTCCATACAACACTGCACACAGCACAGTCAGTGTCCACCAAAACCATTCCTTGCTACAAGATACAGTGTCCACCAAGACCATTCCTTACTACAATATACAGTGTCCACCAAGACCATTCTTTACTATAATGTACAGTGTCCACCAAGACCATTCCTTACTACAAGATACAGTGTCCACCAAGACCATTCCTTACTACAATATACCGTGTCCACCAAGACCATTCCTTACTACAATGTTCATAGTCCACCAAAACCATTCCTTAGCACAGTGTCCAGTGTCGACCAAGACCATTCCTTAGCATAGTGTACAGTGTCCACCAAGACCCTCATCTGCTATCACTGCACATAGTCCCCATAATAAGTAAGGCGTGCAGGTCCCAGCGACCGCCCTGGTGTGGTTGGGATACTTTAGTACACAAAGTTAGATAGATACATGACGCATCACCTAGCTGGAATATTTTCACAGAGTGAGAAATCATTCAGAGCCGGACTTAGTTTGCTCTGTTCTCTGGGTCACATGAGCTGTTTGGTTCAGCACTAGACAACGTGGGGATCCTGTGGCTGACCTCCAGGTATGACGGGCGTGCTGGGGCATCTGCAGGTGGCTCAGCAGCTTCTGCTGGAGAGGCACTGGGGTGGAGGTAGCCCCTACTGGAGATGCAGTCCCTACTGGAGAGGCAGTGAGGTGGAGGTAGCCAGCTGCCTGGATGCAGTCCCTACTTAGCCACCTGACTGGATGCACCTTTTACTGGATATAGACAACGGAGTGGAGGTAGCTACCTGACTGGATTCAGGGTCTACTAGAAAGACAATGAGGTGGATGTAGCCACCTGACGATGCAGTCCCTACTGGAGAGGCAATGGGGTGGAGGTAGCCACGTGACTGGATGCAGGGTCTACTGGAGAGGCAATGGGGTGGAGGTAGCCATCTGACTGGAATCCTGACGCAGGTGGGGCAGGTGTACTACAATGGCTGAAATGGCCTGCAATGGCTGAAACCGAGAATTACGCAGTGGTCATTTTCGCATGCAACGCCGATTTGATTGGTAGTCGGCTGATCTCTAGGTACCCTTGCCCCTCGGGTTCCCGAGCTACAGCTACGATCATCAAAACCTGAAGGTCAGACGACCGAGCAAGAACTATGGCAGGCAAACAAAATGACTGAGCTACAACTATGATAATGAAAATCCCGTAGGTCAGATGATTGAGCAAGAAATATGATAATAAAAAAACGAAACAAAACAAAAAACACAAAAACGCTATCAGATGACGGAGCTACAGATATGATAGAAAAATAAGAAGAAAAAGAAAAACAAAAGAAGCAGGTCAAATTACGGATCTACAACTATAATCCAAATCCTGTAGGTTAAGTGACTGATCTACAACTATGATAATCAAAATCCTGTAGGTTAAGTGACTGATATACAACAATAATAATCCAAATCCTGTAGGTTAATATTAATGACTGATCCACAACAATAATAATCCATATCCTATAGGTTAATATTAATGGATGATCTACAACCATGATAATCAAACATCTGTAGGGCAACTGACAGAGTTAACAGTCTCTTCGGTCCTTACAGGTCGGAGCGCAGGGACAGACACCCCCCCACACACACCCCCCACACACCCCTGCCCCACCCCACCGCAATCCCGATACCCCGTCCCTAATAAGCCTTATGTGGCTTCTTTGGACGTTAAGCAATAAGAAAGAAAGAAAAGAACAGATCCAAACACATGAAAGGTTCAAAAGAACGCGATTTATTATGACAAAACACAATAATGAATAACGTTCTTTTAAACGTTTTATGTGTTTGGATCTTGTCTTAGAACTCTAGCAGTCACTCTTGTGTTAGATTTAGAAGGAAAAAAATTAATCAGAGAAGTAAGCAAAGATGATGATGATGCAGAGATGCTTAATGTCTTCAGATGTCGGTTGACATATTAAGCCCGTTCTTAACTGGGCGAATGTTTCTTCGCGAACCTAGTTGGAAGTATTCGGCGAAGCTAGTTGGTTCTTAATTGGGCCAACTTTTCTTCGCGAACCTAGTTGGAACTATTCGTCGAAGCTATATTCGGGGTCCAAAAAATTTCGCTCAACATGTTCTGGGAACATTCGCCCTATTGGACGATCATTGCCTCTGATTGGCTGAAAGCAGAGCTCTCCTGTGAATGAAGATAAAACAAAAATAAAAATGGATGACGGTGTCGCTAGGATCTTCAATCGCTTCGGAGGGAATCTGTTTATTTGTTGACTTGTGGAAGGAGCAGCCTTGTCTCGGAGACCCAGAATGAGATAGTAGTTAGTTGAATTACCCTGTGAGGGATGATTAAAGTATATTGACTTGACTTTAGCCAACATTTTCGATCATGCTGTCTGCTGCGCGTCTGCCGCAAGTTCGGGCCGGAGCTTGCATCTCATTACAAGCCATTTGAGAATGAAGTAAAGTTTGGACTGTCCGAACCATATTCGGCGAACTAAAAGTTCAATTAAGAAACGAATCATAGTTCTTCGAAGTGTCCGAAGTACGTTCGGGCCAACAAATATTCGCTCAGTTAAGAACGGGCTTTAGGGACAAGCTGAGACCAATGCCGAAGCATGGTTCAATATAGCTTTACGTTCACGGACACCAGAAGGCTCTGTTAGGACGGACAGCCCAGGACGGCCACCTCGACTCTCACACAGCTCCTGAACTATGGTAAGCAAAGAACCAGGCAAGCAGACTTTACCTTGGTCCCCGTCGTCCGGACCTTCAGGAATGGTGTCGTTGTTGTGGCCGAGAAAGGAGTCACGGCTGAACTGCACGGTAGGTAGCGCTGGTCGGAAGACGACGCCCTTGGCACGTGCTGCGTCCTGCGTCCTGGCACTCTCTTTGACGGCTACTCTCTTTAACGTGCTGCACAGAGATCATGCAGCATGAGAAGCAATCTGGCATGGACATTTGTTTCAAGCCATGCAAGACGTTACTGTTAGAACGGCATATATAATCAACAAGATTAATTAACAGATTTTTTCTTCTTTTTTCTCCTTTTTTTCTTTTTCTTTTCTTTTTGGAGCGCGCTTTCCATGGCTCTGACGGCACTGCTCCACGCCCTTTACAGAAAACAAAAGGGGGCGGCCAGGGAGTAGGGCTCTAACATATAAACAGACGGCGTAAACTGATCATGATAATAACACATCACATAGACTAGACTTAGGCTACAGATTTCCACAACCGACGTATAGAGACAAATATTTTAAACTATACAGTTTATAGAATTACAACTTATAGCAATACAAATTTATTGCCAAGAGTCAGTACAACAGCACTAAGAGTGTTTCGTGGTGCCAAGTGCACTCATCACATCTTCACGCCAATCATAAAATATTATGAAGGCCAGACACCACAGTGGAAAATAAATATTTTTGCTTCAATATTATATCAACTTCTGTTGGCTTAGCAGTAAGCTCATTGCTTAAATGTTCAC
>OY757557.1:3160531-3168531 GCA_963584105.1 Alviniconcha strummeri
ACGGGCTTTAAGTGCAAGTCATGCACCCAATTAATGTGCTTGATTATTAATCATTTTGTCAGTTACTATTATGTATTATAATAGCCTACAGGTAAACTACATGATTATTGTATTTATTAGATTAGTAATTGCTGTTGTTTAGACTTTACATTTGCTTTCATGTTCTAAATGTTTTGTTTGCTTGTGTCTTTTCCAATACAGACACTGTTTCCTGGTTGGTTGGTGTACAAATAAAAGTTATGTTATAGCAACCTCTGACTTGTGGCTCTTCATCCATGCTTCCAACCTGCTTTCCCTCTACTCACCACCCCACTCCCCTACATAAAAAAAAGATCAGTTAATTTGTGGTGCATGTCTGAAGTGTGATCCCATATATGGGATCGTGGTCGCGAGAGTTTTTTATTATTATAGTTTTATTATATATTTATTTTTAGCATTCTTGAATTAGCATATCAAGCAGAATATATCTAATTTTTTAAAGTTTTATTCAACCAAATGAGATTCTAAGGATACAGTTCTGATTCAAAAAGTGAGATTAGCAAATGTCTTATTACCGTAATTTTCCACAATATTCTAGAATTTAAATTATTATTTTTTCTGTTACTTTGTTCAGATATTTCAATGTTTTAAAGTCCTCTCCATGTTGGAAGATGCTGCTACATTTGATCAGACAAATATCTTTACATGTACCATTCTAACCGTGGGGGCGTGCTCTTTATTCCGATGTAAGTTTTATTGACATTTATATTTTGTACATTGTGTTGGTTGTGATTTAGTTGTATGAATCTGTTTATAGACAGGCACAAGCCACGCTTCCCACTCTTGTTGTAAATAAAATAAGTCATGTGTGTACATTTTGTTTATACGGTTTGAAAGATTGTAACTGTAGCTTTTATTTGATGTTTTTCATGTTTTAATTGGTTTAGTTATTGTAGAGGAAAATGTATTTGTGCGGGCCAAGGAAACAGTTGTCAACCATTTTGTGGTCCAGAGGGCTGTTTTCATTGTAGCGATAGCGTGTGTTCCCTGTGGCCCGCGCCGTTCTCTTATCTATGCGTGCGCGTGAAGATTTTGGGTGTGTGCTGAAAATTGTCTGCGGTTGAGCAAATGAAACCTGATTGCTGCCATACACAAATAAAACCTGATTGCTGCCATATGCCTGCTGTGGTCTCCACTTTATTGACTCCGCTGCATGTGTCCTGTCCTTTGACCACTCCACACCATTACATTTAAATTCATCTGCACAGCGTAGGCTACCTGATTTCACAGCGTCCACTCGCCTTTCTCACAAATTCAAAATGGCCGACGCAGCAGACGATGCGAAGGTTACTCGATTCAGTAAATGCCAAGAAGAATACTCCATCGAAGATGTCGATAGATTAACGTTTTAACGAATAATGACCTCGTCGAGATCGGTTGGGTGTTGCAGAAGTAAAACATGGCGAATCACATCCAGAATCGGGGCCTGCCAGGCATGCCTTCACCTAATGTGCATGTTTACCGATGTTTGCGCGTGCGAAATACGTCGCATGGAAGTGACCGAAGCGTGTCGGTGCGCATGCCCAGATGGGATTGCCCCGTCTAAAGTTAGCACAAGCGATGACGCGTGTGATGACCACGATCTTATCAGCGCGAAGTCAGACTCTGTTGTCTCGACCATTGTCCGCGGCCTACCGTAGTCCCGATTTCTTTGGTTTAGGCCAGGCCTACCGTAGTCCCGATCCATAGTTAAGGCCCCTGCTCCGGTTCCCGGGTTACTAACCAGTACAGTAATGAAATTGAATGGATCTGTTAACCGGGACGGCCATTACTGTAAAAACGTACAAAGAGCACTTGCTCACATTCCCCCCCCCCCCCCACCCCACCCCACTCTACCACTACCAGCGTCCTCGCTGAGTAAAAACACCAATCTCTCAGGCGACGTATTTAACGTAACAACCTACAATGGGCTAAGATCTCCGGCTGAACCGGGAAACAAAATCAACATCCTTTGGCTAAGATATATTTAATATGAGAGTCCACAAATTCAAATAAGACCAAATCAGAGGCGGCATTATGCCTTAGATCAGCAGAGGGTTGTTGTTTAAACAATAATCCTTCAATATCTACAACCTACTGAAAAAGGCCTACGTAGGTACCGTAGCAACCGGTCACAGAGTTATCACATTTCAAAATCCATTTAGATCACAAAAATCCGCACTATTTGCCAGCAAAACAGGTAGTTACACTAGAAGATTTGCATTTAAACAAAATTCTCCTAAATACCAATGTTTTCCGACACATTGCACCTACAAAATAGCCAAGATAAAAACATACCATGAACCTAGTAATGGCATCTGACATAAAATTCACGAACACTAGTGTATAAAATGCAATCATCACACACATGTCATGTCAACAAAACAACTAATTTCAAAACACTTACGGTACTGCCCCGGGTAACTTTGCGGTCTGGTTACTGTTGAATAATGTTCTCTGCCAGACGTCGCGAGCGTCTAGGCAGAGGCACAGGTGGAACCACAGGCTGCACATTACTGGCACCGCAACAGCAGCAGGAGCTAGTCTGCGGTGGCAAAATGCAGTTCATTGTCACTGTCCGACTCGCAGAGTCACTGACGTCTGGCCGCGGAGCTGGAGACTGCTGGTTAGCGTCTACGACAAAAGGAGTGGTGGCCGGCATGTCTTTTCGGTGCCCCTTACGCTCAGGGCCACCTGGGTTTCTGCTCCAGAGGCAGGGTACGCAGACTGCATGGAGCGCTTGAACCACTCCCACTGGGAGTTTCCTTGAGGGTAGGATGGCGTCGGTGGTGCTGGTGGCTAGCCGGGGTCGTCGGTTGTGGTACGACGTTGGTGGTGTTGGTGGCTAGGCGGGGTCGTCGGTGGTGCTGGTGGCTAGCTGGGTCGTCAGTTGTGGTACCCGGCGTCGGTGGTGTTGGTGGCCCGCCATCATCATCAGGGTTGTCTGCTGCGATCTGGGCCATGGTCACTCAACCTGCTGTGGTCTCGGGTCGCTCCGCTCATCCTGCTCGCAGCGCAAAGTTGTAATGGTGTGGTGGTAGCGTAGAAGGACAGGACACAGGCAGCGGAGTCAATAAAATGGAGACCACAGCAGGCGTACGGCAGCAATCAGGTTTAATTTGCTCAGCCGCAGACAATTTTCAGCACACACAAAATCCTCACTCGCACGCATAAATAAGAGAACGGCGCGGGCCGCAAGGAACACACGCTATCGCTACAGTAAAAACGGCCCTCTGGATCACAATATATCCCTTAATATTTTGTCATGTCAAGGGCCCGCACAAATACACTTTCCTCTAAAATAACTAAACCAATTAAAACAAGAAAAACATCAAATAAAAGCCGGTTTGGCCTAGCGGTAAGGCGTTAGGCTGGTAAGCGGAAGGACCTCGGTTCGATACCGCTTCGGCTCTCCTTTCTCTTCAAAAGTTGTGGTTTGTGGACACTATCACCGTTTAAGAGTATTTAGAAGCTGCGTTAGGATAGGAAAACACGTTGGGGGAGGAAGCGGTTTTGAGAAGGAGGGGTAGGAGAGTGAGGGGTAGGAAAAAGGGGGATGGGAGGGGTAGGAGAAGGAGGGGTAGGAGAGTGAGGGGTAGGAAAAGGGGGGATGGGAGGGGTAGGAGAAGGAGGGGTAGGAGAAGGAGGGGTAGGAGAGTGAGGGGTAGGAGAAGGAGGGGTAGGAAAAAGAGGGGTAGGAGAAGGAGGGGTAGGAGAAGGAGGGGTAGGAGAGTGAGGGGTAGGAAAAGGGGGATGGGAGGGGTAGGAGAAGGAGGGGTAGGAGAGTGAGGGGTAGGAAAAAGGGGGTGGGAGAAGGAGGGGTAGGAGAGTGAGGGGTAGGAGAAGGAGGGGTAGGAGAAGGAGGGGTAGGAGAAAGAGGGGTAGGAGAAAGAGGGGTAGGAGAGTGAGCGTAGGAGGAGTAGGAGAAGGGGGATGGGAGGGGTAGGAGAAGGAGG
Organism: Alviniconcha strummeri; assembly: GCA_963584105.1. Taxonomy (NCBI): domain Eukaryota; kingdom Metazoa; phylum Mollusca; class Gastropoda; family Provannidae; genus Alviniconcha; species Alviniconcha strummeri. The sequence goes on from OY757557.1 coordinate 3,164,506, forward strand.
GGTAGGAAAAGGAGGGGTAGGAGAACGAGGGGTAGGAGAGTGAGGGGTAGGAAATGGGGGATGGGAGGGGTAGGAGAAGGAGGGGTAGGAGAGTGAGGGGTAGGAAAGGGGGGGTGGGAGAAGGAGGGGTAGGAGAAGGAGGGGTATGAGAGTGAGGGGTAGGAGAAGGAGGGGTAGGAGAAAGAGGGGTAGGAGAAGGAGGGGTAGGAGAAGGAGGGGTAGGAGAGTGAGGGGTAGGAGAAGGAGGGGTAGGAGAGTGAGGGGTAGGAGAAGGAGGGGTAGGAGAGTGAGGGTAGGAGAAGGAGGGGTAGGAGAAGGAGGGGTAGGAGAGTGATGGGTAGGAGAAGGAGGGGTAGGAGAAGGAGGGGTAGGAGAGTGAGGGTAGGAGAAGGAGGGGTAGGAGAAGGAGGGGTAGGAGAGTGATGGGTAGGAGAAGGAGGGGTAGGAGAAGGAGGGGTAGGAGAAAGAGGGGTAGGAGAAAGAGAGGTAGGAGAAGGAGGGGTAGGAGAAGGAGGGGTAGGAGAGTGAGCGTAGGAGGAGTAGGAGAAGGAGGGGTAAGAAAAGGGAGGATGGGAGGGGTAGGAGAAGGAGGGGTAGGAGAAAGAGTGGTAGGAGAAGGAGGGGTAGGAGAAGGAGGGGTAGGAGAAGGAGGGGTAGGAGAGTGAGCGTAGGAGGAGTAGGAGAAGGAGGGGTAGGAAAAGGAGGGGTAGGAGAAGGAGGGGTAGGAAAAGGAGGGGTAGGAGAAGGAGGGGTAGGAAAAGGGGGGATGGGAGGGGTAGGAGAAGGAGGGGTAGGAGAAGGAGGGGTGGGAGAAGGAGGGGTAGGAAAAGGAGGATGGGAGGGGTAGCAAAAGGAGGATTTACGGGGTAGGAGAGAACCAACGAACAATTATATATTTTATTCACGATGGCAATGGCATAATTAATCAAAGCAATGCTTTTTTTACATCCATCCTCTCAAGTGAACAATCTGAAACAAAATATCAACTCAAATCAAATCATCGGAGAGAGAAACAGACAGACAGACAGACATAGACGGAGACAGAGTATTTTCAACACATTTAGACATTCAAGCTTTATTGCTAATGTTGATCCTTTGCTGTTCCTTCCTGTTATGCTGTGAACATGAAACCCGTCCAGCCGGAAGATCAAATATTTCTGTCACTGTGATGAGCACACCGCCGGACAGGGCAAGTGAAAGCGAAAAGAAAATTGTACCTGTTCGAAAACACTAAGGGAGTAGGACCACTTGGGTGGAGAATTATATTTGTGTCCTCTTTTGTGAGCGACTGGGTATAGAACAAAATGAATGTTGCCAAAATGGGATTTCTGCTGATTGTAGTGTTAGCCGCATTTCAGTTATGCAACTTTCAAGAATTATGTGAGTATGGTGTAATGTTGTGTTCATTACCAGCACGCGTATTTATGTGTATTGCCGTAAAATTAATGCTGTATGTGAAAAAGGGTGGGCGTCAGTGCGAGCGGCGTGCGTGCGTTTGCTGCCCGTTTTAAGCTGTGTATATTTAGCTTTGTATAGTCAGAATGTGTGTGTGTATGTGTGTGTGTGTGTGTGTGTGTGTGTGAGTGAATGTGTGTGTGTGTGTGTGTGGGGGGGGGGGGGTAACCTAGTCACAGTGTGTGGGGTTGAGAGATGACTATGCTGAAACAGAAAAGTTGAAAACTTTCTTCAGATTCGCCCTTCATATGGGGACCGAAAGCTCCTTTTACCGCCTTCATTATTACTACTACTACTACTACTACTACTACTACTACTACTACTACTACTACTACTACTACTACTACTACTACTACTACTACTACTACTACTACTACTACTTTAAAAATTAATGGTGATGGTGAAGGTGGAAGGGGGGTGGTGGATTTCGTTTACATAGTCTGTACATTGTACCTGTGTGTCTGTGTGTTTGCAGGTGACGTTTTCAAGACCGACAAGGACACTTACTTTTTCGACAGAAACTTCAATGTGACGATGAATATATCTTTTTCCAATACTTGTCACTCATTTAAAGGCAATTTAACTTATCTGATAATATGTGCTTACACAGAGTTGGAATGTAAGCCGTTTTGTTCAGTTCTTTTTAAAAATGGAAGCTGCACCGAGTCAATCCGCCCCCAAGTCTGTGCCTGTGATTCTCAAACAAACCAGATCATTGTTAGTCGCTATGTTCAGAGTTCGCGGTGTCCATCTTGGGGACTGATGACAAGTGTCGACACCAGTAAAACATCTTCAAAAAATGTGTCGATGAAATGTAAGATCTCTGTCTGTCTGTCTGTCTGTCTGTCTGTCTGTCTGTCTGTCTCTGTCTGTCTGTCTGTCTGTCTGTCTGTCTGTCTGTCTGTCTCTCTCTGTCTCTCTCTCTCTCTCTCTCTCTCTCTCTCTCTCTCTCTCTCTCTCTCTCTCTCTCTCTCTCTCTCTCTCTCTCTCTCTCTCTCTCTCCGCTCCCTCCCTCCCCCATCTCTCTCTCTCTCTCTCTCTCTCTCTCTCTCTCTCTCTCTCTCTCTCTCTCTCTCTCTCTCTCTCTCTCTCTCTCTCTCTCTCTCTCTCTCTCTCTCTCTCTCTCCCTCTCTCCCTCCCTCTCTGCTGTCACTGTTGTGTGTGGTCTATACTAACGTATGCCGTACTATGAACACAGAGTACATAATTATATGTGGCATTTCCCAAGCAAATTGTTACAGTGAATTCTTATGTCTTATGCCTGTGGCGATGAGCACGCTTGACGACATCAAAGGTCTGAACCCAGAGTTGCTGCAGCGAGCTATTTTCATGACCACAATATCACATATGATCCTGTGTCCTGAGTGGTTTTTAGAACAGAACGACTGAGCATATGAACCAGTTTAGTCAATTCGTGGAAACGTAACATTACAAATTTAGGAATTTCACGAAACCCCTGGAATTTTTTAGGGAATTCAGAAAATCCATGAGTGAAACAGTAATTTCGTGAATCTACTGGAATTGTCAGTGATTTAGTGAATTTCTTCATAATCTGTGTTTAGTGTTTCTCAAAAGCTATACCAACTCTCAAAAATTAAACACTTTCTAAATACTCATGCTCGAAAACTCTTTTTTCATGCACATATCCAATCCGTCATAGACTATGTTTCAACACTCAAGGACTCCGTTAGCGCAAACACATTAAGACTATGTTTCAACACTCAAGGGACTCCGTTAGCGCAAACACATTAAGGACCTCTTGCAAGGATCCACAAGCGAGCCATTAAATTAACCCATCTAAAATTCACATCCTTAACAGCTCATGACTATAAAGTTTTAGATGTTCTTTCGCTAAAATTAAAATTGGAATTTCATAAAGGCGTCATTGTGCATAAAATAGTAACTGGCTATGCACCCTCAACTTTAAAATTCATTCAAATCAGAACAGACATTTACACAAACTTACAGTACCTCTCCCTAGATTAGATTTATTTAAATGTAGTTTTTATTCCGGGGAAAATCTTTGGAATAATTTACCATAACGGATGAAAATTTTGACAGACCACAGAACATAATATATATTTTTTTTAAACAGTACTTAATGGGGAAAAATTGATTAAGGATATGTGCACCGTTTTTTTTCATTTTAATTTAAATATAATTTATGTTTTACATTTTTATAATCTGCTGTGTCAAATAGGCATGCTTTATATATGTATGCTCTGTATTTTACTCTCTGTCTCTGTCTGTCTCTGTCTGTCTCTCTCAGTCTCTCTGTGTGTGTGTGTGTGTGTGTGTGTGTGTGTGTGTGTGTGTGTGTGTGTGTGTGTGTGTGTGTGTGTGTGTGTGTGTGTGTGTGTGTGTGTGTCTGTCTGTCTGTCTCTCTCTCTCTCTCTCTCTCTCTCTCTCTCTCTCTCTCTCTCTCTCTCTCTCTCTCTCTCTCTCTCTCTCTCTCTCTCTCTCGTTTCTGTCTCTGGCTCTGGCTCTCTGTCTCTGGCTCTCTGGCTCTCTGTCTCTGGCTCTCTGGCTCTCTATCTGTCTCTGTCTGTCTGTCTGTATCTCTCTCTCTCC
>OY757557.1:3168731-3203731 GCA_963584105.1 Alviniconcha strummeri
AGTCATGAGCTGTTAAGGATGTGAATTTTAGAAGGGTTAATTTAATGGCTCGTTTGTGGATACTTGCAAGAAGTTTTAATGTGTTTGCACTAACGGAGTCTTTGAGTGTTGAAACATAGTCTCTGACAGATTGGATATGTGCATGAAAAAAGTTTTCGAGCATGAGTATTTAGAAAGTGTTTAAATTTTGAGAGTTGGTATAGCTTTTGAGAAACACGAAACACAGATTATTAAGAAATTCACTAAGTCTCTGACAATTCCAGTAGATTCACGAAATTACTGTTTCACTCATGGATTTTATGGATTCCCTAAAAAATTCCAGGGGTTTCGTGAAATTCCTAAATTTGTAATGTTACGTTTCCACGAATTTACTAAACTGGTTCATATGCTCAGTCGTTATGTTCTAAAAACCACCCAGGACATAGGATCATATGTGATATTGTGGTCATGAAAATAGCTCGCTGCAGCAACTCTGGGTTCAGACCTTTGATGTCGTCAAGCGTGCTCATCGCCACAGGCCACGTGGGTCATGACCGCAGGATTCAGGAAACACAGCGTGAATATGCCAGCGTAGCCATTCCTAGCCATTCATGCCAGAAATTTCACGAAATCCCTGTCATTTTAGGGAATTCATGAAATCCCTGTCATTTTTAGGGAATTCATGAAATCCCCTGTCATTTTTAGGGAATTCATGAAATCCCTGAATGAAACAGTAATTCGTGAATTTGCTGGAATTGTCAATGATTTAGTGAATTTCTAAGTCTATGAATTCACTGTAACAATTTGCTTGGGAAATGGCACATATAATTTTGTACTCTCTGTTCATAGTACGGCATACGTTAGTATAGACCACACACAACAGTGACATCAGAGAGGGAGGGGGAGAGAGAGAGAGAGAGAGAGAGAGAGAGGAGAGAGAGAGAGAGAGAGAGAGAGAAGAGAGAGAGAGAGAGAGAGAGAGAGAGAGAGAGAGAGAGAGAGAGAGAGAGAGAGAGAGACAGGACAGACACACAGACAGACAGACAGACAGACAGGACAGACAGACAGACAGACAGACAGACAGACAGACAGAGAAGAGAGAGAGAGAGAGAGAGAGACAGAGAGAGACAGAGAGAGACAGAGAGAGACAGAGACAGAGACACAGAGACACAGAGAGACAGAGAGAGAGAGAGAGAGAGAGAGAGAGAGAGAGAGAGAGAGAGAGAGAGACAGACAGACAGACAGACAGACAGACAGACAGACAGACAGACAGACAGACAGACAGACAGACAGACAGACAGACAGAGATCTTACATTTTATCGACACATTTTTTGAAGATGTTTGCCTGTTGTTGAATCTTGCCGTCAGTCTCCAAGATGGACACCGCGAACTCTGAACATAGCGACTAACAATGATCTGGTTTGTTTGAACATCACAGGCACAGTCTTGGGGCGGATTGACTCGGTGCAGCTTCCATTTTAAAAACAACTGAACAAAATAGCTGACATGCAACTCTGTGTAAGCACATATTGTGAAATCAGTTAAATTGCCTTAAATGAGTGACAAGTATTGGAAAAAGAAATATTCATCGTCACATTGGAGTTTCTGTCGAAAAAGTAAGTGTCCTTGTCGGTCTTCAAAACCTCACCTGCAAACACACAGACACACAGGTACAGTGTACAGTCTATGTTAACGAAATCCACCCCCGCCCCACCCCACCCCCATCTCCCTAACCACCACCATTAATTTTTTTAATAGTAGTAGTAGTAGTAGTAGTAGTAGTAGTAGTAGTAGTAGTAGTAGTAGTAGTAGTAGTAGTAGTAATGCTAATAACGAAGGCCGTAAAAGGGGTTTTCGGTCCCCATATGAAGTGCACGTCTTGAAGAAAGTTTTTATATTTTCTGTTTCAGCATAGTCATCTCTCAACCCCACACACCCACTGAAACACATACACACACACTGAAAACACACACACACACACACACACACACACACACACACACACACACACTGAAACACACACACACATCACACACACACACACACACACACTCAGACACCACACACTGAAACACATCACACACACACACACACAACACACACACACACACACACACACACACACACACACACACACACACATACACTCAGACACACTCACACACACACACACACACACACACACACACACACACACACACACTGAAACACATCACACACACACACACACACACACACACACACACACACACACACACACACACACACACACACACACACACACACACACACACATTCTGACTATACAAAGCTAAATATACACAGCTTAAAACGGGCAGCAAACGCACGCACGCCGCTCGCACTGACGCCCACCCTTTTTCACATGCAGCATTAATTTTACGGCAGTACACATAAATACGCGTGCTGGTAATGAACACAACATTACACCATACTCACATGATTCTTGAAAGTTGCACAACCTGAAATGCGGCTAACACTACAATCAGCAGAAATCCCATTTTGGCAACATTCATTTTGTTCTATACCCAGTCGCTCACAAAAGAGGACACAAATATAATTCTTCACCAAGTGGTCCCTACTCCCTTAGTGTTTTCGAACAGGTGCAATTTTCTTTTCGCTTTCACTTGCCCTGTCCGGCGGTGTGCTCATCCAAAGTGACAGAAATATTTGATCTTCCGGCTGGACGGGTTTCATGTTCACAGCATAATCAGGAAGGAACAGCAAAGGATCAACATTAGCAATAAAGCGTGAATGTCTAATTGTGTTGAAAATACTCTGTCTCCGTCTATGTCTGTCTGTCTGTCTGTCTCTCTCTCCGATGATTTGATTTGAGTTGATATTTTGGTTTCAGATTGTTCACTTGAGAGATGGGATGTAAAAAAAGCATTGCTTTGATTAATTATGCATTGCCATCGTGAATAAAATATAAAATTGTTCGTTGGTTCTCTCCTACCCCGTAAATCCTCCTTTTGCTACCCCTCCCATCCTCCTTTTCCTACCCCTCCTTCTCCTACCCCTCCCATCCTCCTTTTCCTACCCCTCCTTCTCCTACCCCTCCTTTTCCTACCCCTCTTCTCCTACCCGTCCTTCTCCTACCCCTCCTTTTCCCACCCCTCCTTCTCCTACCCCTCCCATCCTCCCTTTTCTTACCCCTCCTTCTCCTACTCCTCCTACGCTCACTCTCCTACCCCTCCTTCTCCTACCTCTCTTTCTCCTACCCCTCCTTCTCCAACCCCCTCACTCTCCTACCCCTCCTTCTCCTACCCCTCCTTCTCCTACCCCTCACTCTCCTACCCCTCCTTCTCCTACCCTCCTTCTCCTACCCCTCACTCTCCTACCCTCTTTCTCCTACCCCTCCTCTCCTACCCCTCTTTCTCCTACCCCTCCTTCTCCTACCCCTTCACTCTCCTACCCCTCCTTCTCCTACCCCTCCTTCTCCCACCCCCCTTTTCCTACCCCTCACTCTCCTACCCCTCCTTCTCCTACCCCTCCCATCCCCCTTTTTCCTACCCCCCACTCTCCTACACCTCCTTTTCCTACCCCTCCCATCCCCCCTTCTCCTACTCCTCCTACGCTCACTGCTCCTACCCCTCACTCTCCTACCCCTCCTTCTCCTACCCCTCACTCTCCTACCCCTCCTTCTCCCACCCCCTTTTTCCTACCCCTCACTCTCCTACCCCTCCTTCTCCTACCCCTCCCATCCCCCTTTTCCTACCCCTCCTTTTCCTACCCCTCCTTCTCTACCCCTCCCATCCCCCCTTTTCCTACCCCTCCTTCTCCTATCCTCCTACGCTCACTCTCCTACCCCTCCTTCTCCTACCCCTCTTTTTCCTACCCCTCCTTCTCCTACCCCTCACTCTCCTACCCCTCACTCTCCTACCCCTCCCATCCCCCTTTTTCCTACCCCTCACTCTCCTACCCCTCTTTCTCAAAACCGCTTCCTCCTGCCCCCCCCCCCCCCCCCAACGTGTTTTCCTATCCTAACGCAGCTTCTAAATACTCTTAAACGGTGATAGTTCATCATATGAGATATTTAATAACATAGCGACAATAACGAAGATGCACCAAGTGATTCCGTTTTCCTGTCCGTTTTTGAAGAAACTGCAATTTTGCCTGCAAAAAGGCCGAAATCAAAAATGAAAAAGTTAACTGTGAGGTGTACAAGAAACCTGATGTCATGAAATTTACACCACGGGGACACGGGAAAAGCCTCCCCGTTCCAACCGTGATGATCTGTTAGATGTGCAATACCTACATTCGACGTAAATCAGTGTAGTTTACGCGGATCGACGTTTGGCTTGCGCCTCCACCGGCCGGGCCTCGCTGCCGTAACGGGAGCTCCGGCTGAACATTTCGGAACGCGCGCACACGGTGTGTCTCTGGACAAAGCCGGAGAGGAAGTAGAACGGCATGACTAGTACATTTACAGGGTTAGTGACTACCACAGCACCAGTGCCAAAAATGAGTAGCTGTGCTGGTGGGTAGTTAATGGTACCTCCCCTCTCCTCTCCCTCCCCCCCCCCCCCTTTCTTTTTTCCTTCCTCTCTTCCTTGCCTCTTCCTATTCTTTTGATTTGCTGTTGGATGGTTTGGTTTGAACCGCTTTTGGGTAGAAACTGTTACTAATGTGTGTAGTTGTTGTTGATCGCTTAACTGTTACTAAAGCGTGTAGTTGTTGTTGATCGCTTTTATATAAACTGTTACTAAAGCGTGTAGTTGTTGTTGATCGCTATTATATAAAATGTTACTAAAGCGTGTAGTTGTTGTTGATCGCTTTTATATAAACTGTTACTACAGCGTGTAGTTGTTGTTGATCGCTTTTATATAAACTTACTAAAGCATGTAGTTCTAGTTTTGATGGATTTGAACCGCTTCCCAGACGGAAAGATGTTCAAAGAGGTGGTTTCCGTGCAGGGTGAGTGGAGCCAGAGATTATGGTTGTGGCTTTGCGAAGAGTGCGGGTTGTGTAGATTGAATCAATCGAGGGAAGTTTGCTGCCAGTGATCTTTGAGGCTGTCTTAACAATCCCTTCAGGCATGTTCTGGTTGTGAATACTAGCACTTCCAAACAGCACAGTGGCGGAGAAAGAACATGCGCTGTTGGGCTTTTCGCTTTGCGATGGTTTCAGCATTGGTGTCCCATTTTAAGGTGTTGGCGATGGTAGTGCCCAGGAATTTGTATGAGTCCACAAGTTCGAATCAGTTGTTGTTCTATGATAGCTAATGGTGGCATAGCTGCCTTGTTCTTCCTGAAGTCTATGATCATCTCCTTCGTCTTTGCCACATTCAGCTCTAGGTCATTGTTGGTGCACCAGTCAACCACCCGTCAACTTCTTCTCTGTACTGAGACATTATCTATGGTCTGCGGCCTTGGTGCGTGAACAGGTCTGTCTAAAGTGGAAAGTCTTGAACTTAGTTTTGAACCCTGATTGACATTGAAACTGCGGAGATGTCATGCAACAGTCAGCGAAGTGCAGTCATAATTATTAGTCCTGCCTAGTTCAAACTAGTCTTTAAAACTCCCCCTACCTTCTCGGCCGTGTGTGTGTGTGTGTGTGTGTGTGTGTGTGTGTGTGTGTGTGTGTGTGTGTGTGTGTGTGTGTGTGTGTGTGTGTGTGTGTGTGTTTAAACCGCGTTATAATGTGTCAAAGTTGAGTACTTTTTGAGTTAGGGCCCAATCAAAAGTTAGAAGAAACACAAGCTAGTAGTTTGAAGTGCCTCGGACAGCCGGCACAGATTTCGCTGGACAGTGCTGTCCTTGCCGCGGTCCGCCCGGTTGATATACATAGAGACGCGAGTGCAGCCGGTGGTGTTGACGGTGTGAACTGGAAACTATCGCCAAAAAAAGTAAGAACAGAAAGAAAGGGTGTACCGCCACCTACCCCTTTCCAAAATACACTATGGAATCTAGTCACTGGCCGATGCCAGGCAAACAGGTGACTGAGACTGGCCCCCTCCTAGTGGTGCTGACCAACATCATCGGCGGTGCCTCTGGCTCATATCGGCAGGACCCCCCCCCCCACCCGACCCCCCTGTCTCTCTTACTAAATATCTGGACCTTTTGTTAGTCATGTCGGGAGAGAAAGAAAAAAAAAAAAAAAAAAAAAAATGAGTTGGACACACCTTCTCAGTGCAACAGTCAGAGTGTACTCTTTAGTTGCTCCCTGCCGCCTGCCTCATCTGACCTCATTAGCCCTGCTGGGGTCAGTTTCAGGACAGCGCCGACTTTCTAGGGGCCCGTTGCCTGGCTACAAGACGGTTTCAAAATGGCGGCTGCAGCTTCAAGATTCAACCCCCTTCCCCTTACTTTCACAAAGCTTTCGCACCACTCTTCACACCTCAGCAACTTTGGGATGTTATCTCCTGTTTACTCTCATGCCAGACTGCCCCCTGACACCTCTTGGACAAGTCTGACAGCAGTAGTTTATGTTTTGTTAGGTCAGTTGTAAACATTAATGGTACCACTGACAATCAATTCCTCCCTTCCTTTTCACTTGAGGTAATTATCAGGCCTCATAGATCAAGACCAGAGATTTTCCCAGATTGTGTGAGTAGTGGTCTCTGCACTCTCCAGGCTCTGTTCTTCACATTGCATGCTGACAAATATGGGAGTAGTTGTCATCACACGTGTCATCACTGTGCTAACTTTAGACGGGGCTATCCCATCTGGGCATGCGCACCGACACGCTTCGTTCACTTCCTCGCGACGTATTTCGCACGCGCAAACATCGGTAAACATAAACATTATAATAAATAATAATAATAAAGAGGATTTCTAGAGCGCCCATCTACCACACTAGGTGAAGGCATGCCTGGCAGGCCCCGATTCTGGATGTGATTTGCCATGTTTTACTTCTGCAACACCCAAGCGATCTCGACGAGGTCATTATTCGTCAAAACGCTAATCTACCGACATCTTCGATGGAGTATTCTTCTTGGCATTTACTGAATCGAGTAACCGTAGCATCGTCTGCTGCGTCGGCCATTTTGAACTTGTCAGAAAGGCGAGTTGACGCCGCGTCTGTGAAATCAGGTAGCCTACGCTGTGCAGATGAATTGAAATAACAAGAAAATAAATCAAGTGATAACGTAAGACGTCAAGCAAACTTGCTGTCATAATAATTTGCAAACATTAAATCGTACGATCACATTAATCAGTCATTATGCCGGCGTCGCCTCGGCGAGTGCGACCTTTCTTCCCAGCCTCCCAAATGAAAGAGCTTTGGCCGACAAACATCTAGTACTCATTTGACGAAGTAAACGAAAGAATATATATATATATATATATATATATATATAGAGAGAGAGAGAGAGAGAGAGAGAGAGAGAGAGAGAGAGAGAGAGAGAGAGAGAGAGAGAGAGAGAGAGAGAGAGAGATTATTTTTTTTATTAAAAAGAGAGAGAAGCCGCTGTGCTTGGGAGAAGGTGTGTGGAGGAGAACCATATGGATCTTCCTGATCACGCGTTCAAGTCCTTGTTAATGGTCAGTATTATTGCTTAAAAAACCCTAATAATAATGTAGGTTGTTAAACAAAAAACAAAACAAACAAAAAAATGGATTTTCTGGTTTTCAAGTAGAAATCGTGACTACGTTATTTTTAATGTATTGGTAAATCACTCCGGGTATGTCACGTTGCTGCCGTTAAATTGTCTAATCTGCCACCCTATTTATGATTCAGCCAGAGTGATATCTTTTTGCTGACGGTATTGTTAAACTGTCTAATCTGCCACCCTAATTATGTTTCAACTAGATGATATCTTTTTGCTGTATTGTTAAATTGTCTAATCTGCCACCCTATTTATGATTCACTGACTACATATCTTTTTGCTGTATTGTTAAATTGTCTACTCTGCCACTCTGTTTATGGTTCAACTGACTAGATATCTTTTTGCTGTATTGTTAAATTGTCTAATCTGCCACCCTATTTATGATTCAGTGACTACACTTATCTAAGTTTTTGCTGGATTGTTAAATTGTCATTTTAATGATCTGCCACCCGGCTATTTATGATTCAGCTAGATATCCTTTTGCTGCATTGTTCCTGTAGGCACGGCGCGCGTCTTTGTGTCCGTACACCTCCCGAGCTATGTTTATGTGAGCATGTGCTCTTTGTACACAGGTTAACGGTAATCCCGCCCCTTAACGGGTTAACGGTAATCCCGGTTTTCAGATTCATTACTTTACTGTTAGTAACCCGGGAAGCGGAGCAGACGACGCTTTTGTTTTGAGAGACGCGCTGCGCATGGCGTAACGCCGACAGCTGGCCTTCACACAGCCAACCGGCGATAGCGATACTGGCGGTGCGCGCCAAATTCAAATTAGCTCCCTGAACTATATTTTGACCGCGTGTTTACGGTCAAACACGTACTCTGTTAACTACTCCTTTTTGTGCACCAAAGCCAAGGTAATATAATTTGGCATTTATTATATCTTAGAATGTGCACGTGTTGCTTATTTAGACGCAGGATCGAGCTTAGTCAGTACGGCCGATGCCTCTCTAGGTCTATTCATTTTATACCCGTCGTCTGCACGGCGCATTCTCTGTTTAGTACTAGTGAATAGTAGTGAATCGTTGTTTTTACTCGATTAAAGTAATTTTGTGTTGATCAATACTTTGTCGTATAGTATTTTGCTTAGCTGACTTCATGTTTAGTGTCACTTTATCAGTTTTGGGTTGAAATTAAATATTGTTTACTGTAGAAGCTAAGTTGTATTCATAGACTACTTGATATCAGTTTATCAGCGATACTGCGACTAGATAACGCGCCCCCCGCGAAAGTTCGCACCGATTCAGTGTTTGAGTGCTAGTATTTGAGTGTGTCTTGCTTCTCATACAGAGCGTTGTATTGTAATTGTTATGTACCATTTTAACCGTGGGAGCGTGCTCTTTATTCCGATGTAAGTTTTATTGACATTAGTATTGTGTTAGTTGTGATTTAGTTGTACGAATAGTCTGTTTATAGACAAGTGCAACCGGCCACGCTTCCGGGCCACTCTTGTTGTAAATAAAATAAGTCATGTGTGTACATTTTGTTTATGCGGTTTGAAAGATTGTAACTGTAACTTTTATTTGATGTTTTTGATGATTTAATTAGTTTAATTATTGTAGAGGAAAGTGTATTTGTGCGAGCCAAGCAAACACAGTTGTCAGCCATTTTGTGGTCCAGAGCCGGGCCGATATGATTGTAGCGATAGCGTGCTTTCCTTGGAGACGACAGCAGGCGGAGGCGGCAATCAGGTTTTATTGTACATGATTTTGGGTGCTGTACAATAAACCTGATTGCCGCCTCCGCCTGCTGTCGTCTCCATTTTTTGACCGACTCCGCTGTGTCACCCTACCATTCCACTCCATTACTGTTTAGTCAGTTCCGATCGCAGCTACTCGCGCGCGTTGTTCTATGGTCTGTTTCTATGTTTTTCAACGCTGTGCGCGCGTGTGACGAGGCTTTGTCGGCTCCCCCTCCCAACGGTTGTTTTAAAACCGATCCAAGGGATCGGCACGCATGCGCACTGAAGTGGGCGGGGCTTAGCTAACTAAAAATAAAGCGCTACACGTGGTTATGAAGAGGAAAAACAAAACAACAAAACACAACTTGCAAACGTTCAACAGAATTAATTTCCATCACCTGTGACTATGTCAGTCCAAGCTATACTGTCATAATGTATGCTGGAAATATTTTGCCGAATGAAGTTCATTATGCTGTTGACATGCTCCATTAACGTGCCGTATACGTGTAATCACATTCAGAGACGCTCACGAGACTACCCCCCGGCTTACTGGTTCATCGTAAATGAACGCTATAACCCGAGAAACAAAAGGATCTGAAAGAGAAAAAAGTCAATGGCAAGACTGAACCGGCCCAACCCCAAACCATAACCCAGGGAGGTCACGAAATCGCTAGACTATTGAACTAGAACGAACAAAACTTTTTCATCTTTACGTATGATGAAACAAACACGGATAAATTGGGAAAATAAAATAAAACACCCAGTAAAAGGCAGGCTCCCTGGTGAAGTCTAGCCTGTTGTGAAAGCTAGAGTAAACACAACAAAAAACCGAAACAAGGCTCGAGAAAGATGGAATGACAAGGGGGAAATAAACAAAGGCCTAACTACTGGCAATGACGTCGGAGCTTGATCCTTGGAGATTCGAACTGAAATTTTTTTGAAAGTCGGTTACCCTGTGGACATGTATTTGAGCCCAAACTGAATGCTCAGCAGGGTGCGATCTGTGAAGCATTTTTTTTCGAAATGCTTTGACTAGCAGAGCACATCGTGGAGTTTGGGTTCCCACTTCTTTGTGGCTAGGTCCCATCGATTCATTGCCATTTGCCACTGTCTTTTTCTGGCTTCATTTTTTTTTTTTTTTTAAGGAAAAGCATGGAAAGAAAACTCCTTTGTCAACTTTTCACTGCAACCAACTGCAGCACATTCGCTCGGCATGCTTTAAAACTGATTTGCCAGACTACTTTCGTTTCAGTTTTGTTCAAGTCGTTACTGAGCCATGCGGGTCAGTTGTCTTGTTGTGACGTCACGGAGGTCACGTGACCAAAACGCGGGATTTTAAGCTGCAGACGACGCAGATGCTCGAAGCGTCGTGTTTGTTTTCATTCAAATCAATACTTTTACGTACCTCATGAGAATGTCAGTCTATCAAACGAACAGCGTGGATGTTAAACTTTATTTATATAGTACAAAGTAAGTGATAGTTACGACTTAAAAATCAGTGTTCAGAGGCCCTTTAAAGCTAGTTGTTTTGATTAAAGAAAAAATACTATTTTACAGGTCCTATCCCAATGTAGTGTAGTGGTAATCACGGCAGTAAAATCGGTCGCTTGCGACTAGCGTACAATTAATCAGTGATATTTATTATTACATCGCTCATGACCCACTTTAGTTCTAGTCCTGTATGTTGATATGTGTGCAATCGAAGAGAATTACTGAATTTTTATTCAGTGCCGGGTGCTAGTCCCGTATCGACGGCATCCGTTTGACGAGTCATAACTTTGCGCGTACACACCCTCGGAGGGCAAGCCGGAGGGCTACTGTGTGTGATGAGTTAGTCCAGGCACCTTTTTACACGTGTGTTTTTAGAATCAAAAAGCAAAATGGTCAACACTTGTTGTATGAATGGTTGTACAGCTAGAAGTAGCGTGCCGAGTGCCAGATTTTTTTAATTTTTTTTTTACAGAATTAAAGATTGACACCACGCCACGGTGTCAGAGGACCGTTGAAACACAGTCAGTCAGTCCGCTGGTGGTGTTCAAGGTTCCAGGCGAGATCAAAAGATCTAGAGCCCGGAGGGAGGTGGAGCTGGACCTTCAAGTTAAGCCCTTTCTTAACTCGGCGAATGTGTGTTCGCGGAACATACTTCGGACAGTTCGACGAACTATGATTCGTTTCTTAATTGAACTTTTAGTTCGCCGAACATGGATCGGACAGTCCAAACTTTACTTCATTCTCAACTGGCTTGTAATGAGATGCAACTTTCGGCCCGAACTTGAGGCAGACGCGTAGCAGACAGCATGATCGTAAATGTAGGCTAAAGTCAATAGACTTTCATCATCCCTCAGCACAGGGTAATTCAACTAACTACTATCTCATTCTGGGTCTCCGAGACAAGGCTGCGCCTCCCACAAGTCAACAAATTCCCTCCGAAGCGAGTGAAGAACCTAGCGACACCGTCATCCATTTTTATTTCTTCTTCATCCACAGGAGAGCATCTGCTCTCAGCCAGTCAGAGGCAATGATCGTCGAATAGGGCGAACTTCCCAGAACATGTTGAGCGAAGCTTCGAATATAGCTTCGGCGAATACTTCCAACTAGGTTCGCGAAGAAAAGTTCCCCCAATTAAGAACCAGCTAGCTTCGCCGAATACTTCGAACTAGGTTCACGAAGTTCACCCCCTTGCGCTTAGATTTTCGCGCATGCGCAATGGACTGGCGTGTAAACAATGCCGGGGGGGGGGGGGGGGGACCCGTCAGCTGGGTTGCTGGCAGAGCGCATAGCTGTATTTCCCTAGTACAACTAGTAGTAGTAATCGCATTTCACGGCGACAAGATGGCGCAAAAGATCACTGCCATATAATCCACTGCACCACTGGTCGAATAAAAGCCAGGAATCCCGCGGAACGTCTGTCATTTAGTTTCAGTAAAAAGGCAAATGTAGAGAATGAATTCTTTTTTCTTCTTTCCTTTTTCTTCTTCCCCATCTTATTCAAGTGTACCGGCTGTGCGCTTTAGTAATTACTACAGTATACCACTGTTAGAACGAGAGAATGTGTGTGCGTGAGGGAGGCTGAGTAACTGCAGCATTAACAGTGATTATTAGGCTGTCGGTTGTTGGCAGCCGGACGTGTCACTAGTGTCGCGATGTGCATGTGAGGGTGAGTGTGTTGCCGTGTTGAGACCTTTCATTTCTGATCTCTTACCTTACATTTTACTATAATTATGCACAATCGTTTAGGCTAACTCTTCACTCTCTCTCATTGTCTCTGTCTCCCTCTCTCTCTCTGTCTGTCTGTCTGTCTCTCTCTGTAACAGCTTTCACTACACTGAATTCATGCCGATTTTCATCCTGTTTTAGGAATAATTTATGAGGCTACCCGGCTTGGTCCGTTCAGTTATTTGTGTGCGTGCGTGCGTGTATGCGCGCACGCCCGCGCGTGTGTGTCACTAGTCTATGAGAGAGAGAGAGAGAGAGAGAGAGAGAGAGAGAGAGAGAGAGAGAGAGAGAGATGAGGGTGGGTGTGTGTGGATGTGTGGGAGGCGGTGATATGGTGCATGGGTGTGGAGGCAGACAGGACGAGAACAGTGATTATACTTGTGCCGAGTATGTAACCTACTAATCGTATCTGAATGTGTGAGCAGCTACTGTTTATTTTACAGCGCATTTCTGTAACTAATATTATTCTATCTAATAATGTTTATGATGTCAGTATCGTCTGTCTGTTGTTGCGCGCTCTTAAATTTTGAATCATTTAGTCATGGTAATTTTCTTTCTTTTTTCTTCAAGTAATTGTTTATTTTTTATTTATTTTTTTGGTTTGGTTTGCTTGTTCCCTTAAATGGATTAAAGAAGTACTTAGCTTGACCTGACAAAATTAATAGAAACGGCGGACTACCGACAAACCTATGGTAAACACATCACCAAACCACAACAGTCAAAAGACTATAGCCTGCAGCAAATAAATAATGGTGCGAGTGGAGCGACTCAAAGAGCTCTGTCATTTAGTTAAAGTATGAAATGCATAAATACTCACACACAAAAGCAGTAGCATAATAATACATCACTACACATACTTAGTCATACAAAACAAAGTGAAACTGACGCACACTGAAACACAAGCACCCCGCACTAAGAGTCGCCAGCACGCGCTTTAGCCCAGAAGACTGAGATCATGAGCAGGGAGGTGGAGCTGGGCTGCAAAAGCTGGACTTCTTTCACTTCGAGTTTTTCGGCCTCAACACTGGCAGTGCAACGGACACAAATTCCAAGCACTGGTTTACGACATCCTTCCTTCAACCACTGCCGTATTTAGTTACGCCACAGGGTCCAGAAAACTGTTAGCTAACGAGCAGTTTTTTGTCAGGTGCTCAAACAGAAGTAATTTTGTAACAAACAACTCAAATTATATCACACGTTTGTTTTATAACTGACTTGTTGCTTACGCCAGCTCAAATAAAACCAAAATCGTTTGAATCGAGACGGAACGTTTTTCTTTTCTTTTTACCCGGGGTGGCTGCGCTTCATGTTTATGTGCGTGCTTGGGCGATAGGTTGCTTCCACAGTCTTATCAGTACCCGAACCCTTCGGAGGGCGCTGACCACGTCGGTGGACAGCTGCGCGGAGATAAAGAGTGCCCCTTCAGTGACGTGACTAAACTCTGGCAGAGTTTGGAGGAAGGTGCCGGAAAGCGATGCTCGGAGTGTGAAACGGACATTGTCTTTGTGACTGTCCAAGCACGGCAGTTGAAACAGCAACTGCGCAGTGCACTAGTCGCACTTTGTTCTTCCATTGTTCTGGCGGCGGTCCACAGCCTTTTTCGGGCGGTATTCACTCTTGCGTCCCCCTGTCCCCATCCCTAATAAGCCACCTCGCTTCTGTGGACGTAAAGCAAAATGGTCTAGCGGCCGGTGGTGACCCGGCCCTAATAAGCCTTACGGTGTATTTGTAGTATTTGTTCATAACAGTTGATAATAGTTTTACTTATTGACTTAGTAATATTTTTTATATTTTTTTTTTAACTTGTTTATAAAGTTCATAACCATTTCACTTATTGACTTGGATTATGCATTTATAGTTCTTATGATGATCTATTACTTGTCTATAATTATAAATGTTCAAAGCAGTTTTACTTATTTAATTATATTATACTTTATAGTTATTGTTAATGACAGGTTTACTTATTGCCTTAGTCATATCATGGTTATTATTATGATTTGAAGTTTACACCTCAGGAGTGATTATGCCTCTAGTAATAGTAGTATTGCCTGAATGCCCTGTATATCATGATGATTGACCCCCATTATTACATTTTGGTGTTTAGTTACTGTTGTAATTATTGACCCGGCCCCTGTCTGTCTGTAATCTGTTTGTTCATGATAGGTGACTTGTTTGTTTTGTATGTGTATGTGCACACCTGTGATGCTGGTAGTCTTTTAAATTCTCTCTCCCTCTGGCATGGTGTGAATGTATTTCATCAAGAGTATTATGTAGTTGTTTCATATACTCTGATGAAATGTTCTCTGTAACCTTCCCCTCAACCCTTGTATGACTGGTTGTGTAAATAAAAGTATCACTAGTGTGTGACCGAGTCAAGATGAGTGATAGTTGTGGACTGATAGAATTGTGCTGTGACATGATGGTAGGTCCACCATACTGTGTTCATAACAATTGTTTTGTGATGTTCCCCCCTTACACATGGTCAGTACTACAGTTACTTAGTTTTATAGTGGTTGCAGATTACTAAGTTCTAGAATGGTATTGTTATGTTGTTTTGTTAATTGTTGTGGGAGTACTTATGTCACTTAGAGTTGTATGCATTTCAATGTGACAATGAGAGAGTGTTAACTGTTATGTAGTTGTTTCCTATACTCTGACGAGAAGTTCCCTGCAACCTACCCCTCAGTCCCTTAGCATGCTTGAATGTGAATGATGGCGAGACATTATTAATGGATGTTGTTCTGTGATGTGTTCATTCCGTGTCAAATGGTGTCACTAGTTGTTGTTCTGTCAACTTTGGCTTACAATGTTTCTTCAGTTCATGCTTGTTGTGGTTATAGTGCATTTTATACATTTCATTGAGACTACTGTGTGGTTGTTTCATAGGCTCCAGTGTAGTGTTGCAGGCACTGTAACAATGACTTAGTACTATATTTATAATATTATAATTTTATATTTTATTTCCAAAAAATTATATGTATATATTATTATGTGTAACTGATGTATGCTCGGCTGGACCTACAGTTGTGTTTATTGTTTGTCACAGTGTGCTGTCTTCCCAATCAATATATGTTTACACATTTATATTGAGTCTGGAGTCATTCACCACCACCTGTCACACACATATATATATATATATGTATGTGTGTGTGTGTGTGTGTGTGTGTGTGTGTGTGTGTGTGTGTGTGTGTGTGTGTGTATTGTTAGTGATCAATGGAATGTAAAAGGTTGGTACTAGGAATGCTGCACTTACATTTAGAAACTGAAATTATATATGTAATGATAGCAGTGTGTGACAGGTCGTGAGGAATGGACTCCAGACTCAAAACAAATGTTTCACCATTTATTGGTTGTGAAGACAGCACGCTGTGAAAAACAATAAACACAACTGTAGGTCCAGCGGAGCATACATTATTTACACATAATAATAGACATATAATGTTTTAAAAATCAACATACCAAATTAGAATATAGTACGAAGTCATTGTTATGCCTGAAACAATACATTGGAGCCTATGAAACAACCACATAGTACTCTCAATGAAATGTATAAATAATCAAATGCACTAACCACAATACGCATGAACTGAAGGAACATTGTAAGCCAGTTGACAGAACAACTACTACTACTAGTGACACCGTTTGACACGGAATGGACGCATCACAGAACAACATCCATTAATAACGTCTCGCCATCATTCACATTCAAGCCTGCATGCTAAGGGATTGAGGGGTAGGTTGCAGGGAACATCTCATCAGACATTCAGAGTATATAAAACAACTACATAATACTCTCTCACTGAAATGCATACAAGTACTCTAAGTGACATAAGTACTCACACAACAATTAATAAGGCAACATAACATACCATTCTAGAACTTAGTAATCTGAAACCACTATAAAACTCAGTAACTGTATAACTGACCATGTGTAAGGGGGGGAAACATCACAAAACCATTGTTATGAACACAATATGATGGACCTAGCATCATGTCACAGCACAATTGTCAATTCTATCAGTCCACAACTGCCATTCATCTTGACTCAGGCACACGCTAGTGATGCTTTTATTTACACAACCAGTCATACAAGGGCTGAGGGGAAGGTTGCAGGGAACATTTCATCAGAGTATATGAAACAACTACATAATACTCTTGATGAAATACATTCACACCATGCCAGAGGGAGAGAGAATTTAAAAGACTACCAACATCATAGGTGTACACATACACATACAAAACAAACAAGTCATCTAAAACAGATTACAGAAAGATGAGGGCTGAGTCAATAATTACAACAGTACCTACAGGCCAAAAGGTAATAATGGGGGGGTCAGTCATCATGATAATTTATGTATTGGGCATTCAGGCCATACTAGTCTAGGGGCATAATCACTCCTGAGGTATAAACTTAAAATCATAATAATAACCATATTATGACTAAGGCAATAAGTAAATCTATCATTAACAATAACTAAATAAGTAAAACTGTCCTGAACATTTGTAGACAAATAATAGATCATCATAAGCGCGATAATATAATTCAAGTCAATAAGTGAAACGGTTATGAACTTTATAAACAAGAGAAAAATAATAACTATAATATGACTATGTCAATAAGTAAAACTTAAGAACAGTTATGAACAAATACAATACTACATACTACCTATAATATATATTACAATGACTAGATTAACCAGTTAAACCAAAGCAAAATAGAATACAGACAGGTCATGAATGTTACACTGCCACCGAGTCAGTCAGCCAGGTGTGAATGCAAAAAAACCCACTATAATTCTAATTGGTTGGCCCACTTGCATGCTATTTGTAGGTATACTGACACTTGAAAAGAATATGAAGGAGCAATGGTGCCCACATCCACAATTATCAACAACCAGCACTCTACTCTTGTAAGATGGCACTTGGGGTGACCATTAATACAAACTGACAGTAGTCTATCACTGTAGCAGACAACTTCCACATATGGCAGCTGATAGTCTAGCCACCTCTCTATTAAGCATCGCAACTTAGGAATATGTTACACTTTACACATGATTGTCTTGCATTTTAGGAATCTATTGACTAGATACTCCCTTAAATTGCAATTAACTTCACATACTAGGCCTAGCCTAGTACCACACATCCTACAGTACTGGACTGAGGTTGATACATCATAGTGTTACTGTAAATGTAATTCTCCTGTTAATGACCACATCCTAAGTCAAATTACATTACTCAATTTGGCATTCCACCAGGACATTATTCATAACAGCAGCATGACTGAATAAACAAAACAACCTGAACACGTGGCAGTGCGTATCAAACTAATCAACACATACATAGTATCATACATCAAAGCATACACAACACAACAACTGAGCAAATGGCTATCCAACTTACTGGCAACGAGGCGATTCTCCCGCACTTGTGGCTGAAATGTAGTCATGGACCCAGGCCAAAGGAACTCTTAATTCAAGATGGCTGCCACCTGCTGCACTCGCCTCTTATATATATCAGCTGGGCGGACCACACGGACAGCACTGTCCAGCAAAATCTGTGCAGGCTGCCTGAGGCACTTCAAACTACTAGCTTGTGTTTCTTCTAACTTTTGATTGGGCCCTAACTCAAAAAGTACTAAACACATTATTACGCGGTTTAAAATGCCAAAAACTGCGGACCATTATCTCTTTATCTATCAAAAATTATTCTTGTTATCTAGTCTATCAAATGAAGCTAAAATAAGATTAACTCTGTGAGCCCAGCTGTGGAACCACATTCACAGCAATTAACCTCAAATTAATTAACTGCAGCATAACCTATACCCCTAAACACTATTACAGGTTTGAACCTAGGGCCCTAAAATACACCAAACATTCACTATATATGCAAGTCCTCCTACTTTTTACCTAAAAATCAAAAAATAAGCCTGGGTAACAAACACACACACCAAATTTGGCGCCAGACTCAAAGTTCTGCAACCGATTAAATCTGCAAATCCCAAATCTATCTAATCTAAGCCCTGTTCCTACTTCTATAAAATATTTTGAAAGTCTACATAATAAATATTAGCTATAAATATATAAAATTACAATAAATATCTAATTTCTAAAGTTTTATAAACTTATAAATAAAAAACAAAATGGCCGCCAACATCGTCTGCTACTATGATTTCGCCCACAAGCCAGGAATTTTGGTGTTACCAGTAGTTAGAAATAGAATTGGAAAAAAATACACAAACTAGCACTGTCACCTCCACCCCTAACTTTTCATGGCAATGTCCTCATTGCTGGGTGGAGCATGACAGAATACACATATTGTAATCAACAGCGCTCATAATACACAATAATTAAACAAAAATACTAAATCAACCAGTACATTCAACAACAAAGTGACAGGCCATAGCCTAGTCAATGTAAGGTTACACTCCGGGGTTCATTCCCTGGGTTTGAATGTTTGCCTGCAGTTTTGCGTTCAGTTCTTCGCACAGGGATCCTGGAGGGTGTCGTTGGCTGGGGTAGGGATGAGGGCGTGGTCTGACGCCTAGTTGGAATCAGGGAACGGTTCCGGTGATGGGTCAGGTGGGGAACCATCAGAGGTGCAGCTGGAAGGGGAGGAACCAGTGGTGGTGGGTTTGGAGCTTGTGGCTGGACTGGGGCGACCCCGAGGGGAGCAGGTGCAAACTGACAGTACCACTCCTCTTCTTCACTGTCACTCTCAAAGTGCAAGTAGTTTGGTCTGTCTTGCACCACACAAGTAGTGGGGTCGGGCTGATTGAACAGCCCCTTCGCCAGCAGTAGATCGGCCCGATTTACTGTCCGTTCAGGCCCCCCTAAATGAGGCCGCACTGTGTACACTTGTGTCTCTGCAAATGGTTGGTTCGTCACCACCTGGAGACCTGGCCGCCATCGGTCCTGGAGTTTGGCATGACCAGCGCCCCGGTTCCGCACATAGACAAAGTCACCAACTGCCAGGCTGGTGTCGTGACTGACGGTCTGACGGCTGGCCCGGTCTGCTGCAGCTTCTGCCAGGCGAGCAGCTGCCTTAGCATGGGCTTCGGTTAAGCACGCTCGATGTTGTCTCACCCAGTCTGTTGGACCTACTGCAAACTCTGCTGGTCGCCCAAGTTGGATGTCTATGGCCAGGCGAGGTTCCTGGCCAAAGAGCAGGTGGTGTGGCGCAAAGCCAGTTGAAGCATGGGGCATGTTGTGGTAGGCCTGCACGACTTCTTGTAGGTACTGGGGCCACTTCTTCTTCTCAGCTGACAGGGTCCGTAACAGGTCATGAAGCGTGCGGTTGAAGCGTTCACATTGACCGTTCCCTTGAGGGTGATACGGTGTGGTATGGGTCTTCTTGATGCCATACATTTGGCAAAGTCCCTTTACCAGGCTCGATTCAAAGTCTCTGCCCTGGTCACTGTGGATGCGTTCTGGGACTCCATAGCGGCTGAACCAGTCTCGGACAAGGACCTGCACGACCGTCACTGCCTCCTGGTGGGGACTGCTACAGTGTACTTTGTGAACACATCAGTCATGACCAGGACATTTTCCCGGCCATCGCTGGCAGTGTCAAGCTTGGTGAAATCAATGGCCAATATCTGGAGTGGTCGGTTGGCCAACAAGTGTCCCATGGGTGGATGGACAGCAGCATGCTTGCCCAAGGTGCAGCGTTCACAGGCCCGGATGTACTGGCGGATGTCCTCAGTCATTCCTGGCCAGTACACCCGTGGGCGCATCAACGCCAAGGTGCGTTCAACGCCCTGATGTCCCATGCTGTCATGGAGTTCCTGGAGCATGTCTGGGCGGAGACTGGCGGGGAGGACTAGCTGCTCGAAGTCGCCAAGGATGTTGTCATGGACCTGTCGGTAGAGCACACCATTCTGCATCTTCAGCCGCTGGTGCTGTCGGCAGAGGGTTGACACCGCATGGGTCGGTCTGGCCATGCCTTCAGGACAGGAGCAATTCCAGAGTCCTCCTGTTGCAGTTTCGCCACGTCTAGGAATGACAGCGTCGGCAGCACCCTGGTTGAAGTCTCCAGCTTCTCAGCCGGCGTTGAGGTTGGGCAGGCAGTCAGTGGTACCTCAAGGTGTCCACACCAGACTTCCTGGACTGCAGCGACTTCGGCAGGTATGGAGGTAGCAGGTGGGGAAAGCTGCTCACCAAGTGGCATCCTGGAGAGGGCATCAGCTCTGTTGGTCCGGCCAGGCTTGTACCGGACAGTGAAGTCAAACTGTCCCAGCTGAGCTGCCCATCACTGTTCCAAAGCTCCCAGATTTGAGGTCTTAAAATGTGCCAATGGGTTATTGTCAGTCAGCACCTCAAACTGGGAACCAAGCAGGTAGCTTCGGAACTTTTCCGTCACTGCCCACTTCAGCGCCAACATCTCTAACTTAAAACTGCTGTAGTTGGTCTCATTGCGCTCTGTGGGCCGAAGGCACCGGCTTGCATAAGCCACCACCCGCTGGGTCCCATCCGGTTGCTTCTGGCTCAGAATGGCTCCAAGTCCTCTTTGGCTGGCATCAGTCTCCAGGATGAAGGGCTTGGAGAAGTCAGCGAAGGCCAGTACTTGAGCACTGGAGAGGGCCTCCTTCAGCTGTTGGAAGGCCTTCTGGTGTTCCTCCTTCCAGAGGCCGCCAATGGGTGCCGGTCGCTTGTTCTTTGCCTTGGCATTGCAGTTGGCTAGCTGGTGCAGGGGACCGGCAACTCGGGCGTAGTTCTTTACAAAGCGGCGGTAGTACCCTGCAAAGCCCAGGAAGGACCGAAGCTCTTTGGTGGTGCGAGGAACTGGCCACCTCTGGACTGCTTCCGTCTTCTCGTCCTGGCAGCTCACTCCCTTGGCTGAGATGGTGTGTCCAAGGTAGCTGACCTCTGGCCGCAGCAGCTGACACTTCTCGAGATTCAGCTTTAAGCCATTTCACATATCTTCTTCAAGACCTTCTCAAGATGTTGGAGATGGTCGTCAAAGGATTCTGAGAAGATCAGCAGATCATCGAGGTAGACCAGGAGGAAGTTGAAGAGGAAGTCTGACATGACCCCATTCATCAATCGCTGGAATGTAGCAGGGGCTCCGGTCAAACCAAACGGCATTCTGGTATACTCAAAGAGGCCGAAGGGTGTTGTGAAGGCTGTCTTGTCCTGATCTTTGGGGTCCATGGCAATCTGGTGATACCCACTGGCAAGGTCAAGGGTTGTAAAGTACTTTGACCCTGCCAGTGCATTGAAGCTCTCCTCAATGCGTGGCAATGGGTAAGCATCTTTGACTGTCTTGCTGTTCAGGCGTCGATAGTCGACGCAGAGCCTAATGCTCCCATCTTTCTTTTGAACGACGACAACTGGCGCAGCATAAGGACTGTGGCTGGGAGTCACCACCCCTTTTGCCAGGAGGTCTTGTATGTGTGACTTGACTTCATGGAAGTCTCTGGGCAAGATGGAGCGGTATGTCTGGGCCGTTGGGTTGTCGTCAGTGGTCCGCAGGCTGTGAAGCTCGCGGTCTGTGTAGCCGAGGTCCATGTCATCGTGTGAGATGGCGTTGGGGTAGCGCATGAAAAGGTCCAGCAGCTGTTGTTTCTCCTGTGCAGTGCCCTGAAAGTTCTGCAGTTTTGCGCTAAGGTCAGGGTGGGTCAGCGGCACTGGCTCTTGGATACTAACATGCAGTGTTTGTGAGGCAACGTGCACTGTTATGTCACTGTCCACTGAGTCGACTGCATGGAGGGCTGCAACTGGTGTCCGACCTTGCAACACTATGTCCTCATCAGTCAGGTTGGCCACCCGGACATGATAAAGGGATCGGTCTCCACCAACAAGTGTGGGGACCAACATTAAGCCAGGGGGCAGGGGATGGTGACAGGGTTCAGCAACCAGGGTGCGTCGATGGGCACCACTGACTCGAACTGTGGTTATGGAATGGGCTGGCACGCGTGTCGTCCCCGCAACTCTTGCCAAGCCCACCACATTTCGGCAGTGCGGGGTCGTCGCTCTGATGGCTGCTTCTATGAGGGGGGGGGGGGGGGGGGGGGCAATCCAGGGGGGGTCTTCTGGCCAGTGGGAAGGAACTGCTGGAGAATGTTCATTCCCAGAAGGGCAGGGGTCTGTCGTCGCCTGGACCGGGTCAAAGGGCAGGAAGTGTCCTTGATGACTAAGATGGAGGCATGGCACTCTTGCCCGAACACTTGGATTCTTCCCTCCAGCAGGCCGACATATGGGATGTCCAGCCCATTAGCCGCCTTTATGGACAGCCAACTTGTCTGCTGAAGAGGTCGTCCCCTCAAGTGTTCATTGAACCAGGCCTCAGTGACGGTTGACACTTCACTACCAGTGTCGATCACTGCCATCACCGCCTTTCCGTCCACCTCCATCAAAGTCTCTGGGCACTGCCCCCTCAGGTTCCGGTGTGCTGCCGTTGGCTCAGCCTCCACTGTTTGGCATCTGGCAGTGAAGGCCTCTAGTTTCCCCCTTGGCCTTGTCTCTTCAGGCAATGCTGGGCCATGTGCCCTATCTTTTGGCACCGGTAGCATCTTCCCCGGAATGTTGTCGTTGGGGGTTGTGGGGCTGCCAAGGCTGCGACTGCCACCTGCATGGCTCTCATGGCCTCAGTCATAGTCGCCATCTGTGTCTTCAGCAGCGCCATCTCGGAGGAGTCTGTCTTCAGTTGTTGAATGTGGACAGTGTCCACTGGTGACTCCTCCCTCACCCAGCGCAGGGCTTCTTGGCGCAGAACAGCCAGGGTGATGTCTGCATTTTCCCTGGCCATCCGGCGCAGCTCCCTCTTGAGGGCCATTTCTGCCAGCCCCTCGCAGAACCGGTCTCGGAGAGAGCGGGCTGAAAGGGCATCTGGGTCCCGGCTGGTGATCCTGGTGGCCAGGACTTGGAGGGAGTGGCTAAACTCCAGCACCGTCTCTGCTGGCCGCTGTTGTCGGCAGTGGAATGCTGTCAACAGCTGTGTCAGTGGTCGCTGGTCACCAAACGCTTCACGCAGCAACCCCAGGACGTCCCCCGCGATGGCCCTTGCTGCTGGTGCTTGCGCAAGCACCTCCCGTCGAGCTTGGCCATCGAGGTGCTTCAGGAGGAGCTCCACCGCAAGCTGGCCTTCCAGATCGTAAGCTGCTATGATGCGCTCTGCTTCGGCGATGAAGTCTTCCACCGGACCATCCCCAAGCTCTCCGCTGAATTTGGGGAGTCTTGGTGGAGGCATCCATGGAGCGTGGAGCCGGAGGTTGCCGCCTGGAGCATCAGGGGCAGCCATCGTTGCCAGGTGCTGTCTTCTGTCTGGATCCTGTCGGGCGACGCCAAGTGTGACAGGTCGTGAGGAATGGACTCCAGACTCAAAACAAATGTTTCACCATTTATTGGTTGTGAAGACAGCACGCTGTGAAAAACAATAAACACAACTGTAGGTCCAGCGGAGCATACATTATTTACACATAATAATAGACATATAATGTTTTAAAAATCAACATACCAAATTAGAATATAGTACTAAGTCATTGTTATGCCTGAAACAATACATTGGAGCCTATGAAACAACCACATAGTACTCTCAATGAAATGTATAAATAATCAAATGCACTAACCACAATACGCATGAACTGAAGGAACATTGTAAGCCAGTTGACAGAACAACTACTAGTGACACCGTTTGACACGGAATGGACGCATCACAGAACAACATCCATTAATAACGTCTCGCCATCATTCACATTCAAGCCTGCATGCTAAGGGATTGAGGGGTAGGTTGCAGGGAACATCTCATCAGACATTCAGAGTATATGAAACAACTACATAATACTCTCTCACTGAAATGCATACAAGTACTCTAAGTCTAAGTGACTTAAGTACTCACACAACAATTAATAAGGCAACATAACATACCATTCTAGAACTTAGTAATCTGAAACCACTATAAAACTCAGTAACTGTATAACTGACCATGTGTAAGGGGGGGAAACATCACAAAACCATTGTTATGAACACAATATGATGGACCTAGCATCATGTCACAGCACAATTCTATCAGTCCACAACTGCCATTCATCTTGACTCAGGCACACGCTAGTGATACTTTTATTTACACAACCAGTCATACAAAGGCTGAGGGGAAGGTTGCAGGGAACATTTCATCAGAGTATATGAAACAACTACATAATACTCTTGATGAAATACATTCACACCATGCCAGAGGGAGAGAGAATTTAAAAGATTACCAACATCATAGGTGTACACATACACATACAAAACAAACAAGTCATCTAAAACAGATTACAGAAAGATGAGGGCTGAGTCAATAATTACAACAGTACCTACAGGCCAAAAGGTAATAATGGGGGGGTCAGTCATCATGATAATTTATGTATTGGGCATTCAGGCCATACTAGTCTAGGGGCATAATCACTCCTGAGGTATAAACTTAAAATCATAATATTAATAATAACCATATTATGACTAAGGCAATAAGTAAATCTATCACTAACAATAACTAAATAAGTAAAACTGTCCTGAACATTTGTAGACAAATAATAGATCATCATAAGAGCGATAATATAATTCAAGTCAATAAGTGAAACGGTTATGAACTTTATAAACAAGAGAAAAATAATAACTATAATATGACTATGTCAATAAGTAAAACTTAAGAACAGTTATGAACAAATACAATACTACATACTACCTATAATATATATTACAATGACTAGATTAACCAGTTAAACCAAAGCAAAATAGAATACAGACAGGTCATGAATGTTACACTGCCACCGAGTCAGTCAGCCAGGTGTGAATGCAAAAAACCCCACTATAATTCTAATTGGTTGGCCCACTTGCATGCTATTTGTAGGTATACTGACACTTGAAAAGAATATGAAGGAGCAATGGTGCCCACATCCACAATTATCAACAACCAGCACTCTACTCTTGTAAGATGGCACTTGGGGTGACCATTAATACAAACTGACAGTAGTCTATCACTGTAGCAGACAACTTCCACATATGGCAGCTGATAGTCTAGCCACCTCTCTATTAAGCATCGCAACTTAGGAATATGTTACACTTTACACATGATTGTCTTGCATTTTAGGAATCTATTGACTAGATACTCCCTTAAATTGCAAGTAACTTCACATACTAGGCCTAGCCTAGTACCACACATCCTACAGTACTGGACTGAGGTTGATACATCATAGTGTTACTGTAAATGTAATTCTCCTGTTAATGACCACATCCTAAGTCAAATTACATTACTCAATTTGGCATTCCACCAGGACATTATTCATAACAGCAGCATGACTGAATAAACAAAACAACCTGAACACGTGGCAGTGCGTATCAAACTAATCAACACATACATAGTATCATACATCAAAGCATACACAACAACTGAGCAAATGGCTATCCAACTTACTGGCAACGAGGCGATTCTCCCGCACTTGTGGCTGAAATGTAGTCATGGACCCAGGCCAAAGGAACTCTTAATTCAAGATGGCTGCCACCTGCTGCACTCGCCTCTTATATATATCAGCTGGGCGGACCACACGGACAGCACTGTCCAGCAAAATCTGTGCAGGCTGCCTGAGGCACTTCAAACTACTAGCTTGTGTTTCTTCTCACTTTTGATTGGGCCCTAACTCAAAAAGTACTAAACACATTATTACGCGGTTTAAAATGCCAAAAACTGCGGACCATTATCTCTTTATCTATCAAAAATTATTCTTGTTATCTAGTCTATCAAATGAAGCTAAAATAAGATTAACTCTGTGAGCCCAGCTGTGGAACCACATTCACAGCAATTAACCTCAAATTAATTAACTGCAGCATAACCTATACCCCTAAACACTATTACAGGTTTGAACCTAGGGCCCTAAAATACACCAAACATTCACTATATATGCAAGTCCTCCTACTTTTTACCTAAAAATCAAAAAATAAGCCTGGGTAACAAACACACACACCAAATTCGGCGCCAGACTCAAAGTTCTGCAACCGATTAAATCTGCAAATCCCAAATCTATCTAATCTAAGCCCTGTTCCTACTTCTATAAAATATTTTGAAAGTCTACATAATAAATATTAGCTATAAATATATAAAATTACAATAAATATCTAATTTCTAAAGTTTTATAAACTTATAAATAAATACGTCATTGCGGCTGTAAAGCCGCCGGCAATAAAAAACAAAATGGCCGCCAACATCGTCTGCTACTATGATTTCGCCCACAAGCCAGGAATTTTGGTGTTACCAGTAGTTAGAAATAGAATTGGAAAAAAATACACAAACTAGCACTGTCACAAGTGTTTGGCTGGCTGTCAGACAAAGGCCAAAGGGAATTTATTACATTACATATAAATAATGTTGTTTACACATCAGTTTTGACTCTGTGTTTCGGTCTGACAGAGAACCTCCACCAGTTATGCATTGTGTTGCATACTTCAACTTTGAAGATATCTGCAAAGATCTTGGGGAAAGTACAGCTTCCATGGTGCATCACAGAGAATTCTGCAACAACTATTCGGTTTCAGAAATTAGGCAGAATAAACTTCTCCAGCTACACATTCTCACAATTCTGGCAATTCCAAAATCCTATCAAAAGGTCTATTAGATCTCCTTCATGCTGCTCTCCATTCCAGTGGGGTTTCGTACTCGGTGGATTGAACCAGAAAATTTAAGTCGGTTGTCCCGTGGGCACCCAAACAACAGTGACCACGTGTGCTACATCAAGACTGAATGAATCACTCAATCAGTGAATGTGTGTTGCTCATATATAGCTCATGTGAACATTACATGTGAAATTAACTGAATCAGTGAAATATGAAATGAATCATGCAAACCTTGAATAATTCAAGCTTTGCTAGTACCAAAATTTGAAAAAGAAATAAAAATTGCAGAATCTGTGGAAATTATATCTTGCTTTCTCTTGATTTGTTGATTGTATGTAACCTGAACGTGTGTTTACCCATACAAATGCAGGCTGTGGCATACAAGTTTAATCTCAATCTTTTTCATTTCTTTATTTGTAAAATATTCACAGCATATAATTATTTTGTACTGTCACAGACTAAAGAAGCATCTCTTGCTGGTGGACAGGGTAGTGTTCTCTGGGTTGAATATGTTTCACTGACGTCTAAAAACAAAGTGGCCCATTGACAGAAAAAGTGAGCTGTTTCACAAATGAAAGACGTATAGAGTAATTAAAAAATAACAAGAAGAAAACTGTTGCAAAAAGAAAAGAAGAAATCATGCCTTCTCTGTTCCCTGCTAAAGTATACTCTGAGCTTCAGGCTGTATACCACATGTACTTTGTTTCAATACACAGCTTGGCCCTAATACGTTAGCCGACATCCGAGGACATTAAGCATCTCTTCATCACCATCAGTATATAGGTCCATGCAGCCTTGTGGTTTCTCTGGATGTTAATCACCACGTTTACTTACTTACTAGGTCTGTGGGTGAGAGGCAGTGCCGAGGTGCATGCAAACCAGATTGTGTGGGCAAGACTTGCAGCCAGGCCAGAGGTGCAGAGACGCTTCCGGATGGCCTGGTGTTACCTGCAATAGAAATATACCAAGCATGAGAATGATGTGATGGTAGGTCTCTGTGTGTGTGTGTGCCATGGTGTGTGTGTGTGTGTGCTTGCATGCCCATGTCTATGTTTATGTGTGTGTGTCTGTCTGCCTGTCTTTGTTATTAATTTTAAATATTTGAGTCAGTTTGTTCATTATAAGTACTCTACCTGTCTCAACAAATACTCTACATGTACCTAATTAATTATATATATCTTGTTTTGATCTCTGTGGACATCATTTACAATGTCCATGCTGCTGACCATTGTGACGACCTTGGTGCTGTACTGGACTGTCTGTGACCGCGGTGTGACGGTGGGAGCGGTCAGCTGTCAGGCTGGACATTTCATCAGCCAGGGTCCAGCAAACGTGACCTGTCTCTTCCAAACTAACATCTTCCAAACCAAGCACAACTTTGTCGTAGAAATGTACAGGAGCCGTTCAACTCTGTCTGTCGCAGGTCTGTATCCCTATCAGTCAGTAAACGGTGAGTAAACATAGTGCTTAATGTCCACAGAAACCACAAAGCTTATTAGGGACCGGATTTGGGGGGGGGGGGGGGGGGGTACTGAGGTGAGGGGAGAGGGAGATGATATACCTATCGCTACACTGTCACCAGCGGAATGACTCCTGCATTAAGATGGGCAGCGATAAGAGCCATTTTAATGTTTCATTAATTGTGAGGGACAAAGTCAAACCAGACAGTGTCCACAGACCACAACTTTTGAAGAGAAAGGAGAGAGGAAGCGGTATCGAACAAGGAAAAACTGGCTCACATTATCACTGGGTAGTTCCATGGACCTCTATAATACAAACAGGTCCATGATAGTTTCTGTTATCGTGCCTTTACAGTTTCCAGTTACTCAACTGGTTCATAGTTACGGCCCCTGAACTCTGTCAGTAACCTTCCTTTCTTTCTTTTCTTTCTTTCCTTTTGCTTAATGTCTTCAGATGCTAAAAAGTATATTAGGGACAATCTGTAAAACAAACTTGGATATAAGATGTCGGTAACGAGAGCAGACGACACATTTGCTTTAAAGCACTGTGTGCAGCGGGACGCCACATTGATACTGTGTGCGACACAAGGCGAGCAGGTGCGCACCCGGTTCAAATCCCTTTTCATTGATAACATTTTTAGTGTCCTTTTGCTTGCAAGAGTGTTCTGCTGAAGACTCTGCTGGGGCTGTGTTTGGCAACAAGCTCTTTGTACTAACCTGTTCTCGCTCTGTGTGTGTGTGTGTGTGTGTGTGTGTGTGTGTGTGTGTGAGAGAGAGAGAGAGAGAGAGAGAGAGAGAGAGAGAGAGAGAGAGAGAGAATATACTTTATTACACAAGGATAAAGAATTAAGCACAAGTCAGCTTTTTTACAAATTTGTCCTTGATGACAAACACAGCAACACTCAATACGTTAAACAATACAAATAATTGTGGCAAACTAAAATACGTCTTAAGAACAAAACAAAAAACTGTTACTGTCTAAATCTTCACAACATACAAAATCAGCAAAATAAGACAAATACAGATCTGAATGTTCAGGGGAGGGGAAAGAGAGAGAGACAGACACACAGATGGATACAGAGAGAGAGAATTACAAAATCATTTTAAACAAATAAAGGAAAGCGACAGAAGAATATCTCTCTATGTATATATACTGTTAAAAAACAAACAAACAAAAAACCCATCTAGCAAGATTGGAAGTTAAACGGATACACTCATATATAATATATATAACACATTAAAATGATGACCACAAGGAAAGTGAAAGAGAGTACAATAGCGCATGAAAGTACATACATTAAAAGTTGATTTTTTTGGTTAAATACAAATAGTAAAACTTGACAAGAACATGCAAGGGGAAAATACAATATATTTTGTGTCAAGGTCTCTGGTGAATAAAAAGAAGAAGGAGAGAGAGAGAACTTTCTGTTATCATTATTTTTAACTCTGTATGTATTTTTACCTATGACTTCTGTGTATAGTTGCACATTTGGGAGGGGCTGGGGGAGGGAAGGGGTTGTTTGTACTTTATTGCTGTGAATGTCATTTGGTAGTTTTTAGCTTGTGGGAGCTTACATGTATGCACTGTACGTATCTGGCGCTATGAACATGCAAAGTTTTGTGTGGATGTTTTTTACGTGCCGTATATAATTTTTCATTCATTCATCGCTTTGTTTATTGGTTCAAACAAACATTTTTGCCGGTCCTAATACTCAGCTATAACTGCTGACGTCCGCTGTAGTTTGCATACTGCGTGTCAGTAAACATGGCGCTTGATGTCCACAGAAACCATAAGGCTTATTAGGGACGGGGAGAAGGGTGAGAAGGAGGTATGGAGGTGGGGGAAGAGGAGACTATATCCCTATCACTACGCTGTCGCCACCAGAATGACTCCTGCACTGAGATGGGCAGTGATGAGAGCCATTTTCATGTTTCATTGATTGTGAGGGACAAAGTCACAAGACAATATCCCCAGACCACAACTGTTGAAGAGAAAGGAGAGCCAAAGTGGATTCGAACTGAGGTCCTTCTGCTTACCAGCCTAACACCTTTTCACTAGGCCAAACCGGATCTCGACACTGACTATGCGTCCTTGGTGTCATAGAATTTATGTGACCCTCTCCCATGAAACCAGGCCTCCCGCTGTCCCGCCCTGGCCGCTGGGTCAGGTGTCAAGAATGACAGTTCCCAAATGAGCAAGCCCATGGCCCTCTCTCACTGCACCTTGCATACTGTGGTAGTGGGAAATAGACATCTGGCACAGTATTTCACATCACTGTTATCTCCTACATACACACTTGTTCTTTAGTACTGTAAGTACAGAAAATATTTCGCTGTACCCTTTGAAATAATTTGAGTGTGACTCATGAACACAATTTTGTTATAACTACACCTGTTTATTTAAAATAGACACTAAACGACAATGATGTTTACTTTGTTACAATTGAATGTTTGTTCATTTGCTACAATTACGTTTCAGTGTCAGTCTCCGATACCTCTGTTTAAGAACCAATAGCCCAACACGCTATTTGAGATGCGTCTCCACTGAATGACTTGCTTAAAATCCTTTTGCTCCTTGTGATAATTGGGGTAATGATTAGCCACAATCCAATTTGCAATTAATAATAGGCCTGTCTGATAAAAAAAATCACTTCTTGATGACCTGATAGTCTTGTCAGCCGTTTATTAGAGTCTGCAAGGCACTTCTGGGTGGCCATCTGGTTTGTGTCATCCGCACTGGCCTCTGCCCTGTTCAATGAGCGGGGCAGCCTTGGAGTGATGTGATGAGAAGTGACCTTAATGAGCAGGGCAGCCAGGGAGTGACGTGATGAGAAGTGACCTTAATGAGTGGGGCAGCCTGGGAGTGAGGTGGTGAGAAGTGACCTTAATGCGCGGCAGCCTGGGAGTGAGGTGGTGAGAAGTTACCTTAATGAGCGGGGCAGCCTGGGAGTGACCTAATGAGCAGGGCAGCCTGCGAGTGACATGATAAGTGACCTTAATGAGCGGTGCAGCCTGCAAGTGACATGATAAGTGACCTTAATGAGTGGGGCAGCCTGGGAATGGTGTGTTGAGAAGTGACCTTAATGAGCAGGGCAGCCTGCAAGTGACATGATAAGTGACCTTAATGAGTGGGGCACCCTGGGAATGACGTGTTGAGAAGTGACCTTAATGAGAGGGGTGTCCTGGGAATGACGTGATAAGTGACCTTAATGAGTGGGGCAGCCTGGAATGACCTGTTGAGAGTGACCTTAATGAGCGGGGCAGCCTTGGAGTGACGTGGTGAGAAGTGACCTTAATGAGCGGGGCAGCCTGCAAGTGACGTGGTGGTGATGTAGAGCTTCATGTCCAAAGAAGTCAGTTGGTATATTAGGGACAAACTGACCAATGCCGAAGCACGGTTCAGTGTTGCTTTACATCCACGGAAACCATGAAGCTCATTAGGATGGAAAGCCCAGGATGGCCACCTTGACTTTCACACAGCTCCTGAACTCTGAGCGAGTGACGTGTTGAGAAGTGACCTTAATGAGCAGGGCAGCCTGTGAGTGACATGGTGCTGATGTAGAGCTACATGTCCTCAGATGTCAGTTGACATATTAGGGACAAACTATGACCAATGCCGAAGCATGGTTCATTGTTGCTTTACGTCCACAGAAACTGTAAGGCTCATTAGGATGGAAAGCCCAGGATGGCCACCTTGACTTTCACACACCTCCTGAACTCTGAGCGAGTGATGTGTTGAGAAGTGACCTTAATGAGCGCGGCAGCCTGTGAGTGACGTGGTGAGAAATAGCAGCTATCAAACGGCCCTAGGACAGAAATATGTGCATATGAACCAACACGAAACCTTCACTTATCGTGTGAGAAGCTCCTGAAAGTCCCAAAGCGCAACACCAATACGTTCGGTGACGTTCCTTCAGCTTTCTTGCACCTTCTGTCTGGAACTCTATGCCATCCGATCTCAGAAATTCTTCTACCCTTCCGCTGTTTAAATCCAGACTCAAAACTCACTTGTTCATGACAACTTTCTGCAGTCTTCAGTCCCCACCTGCTGCCCCCCCCCCCCCAACTCCCCCACCACCTCCCACCCTATCCCCCACATGAATGTGCTTCCTGAGTGTTTTAGTTGCTTCAGGGTCATTAAGAGAGCAAGAGTGAGAGTGAGAGAGAGTGCAGGGAGCGGGAGAGATGGTGGGTGGGGAGAGAGAGAATATGTGTGCATGTGAGACAAAGAGAGGGGCAGAGAGAGAGAGAGAGAGAGAAGGGGGGAAGGGGAGGTGCGTGTGTGTGGGTGTTTTAGTGTAGTAATAATACTAATTATTTAGAACACAACTTTATAATTATGTACCTGTTTTAAATTATTATAATGTCTCTATGTTTTATAAGTTATTTTATGCACCATTTTACAAGTACTTGTTTTATATTAGTGTAATTTATTAAGTATCTCTTATGAGATTGCTTGTATGTGATATGTTAATAAATATAAATGGTATGTATTATGTACATGTATGTGAACAAGCGCGTTGAGTTCGCTCAGTGGGGAATAGTGCTATAGAAAATGTATGTATTATTATTATTTATTATTATAAATATCTGCTGGGGGTCAATCTGGATTATTAATATTATTTCAAAAGATTATTATTATTATGGGGGGGGGGGGGGGGCAGAGAATTATGTTCGTTAGGTTTTTGATTGTCCGGTAGTTTGATATTTTACTCTAGAAATGGCACTACATTGTTAAAAACTGTTTAAATGCTCCTACCCTGGATTAGAGGCTGTTACTGTTATACAAAATGACCGACATGTAGCCGAATGAAATGTATCTGTACCCCGACAGAGCCCCAGCATGTCAGACACGGCCATCTGATTCATTACCATAAGATTTGCGCTCCATAAATACTTTACTATTATTATTAATTATTATTGTTATTATTTCTGCAGAAACACCTTTGCTCTGCAGCTGGTTGGTTGCTGAGAAGCCAGACTGTGTGATCAAAGAGGGCTACAGCTTTGATTACCACATCACGGACCGCTTGACCCTGAACATCCCTAACGTCACCCAGGCGTTTGCTGGCCTCTATGTGTGTCGACTGGTTCCTCCCGATGGCATGCCTGCACCCCAGTGTAACCTTACTGTCCAAGGTAGGTTATAATCTGAAGTACACTGCAGGTCTATGTAACCTGACTGACCAAGGTTCGTTATAATCTGAAATACACTGCAGGTCCAGGTAACCTGACTGTCCAAGGTTCGTTATAATCTGAAATACACTGCAGGTCCAGGTAACCTGACTGTCCAAGGTAGGTTATAATCTGAAATACACTGCACATCCAGGTAACCTGGCTGTCCAAGGTAGGTTATAATCTGAAATACACTGCACATCCATGTCACCTGACTGTCCAAGGTAGGTTATAATCTGAAATACACTGCAGGTCCAGGTAACCTGACTGTCCAAGGTAGGTTATAATCTGAAATACACTGCAGGTCCAGGTAACCTGACTGTCCAAGGTAGGTTATAATCTGAAATACGCTTCACATCCATGTAACCTTACTGTCCAAGGGAGGTTATCTCTACTGCACATCCATTTTATTTGTAATGCACATCTATGTAACCTTATTGTCCAAGGGAAGTTATCTGAAATACACAGCCATATAACTTTACTGTCCAAGGGATTTTATCTGAAATACACATCCATGTTACCTTACTGTCCAAGGTAGGTTATCTGAAATATACTGCCTAAGTAGCGGACGTCTATTTTCCGATGTTCATTAATGCTATATGTGCGTTACTCTACAAATAGCATCCAGTGATGCAGTACAACAAAATGCAGTAGATGCAGTTCAGTGCAATGTCACAGAATGACTGTCACTGCTGGGCTTACTGTAAAATAGTGTATCAAACAAAATGGTTTTTGTAAGGTGCAGGTCTATTTATGGCACATTCTAAACGCCTTACATACTGCCAAATGATGATAGTGATACAATACTATAATGCAATGTAAAACAAATACAGAAAGACACTCATACATGCCCTTAAAATACAATTATACATACTGACAATATTCTAGTACAACGCATACACTGCATGCAACACGCACACACCGTGCACACACACACACACAAACTGACACGCACACGCACATGCATGCACACACACACACAAACACACACACACTCACACTCACACACACACACACACACACGTACACACACACACACACACTCTGTCTGTCTGTCTGTCTGTCTGTCTGTCTGTCTGTCTGTCTCTCTCTCTCTCTCTCTCTCTCTCTCTCTCTCTCTCTCTCTCTGTCCCTCTGTCTCTGTCCCTCTCTCTCCCTCTGTCGCTCTCCCTCTGTCTCTGGCCCTGTCTCTCTTTCTCTCTATCTCTCCCTCTGTCTCTGTCCCTCTGTCTCTGTCCCTCTGTCTCTGTCCCTGTCTCTCTCTCTTTGGCTCAACACATCCAGTCAAGAACCAAACGATGCGGAGGAACTGCGACAACTTAACGGGGGAGGGGAGGTA
>OY757557.1:3208731-3214477 GCA_963584105.1 Alviniconcha strummeri
GCAGATTTGTCAGCCCAATGTTTGCATTTAAATATTTTTTCGGCTTTCTTTTACAAAGTGTTTATTCATTGAGGCTACAATGTTCAGTGTCAGACATAAGGTTTCTGTTGACGTTAAGTACCATGTTTATTTGCTAATGTCTAGTCTAGCCCTTCATACCAGGAATTTCATTAAAATCCCTAAAATGTTGAGGGAATTCATGAAATACCCGAGTGAAATCCCTAAAATGTTGAGGGAATTCATGAAATACCCGAGTGAAATAGTAATTTAGTGTAATTGTTAGTGATTTTGTGAATTTCCTAAGTCTGTAAATTTACTGTGACATATATAGGTCCATGGCTGAACGTGTTCACTTCCCCCACCTCCTCCCCACTTTACCCTCTTCTCCCCGTCCCTAATAAGCTCCAAGCCTTACAGTTTCTGTGGACGTTAAACACCATGTTTACTTGTGTTCACTTATGATCCGCGCTGGCAGATTTGTCAGCCCAATGTTTGCATTTAAATATTTTTTCGGCTTTCTTTTACAAAGTGTTTATTCATTGAGGCTGCAATGTTCAGTGTCAGACATAAGGTTTCTGTGGACGTTAAGTACCATGTTTATTTGCTAATGTCAGACCTATAGTGTGTTCATTGAGGCTGCAGTATTGAATGTCAGGCCTTATGCTGCGTTCACCAAGGCTGCAGTATGAGACGTAACTACTCCACACTGCTCATTTTCAATTAAAGGACCACTTTTAAGCTGCGAATAGATCTATACAAAAGAGCAGATCTTTTTACAGTGTATTATCTGTTTGTTTTTCGCTTGATTTTTTTTTTTTTTTTTTTTTTTTGCATCTAAAATGTCTAGTCTCTTGTATGTTTTGATCTTGTTTCAAAACGGTGGCAGTCATCCATGTTTCAGATTTGTTTTTTATAAACTGTCTCCATGCAGTACTCTACCCCGATGGGGCTAGTGCCTTGCTGTGGCGGGGTGGCTTGAGTACCCCGATGATCCCCAGAGCTGTGCCAGTCAGTGGGAGCTTTGTGCTCCTGGCGGTTCAACCTTGCCGGTCTGGTCTGCAGGGGAGGGGTCAGACGAAACTGGCATCGCAGTCTTCCAGGTTAGAGACACGGTTTACCGGTGAGGGGTCAGACGAAACTGGCACTTTTTATAAAGCCAACAGCAAGAATGTGTCACTCCTTCCACTTCAAGAGACACATGTACCACGTCCATTCATTCTCAGTTAAACATTCAGAACTTGTACAATATAATGAAGGATTCTAGTGATTCTGGTGATTCTACTTCTGGTGATTATAGTTCCATTGATTCAGATGGTGATTTAGAAGAAGAGGGTCAGGTGTTCTTCTTCTTCTTTCATTAAGTGCCCAACTTCAGCATGTGTTCACCAAGGCTGCACTGTTGCCTTATGCTGTGTTCACCAAGGCTGCAGTGTTGCATGTCAGGCTTTATGCTGTGTTCACCAAGGCTGCAATGTTGTTTCAAACGATTGTGGTTTTATTTGTGCTGGTGTAAACTTTGTTGGCGGCTGTAAATGACACGCCTTGTTTTATTTGAGTTGTTTGTAACAAACGTACTACTGTCTGAGCACCAACAAAAACCTGCTCGTTAGCTGACAGTTTTCTGGGCCCTATGGCGTAACTAAATACGGCAGTGGTTGAAGGAAGGATGTCGTAAACCAGTGCTTGGAGTTTGCCACGGAACATGCTTGGCGTGACTGTCCACAGGGACCTGGAAACAGACGCCTACAACTGAGATCGCGATCATGCTGGGATCTTCAATGGCGGCGGGTGATCTAAAACTAAATTTCTAGTCTAGCCCTTCATACCAGGAATTTCATTAAAATACCTAAAATGTTGAGGGAATTCATGAAATACCCGAGTGAAATAGTAATTTAGTGTAATTGTTAGTGATTTTGTGAATTTCCTAAGTCTGTAAATTTACTGTGACATATATAGGTCCATGGCTGAACGTGTTCACTTCCCCCACCTCCTCCCCACTTTACCCTCTTCTCCCCGTCCCTAATAAGCTCCAAGCCTTACAGTTTCTGTGGACGTTAAACACCATGTTTACTTGTGTTCACTTATGATCCGCGCTGGCAGATTTGTCAGCCCAATGTTTGCATTTAAATATTTTTTCGGCTTTCTTTTACAAAGTGTTTATTCATTGAGGCTGCAATGTTCAGTGTCAGACATAAGGTTTCTGTGGACGTTAAGTACCATGTTTATTTGCTAATGTCAGACCTATAGTGTGTACATTGAGGCTGCACATAATGTTTAATGTCAGATGTTCCTGTTCATGGAGGCTGCATATAGTGTTGTATGTCAGGCCTTACCGTGTTCATGGAGGCTTCAGTGTTGAGTGTCAGACCTCTACTGTGTTAATGGAGGCTGCATATAACGTTGAATGTCAGGCCTTACTGTGTTCACCAAGGCTGCAATGTTGAATGTCAGGCCTTATGCTGCGTTCACCAAGGCTGCAGTATGAGACGTAACTACTCCACACTGCTCATTTTCAATTAAGGGACCTCTCTTAAGCTGCGAATAGATCTATACAAAAGAGACAAATCTTTTTACAATGTATTAACTGTTTGTTTTTCGCTTGAAAAAAAATTGTTTGCACCGAAAATGCCTAGTCTCTTGTATGTTTTGATCTTGTTTCAAAACGGTGGCAGTCATCCTTGTTTCAGATTTGTTTTTATAAACTGTCTCCATGCAGTACTCTACCCCGATGGGGCTAGTGCCTTGCTGTGGCGGGGTGGCTTGAGTACCCCGATGATCCCCCCCAAAAAAACACACACACACAATCATACATATACACACGCTCGCGCGCGCGCGCGCACACACACACACACACACACACACACACACACACACACACACACACACACACACACACACACACACACACACACAGGTCCGACGCATATTTTGTGTTGTCCTGTTAAAATCAACCTTCTTTTTAACATTATGTGTTTTCAAAGAGCGAAATGAATACGTATGCAGGCAGAAAGTGCCAAGATGGGGGGGCGACTGTTTCGACAAGCCGGCCATCCGGGAGGGACGGGGGAAAGGGGGCCGGGGAAGGGTGTGGCGATGGCTCGGCTGGCAGTGGGATGGTCGGGTCAGGTTAAACCATAAGTTAGCCTCTAGAACGGCAGACGCGGGGAGGGGAGAAATAAGGTAGGTAGTGGGGGTGATTGGCGCCATATCTTAGTGAA
This sequence comes from Alviniconcha strummeri, assembly GCA_963584105.1. Lineage (NCBI taxonomy): Eukaryota > Metazoa > Mollusca > Gastropoda > Provannidae > Alviniconcha > Alviniconcha strummeri. The sequence goes on from OY757557.1 coordinate 3,211,950, forward strand.
AGAATAGGACAGGAAATTCCAGACATTCTGGACAAGAAATAGTCCCAGTTTAGAATTACTGAAATAAATTCAAAGAAGCAAATACTGATGGATGTAATTGAAATGTATGGTTGTTTAGTTTTTATTGCTGTGCTGTGCTTGTGCTGATGTGCCTATTCCAGCTATGAGGCAATAGTACATATGTAACCGAGTGTACTGTATACATGTTTCGGGCCATGACCCTTCAATCTGTTCTTTCCTGTGCTTTATCCTTTATTGATTGGGTGGGGGTTTTATGGCCCCAATTATCTAAGCTGTTAAAACATGTGCGCTGGGCCGGCATCGTCATAGTTCAGGAGCTGTGTGAGAGTCGAGGTGGCCGTCCTGGGCTGTCCGTCCTAACGAGCCTTCTGGTTTCCGTGGACGTAAAGATTTATTGAACCGTGCTTCGGCATTGGTCACAACTTGTCCCTAATATGCCAACTGACATCTGAGGACATTAAGCAACACTTCACCACCGGCAGCGTCCTTTTTCCCCAAGTGTCCCTGCAGAGGCAGGTTGTTTGTTTGCTGTTGCGGCCGGTGTTCATGTTTTTATTACAGGGGAGTTAAGCAGTTATTTTTCTATGGCTTGTTCTGTTGTTTCTCACTGATGTAAATGATGTATGGTTTTAATGTTACCATGTTCACAACGTACCTTGATTTTGGTTCTTAAACACGTGGGTAATTTCGGCGTTATTGCCGCCTGGTTGCAGCCGCCATGGCGTCAGTGTACATTGTATGTGTGTTCAGATTTTAAGCTTTTGTGCCACTAGATGACCAGTGCTTCCAGAGTGTATGCAGCTAACCTTGGTTAACCTTGGTTAGCTGATATGCAGCTAGTATGTTATGTTGCCATTGTTGGATGTTCAGTTGGAGTGATGTTTTGCAGATGCAAAGTTATCCCTCTAAAGTTTGGTTCCTTTGTGCGACCGGGCAGATCTCTGTGCGGCATGACGTGCTTGTTTAGTTTCCTACCGATCTATGTTTCTACATGAAATCGGTGGTATATTATGGCTAACACTTTGAAGATGTTGACTTCATAGTTGTGGAATGTTCAGTTTACTAGTTGAAATATGGTTTGGTGCCGAGGGCTGATTGTATAAACTGTGAGACATGTCATTTCTGTTTTGATCCGACTTTTGTATGGCCGAGTCTTGGGCGCGCAGACTTTCACTCTACTTAGCTTGTAAACCTTTTCCGGGTCTTTGTGCGTGTACCCGACCTGGCCGGTGATGCGCGTCAGTGGTGGCAATTAGGTCTTTGTCTCTGTTCACTAACCGAACAGACAGGCGCAGCCAGCTCAACAGCTTAGATTCTTGATGCGCTACCCGCTTCAGTAAGATGCTTGACGTTGTTCACAGATATGCTCTGCTAGTCAGTAACAATGAATACGTATGCAGGCAGAAAGTGCCAAGATGGGACGACTGTTTCGACAAGCCGGCCATCCGGGAGGGACGGGGGAAAGGGGGCCGGGGAAGGGTGTGGCGATGGCTCGGCGGGCAGTGGGATGGTCGGGTCAGGTTAAACCATAAGTTAGCCTCTAGAACGGCAGATGTGGGGAGGGGAGAAATAAGGAAGGTAGTGGGGGTGATTGGCGCCATATCTTAGTGAAAGAATAGGACAGGAAGTTCCAGACATTCTGGACAAGAAATAGTCCCAGTTTAGAATGACTGAAATAGATTCAAAGAAGCAAATACTGATGGATGTAATTGAAATGTATGGTTGTTTAGTTTTTATTGCTGTGCTTGTGCTGTTGTGCCTATTCCAGCTATGAGGTAATAGTACATATAATTATTAACTAGCGGAAGAATACAAAAATGCAGAGAAGGGGAAAAAGAAGCGTGGGTTTTAGGAGAGAGGGGTGGGCGGGTTTGGTACCAAGGAGGGAGGATGTGACGAGAAAGAGAGAGGGGAAAATAGACAGGAGTGGGGTGTCAGAAAAACACATGCTGGACAAACTATGTGGAAGACAGTCGCTGAAGAGGAGTGTGTGGAGTGTGTCACCACCTGAGGACTGTGTATAGAGCCACAGTGTGTGGAGTGTGTCACCACCAGAGGACTGTGTACAGATCCACAGTGTGTGGAGTGTGTCACCACCAGATCCACAGTGCGTGAAGGACGGCCACTGCAGCAAGTTATGGCTACAATCTGGTACCACCAGCCCGTGTCGACATCTCCGGCGGCGTCACGATCACCACGCTTGGCGGTTGAACTGTCGGGGTGTCGCTATAGTGACGGTGAACACTGAATCGGATGCCAACCAGTGACAGTGTGTCTCCTTTGGTGACGGTGAACAATCGGATGTCACCCAGTGACAGTGTGTCTCCCTTGGTGACGGTGAACAATCGGATGTCACCCAGTGACAGTGTGTCTCCCTTGGTGACGGTGAACAATCGGATGCCACCCAGTGACAGTGTGTCTCCCCTGGTGACGGTGAACAATCGGATGTCACCCAGTGACAGCGACTCCCTGGTTTACTTCGGCAGCTCACTGAGGAGTTCAAGAAC
>OY757557.1:3214677-3224677 GCA_963584105.1 Alviniconcha strummeri
AGAGATCGTAACAGCAGCAGATTTTATCAATGAAACGACAGCAAACCGCAAGAGTCGTAAATTACAGAAAGAAAGAAAACTACTCAACAATAATAACAATATCGGCCACATGAAGCCAAACACATGTGCTTCAACAACACCAACATCAGAAGCACTGGAATAACAACAACGTCAACTATTTAACACCATCAGCATCAAACAAGAGATAACAACGACAGCGGCAAACTACACGATGGGAGCTGACTCCACAGAAGGAACAGAGAGGCAGTGAGAGAGAGCTCCAGAGTCCTGTACTGACACTGCACATCCACCAGCAACTCCTGCGACATCCTGCGGCCCACGCCGTTGTCTGCGTGACAGGTGTAGGTGCCGGCGTCTTGGCGCGTGACGGCCGGGATGACCAGCAGCCCGTCACCTGTGTCCAGTCGCCGTGACGCCAGGTACCACGTGTAGCTACAGGCCGGCAGGCACTGGGCGGAACACCGTACCTGGAAACAGCACAGAACACATGACACCTAAAAACAGCACAGAGCACATGACACCCGAAAACAGCACAATGCATGTGAAACTTAGCACCTGAAAACAGCACAGTGCTCATGACACCTGAAAACAGCACACAGTATGTGAAATTTAGCACCTGAAAACATCAAAGTGCACGTGACGCCTTGCACCTGTAAACAGCACAGTGCACTTGACACCTTGCACCTGAAAACAGTACAGTGCACGTGACACCTTGCACCTGAAAACAGCACAATGCACGTGTCGTTCATCACCAGAAAACAGTGCAGTGCACGTGACATATTGCACCTGAAAACAGCACAGTGCATGTGATATTTGGCATCTGGAGACAGCACAGTGCAAGTGACACCTAGCACCTGAAAACATCACAGTGCACGTGACACCTTGCACCTGAAAACAGCACAGATCATGTGACACCTGGAAAAGGACACCGCTGCCCCCTGACACACAGAACATGAAAACAGCACAGTGCATGTGATATTTTGTACCTGAAAACAGCACAGTGCATGTGATATTTAGTACTGAAAACAGCACAGTGCATGTGATATTTAGTACCTGAAAACAGCACAGTGAATGTGATATTTAGTACCTGAAAGCAGAACAGTGCATGTGATACTTAGTACCTGAGAAAAGCACTGTGCATGTGACACCTTGTACCTGAAAACAGCACTATGTCTGTGACATTTGGCAACTGAAAAAAATAAAAATAATGTAGGTTACATTTAGCACCTGCAAACAGCACAGAGCAGTGTTCGCGCTCTACAACAACTAGAAGCACAACAGTGCTCGTAACACTATAAAACCAGCCATCCTGCGCCACGTGTCTCGTGAGCATCGCTCAGGACCGTTTGACTGAAAACAGATCGACGATTGTTAGCAAAAATAACAGTACATGTAGCAGTAGGATTTGCATAATCATTAGCATAATCATCTTGCTATGATACACCAGTTGCTACTGTGATCATTACGGTCATTATATTAGGATCGATATTGTACGCACCTCAAGATTTTCTCCTTCCAATAAGGACCGGCTTTCACCTGGAGGATCAAAGGTCACAGTGTCCTCCGGCCCAACTGAAGAAATACAATAGAATACAGACTACAATATAATTTAATGCAGTGTAATACAATACAACGCAGTGCAACACGACACGTACATAGACACAGAGAGGCAGACAAACACACACTCACATACAGGTAAAGAGGCAGACATACAAACTGACACACATACGCACACGCAGATACTTTGAGAGACAAACACGTACACAGACATACGTAGACAGACACACACATACACACACATACAAACGAAAAAACACACATCCAAGCATAGTGCACCCCCCCCCCCCCCCACACACACACACGAATGAGCACACGATACATTGAAGGAGAGGGAAGAGAGGATGACAGAAAGAGAGACAGAGAAAAGAAAGAAAAAACCTAGCAGGTGAAAGAAAATAAAGAAAATAAAGGCATTCTCACAAACAGTCGGGAGGGAGGGGGGAGAGAGAGAGAGGAGAGAGAGAGAGAGAGAGAGAGAGAGAGAGAGAGAGAGAGAGAGGAGAGAGAGAGAGAGAGAGAGAGACAGAGACAGAGACAGAGACAGAGACAGAGACAGAGCGACAGAGAGACAGAGAGACAGACAGAGAGACAGAGAGAGACAGACAGACAGAGACAGAGACAGACAGACAGACAGAGAGAGAGAGAGAGAGAGAGAGAGAGAGAGAGAGAGAGAGAGAGAGAGAGAGAGAGAGAGAGAGAGAGAGAGAGAGAGAGAGTCAGCAAAACGCCTCTCCACTCACAGTTGACTTTGACGGCCAGGTTGACCGACTCGGGAGGTCCTCTCTGGTTGTCGGCCGTGCAGGTGTAGCGCCCCCTGTCGTCAGGCGTGACGTTGGGCAATAGCAGCACGCCCTCCTCCGTAGACAGCTGCTGCGCCCCCTTGCGCCACGTGTAGGAACAGGGCGGCGAGCAAAGGGCAGAGCACTGCACGATCAGCGTTTCGCCGCGGTTAAGGTTCCTGGTCTCTTCCGGCGGAAACAGCTTGGTACTTCCTCTAGGGCCGTCTGGGACAGAGAGGTGGCCGATAAATGAGTCCTTTTGACCAATCATTGGAGGCTGGCTATATAGATGGATGGAACGATCTACGAATAAATGAATGAATGGACGAACGAATGAATGAATCAGTGATTGAATCAATCAGTCTTTAATTTAGTTGCCAGCCAATGAATGAATCAGCCAACGTAGTGTAAAGGAAGAGTACACTTCTATGCTATACGGCTGTACAAATTAATACTCTACAGTCAATACTCTACGGCTGTACAAATTAATACTCTACGGCCATACAAATTGATATTCTACAGTCAATACTCTGCGGCTATACGAATTAATACTCTACAGTAAATATTCTGCGGTCATACGAATTAATACTGTACAGTCAATACTCTACGGCCATACAAATTAATACTCTACAGTCAATAGTCTGCGGCATTACGAATTAATACTCTACGGTCAAAACTCTACGGCTGTACAAATTAATACTCTACAGTCAATACACTACGGCTGTACAAATTAATACTCTACGGTCAAAACTCTACGGCTGTACAAATTAATACTCTACAGTCAATACACTACGACTGTACAAAATAATACTCTACAGTCAATACACTACGACTGTACAAAATAATACTCTACAGTCAATACACTACGACTGTACAAAATAATACTCTACAGTCAATACACTACGACTGTACAAAAGAATACTCTACAGTCAATACACTACGGCTGTACAAATTAATACTCTACAGTCAATACACTATGACTGTACAAATTAATACTCTGCAGTCAATTAATACACTATGACTGTACAAATTAATACTCTGCAGTCAATACACTACGGCATAGTTAATAGTTTACGGCTGTACAACTTAATATTCTACAGTTAATATTCTACGGCTATACAGATGAATACCTTACAGTCAAAACTCTACGGCTATGCAAATTAATACTCTACAATCAATACTCTACGGCTATACAAACTGATACTCTACAGTCAATACGGCCATACAAATTAACACTCTACAGCTGTACAAATTAATACTATGCAGTCCTCTCACGCTCCTCTGTAACGGAGAGTTACAGTGTTACGCTGATTCTCAGGCTGTTACTGACGTTACACAGGTGTGCTAAACAGAGGGTACTCACGCTCGACTGTAACGGTCAGCTGCTAGGTAACACTGACCTCTAAGTTGTTCCTGGCGTTACTCTGTTACAGTAACTATAAGTTACCCACGCTCGACTGTAAAGGTCAGCTGCTAGGTAACACTGACCCCTATGCTGTTCCTGGCGTTACTCTGTTACAACTATAAGTTACTCACGCTCGACTGTAACGGTCAGCTGCTAGGTAACACTGACCCCTATGTTGTTCCTGGCGTTACTCTGTTACAGTATGCAAACATGAAAGGTTCAAAAGAACACTATTGTATTTTTTGTCCTAATAAATAGCTTTCCTTTCAGCCTTCTGTGTGTTTGGAACAGAAAGCTAGCAGTCAGTGTTGCTTCATTTTTTCCCCCCGTTACAGTAACTATAGGTTACTCACGCTCGACTGTAACGGTGAGTTTCTGGGTCACGTTGACACCCATGCTGCTCCTGTCCTTGCACCGTATTAGCAAGTGTTCAGTAACTAATGGTTACACGTTGACCCAAAGGCTGTTCCTGGCGTTACATTGGTACAGCAGTAACCGGAAGTTACTTACGCTCGACTGTAACGGTGAGTTGCTGGGTCACGTTGACCCCCAGACTGTTCCTGGCGTTACACTGGTAGACCCCCTGCTGGTTGCGCTGGGCGTTGGTCAGCAACAGCAGTCCACTGGCCGACACCTGCTGACCGCCCCTGACACAGGCCAAAGACACGGACACGGTCAGAACAAAGCTCTCCCAAAGCCAGGCCATACAAGCAGTTATACTCAGTTATAGAATCAGTTATACTCAGTTATAGAATCAGTTATACTAAGTTATATAGTCACTTATATGAATCGCCCTGATATAGCCGTACCGTTTGATTGGGCGTAAAACACCAACTCACTTACTTACATTTATATGTGATATAAGCAGGTATACTAACTTATCTAATCAATTATGTTAGGTTATAATATAATCAGTTATACTAAGTTCTATAATCAGTAATACTAAGTCATATGATCAGTTATACTAAGTAATATAAGCAGTTATACTAAGTTATGTAACAAGTTATACTAAGTTATACAATTACTGACACCATGTTATATATTAGCTACATTAGGTTATATGATAGTTATATAATAAGTTATCTTAGGTTACACGATCAGTTATACTAAGTTATACAATTAGATATACTAAGTATTATAATCAATCATACTAAGTTGTATAATCACTACGATCGAGAGTGGTGACCACACGGACGGGACAGTCCTGATATAACCCTATGTGGCTGACTGTGAGCCGGTGTGGCCTGGCGGTAAGGTGGTAGGCTGGTAAGCAGAGGGGCCTCGCTTTGAATCCGCTTCGGCTCTCCTTTCACTTCGAAAGCTGTGGTCTGTGGACAGTTTTGTGACTTTGTCTCTCACAATTAATGAAACTTTAAAATGGCTCTCATCGCGGCCCATCTTAATGCAGGAGTCATTCTGGTGGTGACAGTGTAGCGATAATTGTATAATCTCTCTGTATATGTCAGCAACAGCTCAAAAATTTTAGCAATTCAATAATTAAAAAATCAAATCAAATCAAAATCAAAGTGTAATATTTAAATGGAATAAAGTTTGCAAGTCACAGTTAAAATTTGTTTGTTGTTGTTGTGTATTTGGGACTAAGAATGGCAAAACGGCGTGCAGGTTACAGTGGATCTTCGGGTCCTGCCAAGCATTTAGTTCGTTGTCGGCGTATTCTTGCGCCTCGTAGACGTCGCTTTCGTCGTCGTTTTCGTCGTCGTCGCACTATGGGTAGCATCCGTTCAGTCCGTAATGCATTCAGGCCAGTTGATGAAAATTATGCAAAATCTCTCCACACCCCCTTCTCCCCGTCCCTAATAAGCCTTATGATTTATGTGGACGTTACGCACCTTGTTTACTTACTTACTGGGCTCAACTAACCAAATAACAAACATGGATGGGTGACTATCACGAGCTAGGCATTGCGGAACCATGAGATTTCTGCCGCGTCACATTTTCTGCGGACTGAACAAAGGTACTTCGGATGAGACTATATTATGCCGAGGTCCACCGTCTGTGTACTCATAAAGTGCTGCAGTTACAACTGTCGCCCGATGAAAAGAACTCGTCATTTTTCACTCACAGTGTACGCTTTAAAAACAGTTCAACTAGCCGTACCGGTTGGCATTAGCTTTATCATTATGGGCATGGGGTTTGTGAGGAGTCAACTAGCAGGGAAATGTTTCGCGTTCAAAGAGTTTAGTCAAAAAATAACACACATAACAAACGAACGCACGCAGGCACGCACGCACTCACTCACTCACTCACTCACGCACGCACACACACACACACACACACACACACACGGAGGGAGGGGGGGAGGTCATGAAAAGGGACATAACCTATCATAATCTGAGTTATTGGCCAGACAGAACACGCTATTTGGAGAGCAAAGAGGGAAGGCACAGACAGAGTACGCTATAGTGAGAGCAAAGGAGCGGGCGGAGAAGGCTACGGGGAGAGTAAAGGGGCGGGCGGAGAAGGCTACGGGGAGAGGAAAGGGGCGGGCGGAGAAGGCTACGGGGAGAGCAAAGGAGCGGGCGGAGAAGGCTACGGGGAGAGGAAAGGGGCGGGCGGAGAAGGCTACGGGGAGAGCAAAGGAGCGGGCGGAGAAGGCTACGGGGAGAGGAAAGGGGCGGGCGGAGAAGGCTACGGGGAGAGGAAAGGGGCGGGCGGAGAAGGCTACGGGGAGAGGAAAGGGGCGGGCGGAGAAGGCTACGGGGAGAGGAAAGGGGCGGGCGGAGAAGGCTACGGGGAGAGGAAAGGGGCGGGCGGAGAAGGCTACGGGGAGAGGAAAGGGGCGGGCGGAGAAGGCTACGGGGAGAGGAAAGGGGCGGGCGGAGAAGGCTACGGGGAGAGGAAAGGGGCGGGCGGAGAAGGCTACGGGGAGAGGAAAGGGGCGGGCGGAGAAGGCTACGGGGAGAGGAAAGGGGCGCAAAAAGGAGCGGACAGAGCAGGCTGACCGCTGAAGCCTGACCTGGTCCAGGTGAAGTCGCAGTCCGGCACGCAGTCGGCAGCACACGTGACCTGCAGGGTGCCGCCCTCTGGCACCGTGGCTGCCAGACCAGGGGGCAGGAACCGGATGGAGGCTCCTGGACCCGCTGCACGTGACACACAGCGCGTTACACAAAGCACGTGACACATAGCGAGTCATACAAAGCACGTGACACATAGTGCGTCACACACAGCGACGAGCACACATCACATCAAGCGACACACACATCACGTGACACACAGCAACTAGCATGTGATACACATCACGTGACACATAGGACGTGACACACATCCTGTAATACATAACACATCACACATAGCAACCAGCGCGGGACACACAACAGACAGCACGTGGCATACATCAAGTGACACACTTAAGACGTGACACATATCCTGTAACACATTGCACGTCACATATGGAAACCAGCACGTGACACACAGCAACCAACACGTGACACACAGCAACCAACACGTGACACACAGCAAACAGCGCCTGACACACAGCAATCAGCACGTGGCACACATCATGTCAGACATAGCACATGACACACAGCAGCCAGAAATTAGCACGTGACACACAGCAATCAGTACGTGACACACAGAAACTAACACGTGACACAGCAACCAGCACTTGACACAGCAACTAGCACGTGACACACAGCAATCAGCACGTGACACACAGCACGTGACACACAGCAATCAGCACGTGACACATAGCAACCAGCGCTTGACACACAGCAACCAGCACGTGACACACAGCAATCAGCAGGTGACACACATCATGTCACACACAGCAACAAGCGCGGGACACATAAACCAGCACGTAACACACAGCACGTGATACTCTAAAGGCTGGAGTGTTGGGTGCCATTAGTCAGACTGCAGACTCACACTGAAGCACAACATCCACGCTGCCGACGGCTGGCGGGCCGATGCCGTTGTCTGCTGTACAGCTGTAGGTGCCGCTCTGGTCTGGCCGCAGTCCCCGCAGCTGCAGCACGCCTGGCGTGGCAGTGAACACCACCTCCCCATCCCTGTGGACAACATAGTCTCCCCCAGTGAACACCACCTCCCCATCCCTGTGAACAACAAAGTCTCCCCCGTGAACACCCCCCCCCCATCCCTGTGAACAACAGTCTCCCCGATTGAACACCACCTCCCCTTCCCTATCAACAACAAAGTCTCCCCAGTGAACCCAGTAAACATCACCTCCCTCTCCCTGTGAACAACAAAGTCTCCCCCATTGAAAACCACCCCTCCCTGTCAACAACAACACCCCATGTCAAAATTAAAGTCTCACACAGCAACAATTTCTCTTCCAGTGAGTAACAGATGTTTCCTCCAGTGAACACCCCCTGCCCCTCCCTGGGAAGAACAAAGTCTCTCCGGTGGACACCCCTTCCATGTGAACAACAAGGTCTCCCCCAGTGAACACTATCCCCTCCCTGTGAACAACAGTCTCCCCCAGTGAACACCACTTCCCCATCCCTATAAACAACAAAGTCTCCCTGTGAACAACAAACTCTCCACCAGTGAACACCACCCACACCTCCCTGTGAACAACAAAGTCTCCCTCTGTGACAACCACTTCCCCCTCCCTGTGAACTACAAAGTCTCCTCCAGTGAACACCACCTCCCCGGCTTGTGAACAACAAATTCTCCAGTGAACAACAGATTCCCATTCCTGTGAACAACAAAGTCACCTCCCCGCCAATGGTGGTAGGTACACATGCACTTAATCTGCTTTGTCCAGGATGTGTACTGAGGGCTGCACTTGGCAGAACATTGTAAGGCGACATCCCCACATACCCCTGCCAGTACACATGCACTAATAACCTACTTGGTCCAGGTGTAGGTGCACTGAGGACTGCACTCGGCGGAGCATTGTCAAGCACAGGTACACATGCACTAATAACCTACTTGGTCCAGGTGTAGGTGCACTGAGGACTGCACTCGGCGGAGCACTGCACGGAGACGGAGCCGCCCACTGTGGCAGACAGCGGTGACGTATCGGGGAACAAGACGGGCATATCCCCTGGGCCGTCTGGGGAACAGAAGATAGGGGATATAGAAACGATGGAGCCGACAGATGTGGACACTACAGCTTTAATAATCATGATCGTCATCATCGTCAGTATAAATGATAATATTAATAATAATAATAATAATAGTAACACTACTACTACTACAATTACTACTAAATAAATAAAAATCGTAACAGATAGCTCTTATACAAGGCAAATCTTTTTTGAAAAACATTCTTCTTCTTCCTTTAAAAAAAAAGTCTTTTCACACAAGTGATAGACTGATCTTACAATTATGCTAACAAGCAAGTTGGATCAATAGAAAGTTATCTTTAAGCACACACACACACACACACACACACACACACACACACACACACACACACACACACACACACACACACACACACATGCACGCACGCACACGCACGCACGCACGCACGCACACACACTTATTTGCAGTCAACAACAAAAAACTAAAAAATGTCAACAAACAAAACAAAAACTTTGGCAGAGCACAAAACTTCACATTGTCTTCCTTTTCGGCTTCTTCATCTTTGTTTTCCTTATAATGCTTCATGCAGTTTTCTGGTCCTTTGCTAGCAGTCTTGCGAAACTTCAGTGTTTTACACAAACTATACCGCTGTCTCTGGATTCAGTTCAGCTGGAGACCGCAACAACAGCAACTACAGCGCTGTGAGGTGCCTGTGTACTCACATTGCACCTGTACCTCCAGTGCCGGTGTACTCACATTGCACCTGTACCTCCAGTGCCGGTGTACTCACATTGCACCTGTACCTCCAGTGCCGGTGTACTCACATTGCACCTGTACCTCCAGTGCCGGTGTACTCACATTGCACCTGTACCTCCAGTGCCGGTGTACTCACATTGCACCTGTACCTCCAGTGCCGGTGTACTCACATTGCACCTGTACTTCCAGCGCCGGTGTACTCACATTACAGCTGTACCTCCAGTGCCGGTGTACTCACATTGTACCTGTGCCTCCAGTGCAGGTGTACTCACATTGTACCTGTGCCTCCAGTACCGGTGTACTCATATTGTACCTGTGCCTCCAGTACCGGTGTACTCACATTGTACCTGTGCCTCCAGTACCGGTGTACTCACATTGTACATGTGCCTCCAGTACCGGTGTACTCACACTGCACCTGTACCTCCAGTGCCGGTGTACTCACATTGCACCTGTACTTCCAGTGCCG
>OY757557.1:3229677-3234368 GCA_963584105.1 Alviniconcha strummeri
GGTTATCGTAATGAAAGACACCGCGCCGAAACAGCTCTATCGCCTCCTTTCCACTACGTCTGCAAAGCTACGCGCTGTGAAGGACCCTTGTTCAGAAGCTGGCTTGTCGTTAGGGGACAGCTCTGTCACCCTCCTTCTCCGGTCCGTCTGCACAGTTTGAGGTAACACAGCACGTAACTCTCGATCAGAACCCGACCTCTGTCACTAGGAAACAACTCTATCGCTTCCCCGTCTAGTGACGATGAAGTGTTGCTTAATGTCCTCAGATGTCAGCTGACATATTAGGGACAAGCTGTGACCAATGCCGAAGCACGGTTCAATATAGCTTTACGTCCACGAAAACCAGAAGGCTCGTTAGGATGGACAGCCAGGACGGCCACCTCGACTCTCACACAGCTCCTGAACTATGACCCCGTCTGGTCCGTCTGCAAAGCAACTTATGCTCAGGTCATGAGCCACTTTCGAGCACGGTCAGGTGACTAGATCAGTTGCGTACGATGAGTTGCTAGGGGACAGACAGACAGTGTCGTCACCGTACACCGTCTGATAGTGTCATGTAAGTTTCAAAATAATGTGCTCCATTCTCATCTGATTCTGATCTGATACATGGGGTCTGATAGCCAAGGAAAAGCGCGTATCGTGTGCTATGTGTTAGGCCTCCCTGGTCCGCATCGTCAAGAGTAACACCCCGACAGATACACCTATGTTAAGGCACTCTGATCAAAGCTATCAAGGGTAATTAATACACGCAATATGACAAATTCATCACAAGAAAGAGAGAGAGAGAGAGAGAGAGAGAGAGAGAGAGAGAGAGAGAGAGAGAGAGAGAGAGAGAGAGAGAGAGAGAGAGAGAGAGAGAGAGAGAGAGAGAGAGAGAGAGAGAGAGAGAGCCACTGCGGCCATACAGCGTACAACCATCAATTTACTTACACTCCACGTCGACAGTCAAGGGTTTCGTCCCCTGATTCCCGAACCCATTGTCAGCCACACAGGAGTACAGTCCTTTCTGCGCCCTGTTCACGCGCGGTAATTCTAGACGCCCGTTCTGCGTGAGGAGCTCTCGCGAGTCGAAGACCCATTTGTAGGTGCATGGCGGCGAGCAGTCGGCAGCGCAGGACACGACGAGGTCGTCGCCTTCCTTCACCACCTGCCGCTCACCTGGCGGACTGAAGGTGATGGTGCTGCCGGGTCCGGCTGCAGGGGACAAACACCGAACGTCCACGATCAGTATTCATGATGGCAGTAATTATGTTAGATTGCTTATAAAGCGCAAGTTTGTGTTCGTAGAGACTGTTCTAATCACTTACACGTGAGCGCGCGCACGAACACACATACACCTCCCCTCACGTACGCACACACGCACCAACACACACACACACACACACACACACACACACACACACCACCAACACCAAGACCACCACCAGCAATAACGAAAACAGCAACAACAGCATCATCATCGCCACCATCACCACCACCAACACAACATCACCAACGTGACCACCACCACCAATAAACAAAAACAGCATCACCATCGCAACCACCTCCACCACCATCAACAGCACCAACACGACCACCACGACCACCATCAATGAAAACAACAACAACATCATCATCACCGCGACCACCACCAACATCAACAGCACCAACACGACGATGATGACCACGACGACCACCACCACTAACGTCCACACGACGACTCACTCTGCACGTCGATGGTGACGGCGGTGGAGGTGGCGCTGCCGATGCCGTTGGAGGCCTGGCAGGTGTAGGTGCCGGCCTGGGAGAGGCTGGCGGAGTCGGAGAAGAGGACGCCGTCGTCGTACGGCAGGAGGGTGGGGCCCAGGTACCAGGTATAGGTGCAGTCCGGCTGGCAGTCGGCCGAGCATTTGATGGTGAAGGGCGCACCCTCCGTGTAGCTCTGGTTACGACCAGGCGGGAACAGCGAGATCGACTCGCCGGGTCCGTCTGGAAGGGTAAGTAAGTAAGTAAGTTGGTGGTTTACGCCCAGTCAACCGGTGCGGTTATATCGTGGCGAGTCTGGAAGGGAGAGGATGGTTATCGTCAGTCATAGGAAAGGTTCTGGTTGTTAAGTCCCAGTTAACCGTGACTGATATATCAGGGCGACCACCAGTAGGAAGTATTATAATTTTTATCACAACGATGATGATGACGACGATGATGATGATGATGGTGATGATAAGAAAAAGAAGAAAAAGAAGCAGAAGAAGAAGAAGAAGAAGAAGAAGAAGAAGAAGAAGAAGAAGAAGAAGAAGAAGAAGAAGAAGAAGAAGTGACTTGGTGTTTCCACCTAGTCAACCAGTACGGATATATCTGGGCGAAGAAGAAGAAGAAGAAGAAGAAGAAGAAGAAGAAGAAGAAGAAGAAGAAGAAGAAAAGAAGAAGAAAGGAGAAGGAGAAGAAAAAGAAAGAAAGAAAGAAAGAAAGAAAGAAAGAAAGAAAGAAAGAAAGAAAGAAAGAAAGAAAGAAAGCAGAAGAAGAAGAAGAAGAAGAAGAAGAAGAAGAAGAAGAAGAAGAAGAAGAAGAAGAAGAAGAAGTGACTTGGTGTTTCCACCTAGTCAACCAGTACGGATATATCTGGGCGAAGAAGAAGAAGAAGAAGAAGAAGAAGAAGAAGAAGAAGAAGAAGAAGAAGAAGAAGAAGAAGAAGAAGAAAAAGAAGAAGAAAGGAGAAGGAGAAGAAAGAAAGAAAGAAAGAAAGAAAGAAAGAAAGAAAGAAAGAAAGAAAGAAAGAAAGAAAGAAAGAAAGCAGAAGAAGAAGAAGAAGAAGAAGAAGAAGAAGAAGAAGAAGAAGAAGAAAACAACAATAACAATAACAATATAAATGGCATGATTCTTACAACCAAACTGTTACCACGATCATCAGCATTGTCACATCATCATCACCACTGCCACCGCTACCACCACACCACACCACCACCATGATGATTAATAAAATGATGCTTATGACCAAAATAACAACAACCACACCGCCACAGTCATCTGCGTCAATAATGAGAACAATACTAACATCACAACCATCGTTAATACTAATGCTAACAATAAATATCTCCCATAGCGTAACTGCAATGAGCACAACCACTTCACCACCACGCCGACCGACCCTGCACGTTCAGGTTGAACGGTTTGAACTGTCACGTACAGAATGATAATCAAATACAACACAAACTACAAGTCCTTCATCACACTTATACTGCACATTCAGGCTGAACCGTTTGAACTGTCACGTACAGACTCATAATCACACACAACACGAACTACAAGACATCACCACACTTACACTGCACGTTCAGGTTCAGCGGTTTGAACTGTCATGTACATAGTCATAATCGCTTTCCAATTTCAAGCAGCTAAAATCTGGAACTCTCTTCTTACAACTGTCCGCAACTCTCCATCTCTCTCCTCTTTCAAGAAAAATGTGAAAGCATTTATTTTTTAAGCATGCTTCTCCTTTGGTTTGTAAAGCATCTTTCCGCACAGTTTGACTATTGACTGGATGTGTGTGTGAGTGTGTGTGTGTGTGTGTGTGTGTGTGTGTGTGTGTGTGTGTGTGTGTGTGTGTGTGTGTGTGTGTGTGTGAGTGTGTGTGTGTGTGTGTGTGTGTGTGTGTGTGTGTGTGTGTGTTTGGGGTTTTGTGGGGGGGGGGGGGGGGGTGTGCGTGCGTATGTGTTAGGGAGGTGGTGGGGATCCGAGGAAGAGAAGGTGGTGTTAAAACATGATCACTGATGTCTTGTACCATGTAAATATGTACATATGTTTACGTGTAAAGCGCTTTGAGCTAAGTCATGTTATGGACATTGCGCTATACAAGCGCTATGTATTATTATTATTATTATTAACAATACACAACACACACTACCAGTCCACCACCACACTTACACTGCACGTCCAACGAGAACGGTTTGGAGGCCTGACTGTTGGCTGCGTTGGAGGCGAAGCAGATGTAACTCCCCGCCCTCGACCTATCAGTCACGGCAAAGTCCAGAGTTGATTGGTCAGTGATCAGCGTCGACCCCTTCCGCCATTCGTACGTGCACGGGGGAGAGCACTCGGCGATGCACTCCACCTTGAGTTGTCTCCCTTCCACGACGACCGCCGTGTCGTCTGGTGGGTTGAATCGAATGGTGGTGCCCGGCCCGGCTGACAAAAATACAATAAAAGTGGAACAGTTGTGAAAAACACACACAATAAAAGTGGACCTGTTGATAAAAACACGATAAAAGTGAAACAGTTACTTGATAAAAATGAAACAGGGTAAAAATGGGACAGTCATGACAAAAGTACGATAAAAATGGGAGAGTCACAAGAAAAACGCTATACAAATGGGACTGATGTAGCAACAACAACAACAACAACAACAACAACAACAACAACAACAACAACAACAACAACAACAACAACACACACACACACACACACACACACACACACACACACACACACACACACACACACACACACACACACACACACACACACACACACACACACAAACACACACACACACACACACACACGATTAAAATGGAATAGTTATCCCCAAAAACATGCGATAAAAGAAAAAGGAAAAAGAACAGGTGAAAAAATAGAACAGTTATACAAGCGATAAAAATGGAATAGTTATGACAAAAACACGGTAATAGTGGGAAGTTATGACAAAAACACGGTAA
>OY757557.1:3234568-3252902 GCA_963584105.1 Alviniconcha strummeri
AGATAGTTCAAACATAAACAAGTCAAACTGTCCAATATCAAATACTTACATTTCAGCTAAGTAAAAACAAGAGAAAATACACTCTGTGTGTAAATCAGATTTCGTGGTGGGATTTTATATATATATATTTATTTATTTTTTATTTTTTTTATTTTTTGAGGGGGGGTGGAGGAGGAAGGGGGGGGGGGGGTCAATGTTTTCAGGTGTGTGCAGGACGAATTTGTGAACTAAAACGTTGCTTCAGATCAACAGCTACTTTTGCTGCAAAGAAACGAAACAGTAATTATACCAGAGTGGAATGGGACAAAAAACTAAACCGTAAGAAATGAGACTGGATTCATTTGTAGACCGTCATGAGGGTGGTATGTACAGCTTCCACCGTGCGTTTGGGTGGGTAACCATGAAATAAGAAGCATGATTCGTGTCAGCTTTGCCGTTGCCAATGAATCTTGATAAGATGGCAACAGCAACAATTTGCGCTTTGCATGAACTGGTCTTTGTGAGTAAGATGGGAATTTTAAACTTTAAAAAAAGTCCTGGAACATCCAGTAAAAATATCTGAAGCAGAATGTCTGCTAGCGTTCTGAAACAAAATCCAAACACAAACAGGTTTAAACAAACGCTGATTTATTTTGACAAGAACGCTTATTTATTTTGTGGCTTGACAAAGGGGATTTCCCCGAAAATTTGCATACTGTGTCCTTGTCAAAATAAATAAGCGTTCGTTTGAACCTTTTTGTGTTTGGATCTTGAAACATCCAGCGTCAGTAAAATGGGAATAGCTAAACTAAAAACAAACATCCAGTGTGGCTGGGCCCATTCATTTCATGACTGCATGTAGACCAAACTCAAAGTTAGAGCTGAATGCAATTTTCTGTCCACCATCTGCTTGAGCCATCATTGATCCTTCACTCTGTTCGCTGAACGTGCACCAACATACAGAGTGAATATTGTATTCAGTGTGCTTTTACCTTTAAAGGTGTGGCCACCAGCCAGGACGAATTTCAGTGGTGTTGATGTTGGACAGCAAAGCACATTCAGCAGTGGTCGAACTGCATGATCTACACTCGTATAGATCGGCATATGGCAAGTACAACTTGTTTATCATGCTGTATATAATTAAACACAGCGTGATAAGTTCTACTTGCCATATGACAGCGTGCCGAGGAGGGAACTGCAGGAAATGTCTGTAGTGAGTACTAAGATTGATCGGGAGTACTAAGATTGGTCGTCACTATTGTATGCAAAGAAGATGGACAGTTAATATAACTTCACTCTCCATGATGATCCACAAAGAAAGACAGCTGGGTGTGATTGGTAGATGCGATTGGAAGTAAGTGGAAGTAGGTGGAACCACTCAGTCTGCAGGATGGTGTTGAAGCTACTGTATAAAATAGTATTTATGAGTCGCTAAATCTTTTCCTTACAGTTCCTGGGAGTGTCAAATCAATGCCAAAGAAACAGTCATCAAGATACTTAAGACAGCCCGTCATAAGCTAGTTTCAATAATCTAGTCTTGAAAGAAGAAACGCACGCAACAGTTTTTGGTGACATCTTCGGAAAGATAGCGGCGCATTGCACTAATCAGACGAAGTTCCAGATAGCACGTACGACAAACGGAGAAATTTTGCTGTTGGAAACAGAGAGTAGGATCAAGACTAATCTACTCTGTAGTATCACATAACAGCAAATGGATACAATCACAGTAAGTAAGTAAGTTGGTGGTTTACGCCCAGTCAACACAATCACAGTATACTGAGCTAATTTACTATATAGTATCACATAATAGCAAATAAAAATACAGTGACAATTAAAACTATCACGGTATGCTGGTCTAATCTACTCAAAAGTAAAATCACATAATAACAATGTATAGATGTGATTCAGTGTATAGAGGAAGAAAAAGACCTGGGAGTTTTTGTGGATAAAGACTTAAAATTTGAGCAGCATATAAATGAAACTGTCAAAAAAGCAAATAAATAGCAGGCGTGATCACACATTACATTCAGGATAAACACAAGGAGATTATATGGTACCACTTTTTAAATCATACGACCAATTTTAGAATATGGTAATGCTGTATGGGCACCTTATTTAATAAACAAATATAGCTCGTATTCAAAATGTGCAAAGATGTTTCACCAACCGTATTACTGATATGAACAACCTGGAGTATGAACAAAGACTAATGGTACGAAAATTACCAAGCCTAGAATACATAAGAGCAAGAGCTGATATGACTCAAACTTTTAAAATTATACACGGTTTTTATGATCACAAGACTTTGTTCCTTGTTCAAGCTGAATGAATCTGCTGGAACAAGAGGTCACCCTTTCAAACTACATAAGAAGACAGTTCTGACAACCAGTATGCACATTTAATTTACTAACAGAGTTATAAGCAATTGGAACAGCTTGCCATCCAACAGTGTACTAGCAGGAACACTAATAAAACTCCTTCAAAAACCTTCTGGATTAACACTGGAAACAGAATATATATGGCACACGGTAACTGACGAAAACAAGCCAGATCAATTTACGCAGCACTGCTAAAACGAATAACGCTGAGCATAACATAAACTGAAACACGACTTAGCAGGCAAAAGGCTAAAAAGCCGTAATCTGATATGACATGAATGATGATAAATACTTCCACGAGCGCCAAAAACAATCAAAACACACACACACACACACACACACACACACACACACACACACACACACACACACACACACACACACACTGCGCCGGTGGGCCACCCCCTCTTCTCTCTCATTCACACACTCACTCACACACACACACACACACACACACACACACACACACACACACACACACACAGAGTCATTCACACACACTCACACACACACACACACACACACACACACACACAGAGTCATTCACTCTCACACACACACTCACACACACACACACACACACACACACAGAGTCATTCACACACACTCACACACTCACACACACACACACACACACATACACACACACACAGAGTCATTCACACACACACACACACACACACACACACACACACACACACACACACACACACACACACAGAGTCATTCACACACACACACACAGTCATTTACACCTACCCACATACACCCACAGTCATTGACGCATTGATTCATATGATCGCTGGATTCACTACCTCATGCATCAATAAAACAATTGTTTTCTTTCATAAGACTCAAACAAGAAGGAACGGTTTAAAAACAGATTAATGAATTACACAAGAAATAAAATACAAATCAAATTTAACAAAATCCACACGGGTATATTTTGTAAACCCAAACCAAGTAAAACGCGAAACTACAATAAGAAAGAGAATTTGACAAATTTGAAATATCATAAACAATCGTCTGTCAACAACAATTATTTCGTTACTTAGTTTTTGGATTTTAACATCCTGTCAAACGCACGGGTTCACATCAAAACGAATTCAACATTAAAACTGTTCTATACACACCATCTCAGAAATACAGTTTTGGACACAAGATAGTTCAAACATAAACAAGTCAAACTGTCCAATATCAAATACTTACATTTCAGCTAAGTAAAAACAAGAGAAAATACACTCTGTGTGTAAATCAGATTTCGTGGTGGGATTTTATATATATATATTTATTTTTAATTTTTTAATTTTTTTGAGGGGGGGGGGAGGAGGATGGGGGGGTCAATGTTTTCAGGTGTGTGCAGGACGAATTTGTGAACTAAAACGTTGCTTCAGATCAACAGCTACTTTTGCTGCAAAGAAACGAAACAGTAATTATACCAGAGTGGAATGGGACAAAAAACTAAACCGTAAGAAATGAGACTGGATTTATTTGTAGACCGTCATGAGGGTGGTATGTACAGCTTCCACCGTGCGTTTGGGTGGGTAACCATGAAATAAGAAGCATGATTCGTGTCAGCTTTGCCGTTGCCAATGAATCTTGATAAGATGGCAACAGCAACAATTTGCGCTTTGCATGAACTGGTCTTTGTGAGTAAGATGGGAATTTTAAACTTTAAAAAAAGCCCTGGAACATCCAGTAAAAATATCTGAAGCAGAATGTCTGCTAGCGTTCTGAAACAAAATCCAAACACAAACAGGTTTAAACAAACGCTGATTTATTTTGACAAGAACGCTTATTTATTTTGTGGCTTGACAAAGGGGATTTCCCCGAAAATTTGCATACTCCTTGTCAAAATAAATAAGCGTTCGTTTGAACCTTTTTGTGTTTGGATCTTGAAACATCCAGCGTCAGTAAAATGGGAATAGCTAAACTAAAAACAAACATCCAGTGTGGCTGGGCCCATTCATTTCATGACTGCATGTAGACCAAACTCAAAGTTAGAGCTGAATGCAATTTTCTGTCCACCATCTGCTTGAGCCATCATTGATCCTTCACTCTGTTCGCTGAACGTGCACCAACATACAGAGTGAATATTGTATTCAGTGTGCTTTTACCTTTAAAGGTGTGGCCACCAGCCAGGACGAATTTCAGTGGTGTTGATGTTGGACAGCAAAGCACATTCAGCAGTGGTCGAACTGCATGATCTACACTCGTATAGATCGGCATATGGCAAGTACAACTTGTTTATCATGCTGTATATAATTAAACACAGCGTGATAAGTTCTACTTGCCATATGACAGCGTGCCGAGGAGGAAACTGCAGGAAATGCCTGCAATGAGTACTAAGATTGGTCGGGAGTACCAAGTTTGGTCGTCAATATTACATGCAAAGAAGAGGGACAGTTAATATAACTTCACACTCCATGATGATCCACAAAGAAACACAGCTGGGTGTGATTGGTAGATGCGATTGGAAGTAAGTGGAAGTAGGTGGAACCACTCACAGTCTGCAGGATGGTGCTGAAGCTACTGTATAAAATAGTATTTATGAGTCGCTAAATCTTTTCCTTACAGTTCCTGGGAGTGTCAAATCAATGCCAAAGAAACAGTCAGCAAGATACTTAAGACAGCCCGTCATAAGCTAGTTTCAATAATCTAGTCTTGAAAGAAGAAACGTACGCAACAGTTTTTGGTGACATCTTCGGAAAGATAGCGGCGCATTGCACTAATCAGACGAAGTTCCAGATAGCACGTACGACAAACGGAGAAATTTTGCTGTTGGAAACAGAGAGTAGGATCAAGACTAATCTACTCTGTAGTATCACATAACAGCAAATGGATACAATCACAGTAAGTAAGTAAGTTGGTGGTTTACGCCCAGTCAACACAATCACAGTATACTGAGCTAATTTACTATATAGTATCACATAATAGCAAATAAAAATACAGTGACAATTAAAACTATCACGGTATGCTGGTCTAATCTACTCAAAAGTAAAATCACATAATAACAATGTATAGATGTGATTCAGTGTATAGAGGAAGAAAAAGACCTGGGAGTTTTTGTGGATAAAGACTTAAAATTTGAGCAGCATATAAATGAAACTGTCAAAAAAGCAAATAAATAGCAGGCGTGATCACACATTACATTCAGGATAAACACAAGGAGATTATATGGTACCACTTTTTAAATCATACGACCAATTTTAGAATATGGTAATGCTGTATGGGCACCTTATTTAATAAACAAATATAGCTCGTATTCAAAATGTGCAAAGATGTTTCACCAACCGTATTACTGATATGAACAACCTGGAGTATGAACAAAGACTAATGGTACGAAAATTACCAAGCCTAGAATACATAAGAGCAAGAGCTGATATGACTCAAACTTTTAAAATTATACACGGTTTTTATGATCACAAGACTTTGTTCCTTGTTCAAGCTGAATGAATCTGCTGGAACAAGAGGTCACCCTTTCAAACTACATAAGAAGACAGTTCTGACAACCAGTATGCACATTTAATTTACTAACAGAGTTATAAGCAATTGGAACAGCTTGCCATCCAACAGTGTACTAGCAGGAACACTAATAAAACTCCTTCAAAAACCTTCTGGATTAACACTGGAAACAGAATATATATGGCACACGGTAACTGACGAAAACAAGCCAGATCAATTTACGCAGCACTGCTAAAACGAATAACGCTGAGCATAACATAAACTGAAACACGACTTAGCAGGCAAAAGGCTAAAAAGCCGTAATCTGATATGACATGAATGATGATAAATACTTCCACGAGCGCCAAAAACAATCAAAACACACACACACACACACACACACACACACACACACACACACACACACACACACACACACACACACACACACACACACACACACTGCGCCGGTGGGCCACCCCCTCTTCTCTCTCATTCACACACTCACACACACACACACACACACACACACACACACACACACACACACACACACACACACACAGAGTCATTCACACACACTCACACACACACACACACACACACACACACACACACACACACACACACACACACAGAGTCATTCACTCTCACACACACACTCACACACACACACACACACACACACACACACACACACACACACACACACACACACACACACACACACAGAGTCATTCACACACACTCACACACTCACACACACACACACACACACATACACACACTCACACACACACACACATACACACACACACAGAGTCATTCACACACACACACACACACACACACACACACACACACACACACACACACACACACACACACACAGAGTCATTCACACACACACACACAGTCATTTACACCTACCCACATACACCCACAGTCATTGACGCATTGATTCATATGATCGCTGGATTCACTACCTCATGCATCAATAAAACAATTGTTTTCTTTCATAAGACTCAAACAAGAAGGAACGGTTTAAAAACAGATTAATGAATTACACAAGAAATAAAATACAAATCAAATTTAACAAAATCCACACGGGTATATTTTGTAAACCCAAACCAAGTAAAACGCGAAACTACAATAAGAAAGAGAATTTGACAAATTTGAAATATCATAAACAATCGTCTGTCAACAACAATTATTTCGTTACTTAGTTTTTGGATTTTAACATCCTGTCAAACGCACGGGTTCACATCAAAACGAATTCAACATTAAAACTGTTCTATACACACCATCTCAGAAATACAGTTTTGGACACAAGATAGTTCAAACATAAACAAGTCAAACTGTCCAATATCAAATACTTACATTTCAGCTAAGTAAAAACAAGAGAAAATACACTCTGTGTTTAAATCAGATTTCGTGGTGGGATTTTATATATATATTTATTTATTTGTATTTTTTTATTTATTTTTTGAGGGGGGGAGGAGTATGGGGGGGGGGGGGGGGTCAATGTTTTCAGGTGTGTGCAGGACGAATTTGTGAACTAAAACGTTGCTTCAGATCAACAGCTACTTTTGCTGCAAAGAAACGAAACAGTAATTATACCAGAGTGGAATGGGACAAAAAACTAAACCGTAAGAAATGAGACTGGATTCATTTGTAGACCGTCATGAGGGTGGTATGTACAGCTTCCACCGTGCGTTTGGGTGGGTAACCATGAAATAAGAAGCATGATTCGTGTCAGCTTTGCCGTTGCCAATGAATCTTGATAAGATGGCAACAGCAACAATTTGCGCTTTGCATGAACTGGTCTTTGTGAGTAAGATGGGAATTTTAAACTTTAAAAAAAGCCCTGGAACATCCAGTAAAAATATCTGAAGCAGAATGTCTGCTAGCGTTCTGAAACAAAATCCAAACACAAACAGGTTTAAACAAACGCTGATTTATTTTGACAAGAACGCTTATTTATTTTGTGGCTTGACAAAGGGGATTTCCCCGAAAATTTGCATACTGTGTCCTTGTCAAAATAAATAAGCGTTCGTTTGAACCTTTTTGTGTTTGGATCTTGAAACATCCAGCGTCAGTAAAATGGGAATAGCTAAACTAAAAACAAACATCCAGTGTGGCTGGGCCCATTCATTTCATGACTGCATGTAAACCAAACTCAAAGTTAGAGTTGAATGCAATTTTCTGTCCACCATCTGCTTGAGCCATCATTGATCCTTCACTCTGTTCGCTGAACGTGCACCAACATACAGAGTGAATATTGTATTCAGTGTGCTTTTACATTTAAAGATGTGGCCACCAGCTAGGACGAATTTCAGTGGTGTTGATGTTGGACAGCAAAGCACATTCAGCAGTGGTCGAACTGCATGACCTAGATTCGTATAGATCGCCATGTGGCAAGTACAACTTGCTTATCACGCTGTATATAATTAAACACAGCGTGATAAGTTCTACTTGCCATATGACAGCGTACCGCGGAGGGAACTGCAGGAAATGCCTGCAATGAGTACTAAGATTGATCGGGAGTACCAAGTTTGGTCGTCAATATTACATGCAAAGAAGATGGACAGTTAATATAGCTTCACACTCCATGATGATCCACAAAGAAAGACAGCTGGGTGTGACTGGTAGATGCGATTGGAAGTAAGCGGAAGTAGGTGGAACCACTCACAGTCTGCAGGATGGTGTTGAAGCTACTGTATAAAATAGTATTTATGAGTCGCTAAATCTTTTCCTTACAGTTCCTGGGAGTGTCAAATCAGTGCCAAAGAAACAGTCAGCAAGACGGATAATTTTATTTGACGTGTCAGTGTGTTTTGTAGTTGTTGTTGTTGTTGTTGTTGTTGCTGTTGTTGTTGTTCTGGTTATTGTTGTTGTTGTTCACCCCCTTCTTTCTCTTTGTTTGGTATTTTTAAACTTGGTCGTCTGTGTTGAGTGGAACTAACAAATTAGAGATGCTATGATCATGACCACTGGATATATGTAGCAACATCCTGATCCTTCTCATGAAGCGTACTTTCGGGTGTTGCGCCCCGGGTTTGAAAAATAAAAATAAAAAAGGTAAGTAAAAAGTATATTGCATATAGCACATAAAAAAATAAAATAAAAAAATACACATAATAGCAAACAAAAACAATCACAGTATTATACTAGCTAACATTACATACTAACAAATACAAACAATCACAACATACTGGTCTAATAATAATAATGGATACTTAGAGCGCCTAACCCGCACAGGCCCTAAGCGCTTACACATTCTTTAAATGCACATATTGTTAAAATTCAATGCATACGGCAAGCACGCACACACACACACACACACACACACACACACACACACACACACACACACACACACACTCACACACACACACAGACACACACACATACACACACACACACACACACACACACACACACACACACACACACACACACACACACACACACACACACACACACACACAGTGAGAGAGAGTCGTATATCAGGACAGTGGGACTGAAGAAAGAGTTTCTAAATACAGAAAGGTTTTCAAAGAAGATTGAAAAGAGCTGACAGAGGTAGAATGGCGGACAGAAACAGGGAGTTGGTTTCTAGATAACTGGAGCCTGGTAAGAGAAAGAGCGCTGACCACAGGACTTTCTTCGAAGGATGGTATTCTGAACTCTCGGGTGACTGTAGAAGAGCGGAGCTGCCAGGAAGGAATGTAAAGATGAAGAAGTTCTGAAAAGTAGATGGGGGCTTGATGAGAAATGATCTCAAAGCAAAGCAGAGACAACTTGTATTCGATCCTCTATTCAACAGGTAGACATTCGAGAGAATGAAGCATGGAAGTAACGTGGGCGGATCTGGTTGTTCTAAAAATGAGTCTGGCAGCATTGTTCTGTACCTTTTGGAGTTTAGAAGGAAGATACTTAGGACAGCCCGTCATAAGCTAGCTTCAGTAATCTAGTCTTGAAAGAAGAAACGCACGCAACAGTTTTTGGTGACATCTTCGGAAAGATAGTGGCGCATTGCACTAATCAGACGAAGTTCCTGATAGCACGTACGACAAACGGAGAAATTTTGCTGTTGGAAACAGAGAGAAGGATCAAGACTAATCTACTCTGTAGTATCACATAATAGCAAATGGATACAATCACAGTAAGTAAGTAAGTAAGTAAGTAAGTAAGTTGGTGGTTTACGCCCAGTCAACACAATCACAGTATACTGGGCTAATTTACTATATAGTATGACAAAATAGCAAATAAAAACGATCACAGTATGCTGGTCTAATCTACTCAAAAGTAAAATAACATAATAACAAATACAAGCAATGACAATATATTGGTATAATCGACTCTCTACATACATACATACATATCAAGGAATTTTGTTCTCTAAAATAACATTGCATTGTTATATGCATACAGACATTCTGGCTTTACGAGTGACATTTCTCCATACAGCATAATTAACCTTGTGCAGATCAAAACGCGTTTCACATCACAAAATGTGCACAGTTTCTAAGATTACATGTAGTGTTCACACACACAAACACACACACACACACACACACACACACACACACACACACACACACACACACACACACACACACACACACACACACGCATGCATGCATGCATGCATGCACGCACGCACGCACGCACGCAGTCACAGACGCTTAATTATACACCCACACCCACACATGAACAGTCCTAATTATCATACCAATAATCGTTGCATATACCCTTCTGCCCCCCCCCCCCCCCTTCTCCCACCTCCCCCCGCCATACACAAACATTGTGTACACACACATCTGCTCACACACACACACACACACACACACACACACACACACACACACACACACACACACACACACACACACACACACACACACACACACGCTCATGCACATGCACATTCACACAAATTATTCTCATTATATCAGTTAATCAGTTAAGTAACTTCATACCCCTCACCCATTATTCACCCCCCCCCCACCCCACCCCCACCCCGACACACACACATACACCCAGAATAGTGGTACTCTCTAAGAGCAGTGAGGCTCTTAACTTTAGATGCTGTATGGGCGATTTCATGGCATCATGCTATCCTGGTTAGACAAAACGGCGGAGAAAGTTACCAGGAGGTAGCATCAGGTTTAAAAAAAGAGCAGAGATTCCAACAATGACAAATACATATACAAAAACATTCGACTGTCCTGCGTTTCTCTTTTCCTCGATTTCTTCGTCTGCCATGTCGTCACTGCAGCTTTCCTCGTTGTCATCGCTTTTGTTTTCTTCCGAGCTGTCATTTTCTCTCGCGTAGACTCCTTCGCCGAAGTGAAAGACAATTGCGTGGGACAGGGAACGTGAGAGGATGTACCACAAAGCTTTTCGGTTGTCTTTTCCCAGCGCCTTCAGTCGGCGGTGAGGGAAGTCTGATTGAGGATTTCCTCCCCTGAGCCTCAGACCGCGTCGCTCTTCGCCAACAGCTGAACAGTCAGAAATGCAATACAACATTATTACTGCCATGTCACAAGAGCAAAAGGAATGTGTAATGGTACCAAGTACACTCACACGTGATCCACGCCAACCATAAAAAAGAGAGATATATATAATTATAAATATAAGACACAACAGAGTACTGCATGAGAACAAATTCATATGAAGTCCGGACAGATACACTGTGCAAAGTAACCAACAAGCTATTACTGCTGTAAAAAGGCAGTTGTACATACTTACGTTAAAGTTAAAGCATAAAACTGATATTTACACATAAAACAATAGCCCCCTTCATAAATATACATGACCATAAAGTACTGCCATAGAGGACTGCACGGTATCACACTAGTCCGAATTTTGAATAAAATTCGATTTGCAAAGCAATCAAAAAAAGGAAGCAACGACCCCAGTACCCGACAAGAAACACGCATGCGTAGCATGAGACTTAGGTGGTCAAACCATATCACACTCACAGAGAGGACCGCCTTTAACTCCTTCACTGCCATGAAGTCACTTCAAAACGACCCATAAAAGTGCGAAATTCTCCATCAAAACTCATAGCATTGAAAATAGATGTTATAGGACCGGAAAATATACTGTTTGCAGTCGCGTTCGTACATCATTCGGCCCGGAAATGTTACAGGCTGGGGCAGTGATGGGGTTAACGTCCAGTCTATTCTCTACTGTGCAGGTAACACCAAGGCGTGGCTCTGTACAAGACCGCCAAAAACTGCATCGTAAAGCAGTAGACACAATCCAAGGTCCAGTCACATCCAGTCAACAGCGACCAGGTATGAATATTCACTTCACTCACTGACATCTAAAATTAAACTAAATTTAAAAGGCTGTTTCTTTCTACGAATGCACATTTCGCTTATTTACAACTGATAAAAAGCAAAACCTCTGCCTTTCAAAATGTATTGAAAATTGTTTGTCCAGAGTGAATTAAGCAAAAACATTTCGGAAGTATGTGTTAAATGAATCTGTGATAGCGACAAATGTCGGAAAATATTAATGAATGAATGGGCCTTGTTCCTGCTAAAAAGAGTGTTTTTGTTTTGTTGTTGTTGTAGTTGTTTTGTTTTGTTTGTTTGTTTGTTGTTTTAAAGAATACAAGCCGGTTATCAACAGCAAAACATCACCACCAACAAAGAAAGGAAGAAACAAAAAGTAAAAACATACAAACCGGACACACCAAGCTGTAAGCCATGATATGTATTTATAGTGTGATGTTTCGCTGTTCTTGCGCGTGTGTGTTTTTGTTGTTGGTTGTTTGTTTCATGATATTTCGGTGATGAATCAATTCTCGAAACTCATCCGAGGGCTACCGATGTTCTGACCAATGAGTAGGACTTCTGCGTATGGCTCGCTGGCCAGATTGTCCCCCTTTCCACATGGCTAATTCCTTGACTGCTGAAATAGGCTGTAATCACACTTTTGTTCGAGCTTCTAAAGTCAGCGTGGGGACACCATTAAGGCATAGGCGGTCGGGTAAGCTGCACAATGATGCAGCGAAAAAGTCCCCACAAAATAGCCGGAGGCTGCATGTAAACAAATGAGGCGCTTCTTGTTTACAAAACGTAACTCGTTGTTGAACACAGGTCATTGTCAAACTTGTCTTGTGTCCTCTCGCTCCACAATAATTGTTTATTGTAAGGAAAAGATTAATTGTAACTACGGCTGTTTCAGTTGAATACAAACAAAAGAGAATTGAGGTAATCTGTCTTTTGACTGAAAACCATGAGGCGAATAGTCGTTGAAGTCGTTGAAGACTACTAAACAAGGAGTGTACGAATAAAAACTGGTTCTGTCTTATGCCTGTTCACACACCTGTGTGGCCGACTGTGCCTGAAGTGGAAATAATAAATGCCACGGAATTACTGGCAGAAACGAAAGTTCTCAAAACATGGGCAAAAGTCTGATTCAATGTTGTGGCACATGCGGTTTTCAGGTGGAAGAGGACTTGGAATTAATGAAGTTGAATGGCCCAAGAAGGCAGTAATAGTACAGATATTTGAAGCCTAGGTAAAACAGAGAAATTTTGATAACTCTGGATCCTTAGCAGATGGAGCTGAAATTCAAATTATGCGTCCACTGCGGGGAGAGACAGAGACAGAGAGACAGCGACAGAAGACAGACACAGGCAGGGCAACTGAGGACCATACACATTTGTGTCCATCTTTATGTAAGTGAGAGAACGTAGCGTGAGCCGATAAGACAAGTGCGGGGATACCCCAGTGGTTAGATCGCCGGATTCGTGATCGAAAGGTCGCGGGTTCGAGTCCCTGCAGAAGCGGCGGGATAAAAAAAATCTCCAGGGCCAACTTTCTGTGCTGACTCTTATTTCGGTATCCGTTCCACCCCCGTGTTACCGCAGTAGCACGTAAAAGATCCCTGTTATTCTGCCAGAAGTGCAGGTGGCAGGTTACAGCTAAACACGCATACACTTTACGTATGTGGCTTTTCATGAAGTGACATAATGCATGGTTGTATGGTGTACACAGAACGTGCCGAGACGGCAGCAGTTTCATGTGGCACCATGCAGCCATGCCAGCGGTTTTAATACACCACTTCGGTGGATATTCAAAAACGCGCTACAGAGAGCTAGTCAGTCATAGCAAAGTGAGTCTGATCGAGAGCGGAGAATAGCGCTATTTAAAAGCGATCAACAACAAAGTGTGTATTCCATTATGCTACTACTTAATCTGTATTGCATTTGCATAACAGATAAGGCGAGTAACAGGCACCGGCATACACACGTATACACACTATACACATGTCAAAATAACAGGCACCGGCATACACACGTACACACACTATACACAAGTCACAACAACAGGCACCGGCATACACATGTACACACAAGTCACAACAGACAACAAACGGACTTGCGGAAAAGGAAGACAGCAGCGCAGAGTGGGAAACCTGACAACTCTTTCTTCTTCTTCTTCTTTTTTTTTTTTTTTTTTTTTTTTTCTCAGCTTACGGGTTAGCTCTTTCAGTGACCCTTCAGGCACAAAGACGACGACCATCCTCTCCAGCCCTAACGCCAAACTGACGTCGGTGGCCACAACGAAGTTGCTGGGGAAAGCAACTTGCTCCTGGTTCCCAGATCCGCTCTCGAAGGTTTCAACTGACACTCCTTCCTCCTTCAGACCCTTAGTAAAAATAAGGATAATGTACTAAGTACATTAATCACGCGCTCATCGACGCCCTGAACGCTCACGTGATACACATTAACCTAAACACAATAATTATTCTATTGACATATAAAGTTCTACTAACGCAATTTACGTAAAGTAAAGCGAAAAGCGAAAAAAGTAAGCGCAATGAATTCAAACCATCTATACAAACATGACACTAATTTGTACACACATGCACGCACGCACGCACGCCCACACACACACACACACACACACACACACACACACACACACACACACACACACACACACACACACACACACACACACACACACACACATATATGACTGCAGTGAAAAATGGCTATTAATATTAGTTGGGGCGGAAGTTCTGTGAGAAGAGGGAGGTTTTCAGTTTAGCTTTAAAAGATGACAGGGTTGAGCAGTGACTAAGGTCTTGTGGGAGTGAATTCCAAATGTGGGGTCCAAAGCGAGAGAATGTGCGAAAGTCATGAGTCTTGCGTTTGTATTGTTCGATTGTCAACATGTGGGTGTCAGTCGAAGGGCGTAGTGTACGAGACGGAATGTAGACATGTAGCAGTTCAGAGAGGTAAGCAGGACCAGAACCATGCATAGCACTGAAACACATACAAGCGACTTTATACTTAATACGTTCTGAAAAGATAAGCCAGTGCAGTTTTTTCCAGGAGAGCTGTTGAGTTGGTGTTGACGGGGTGCCAAGAGAAGCAAAGATTTGAATTTTCTGGAGAGGTTGGATGACAGAATTCGGTGTACCCATAAGGAGACTATTTCAGTGATCAAGCCGTGAGAGGATATAGGAAGTAACAAGTCTCATACCTCAACGAACGAGCTGTTTGTTAAGCTCTCTCCATGCGTGACGATAATGACGTCATGAAACTCCAGTCTGCCACCTGAGAAAAAGAAGGCCTTTTCAGGTGATCTCCCTTACCTTTTTTTTCTTTCTCTTTTTTTCTTTCTTTCTCTCTTTCTTTCTTTCTTTCTTTCTGGCTTTCCTTTCTTGGTTTTGATTTCAAAACTTATGTTGCACAAAAAAGAAAAAAAAAAGCGCGTAGCTCTCGGATTCAGAAAATAATGAAACTTGTTGACTTGTATTAAAACCAAGAATTCCTTTAAATAATAATAATAATCCATAAATTTTCCATAGCGCTATTCCCCGCTGAGCGAGCTCAACGCGCTTGCTCACATACGTGTACATAATATATTACATTTACATTTACTAACATATCATATACAAACAATCTTAATACATACTTAATATATTACACTAATATAAAACAAATACTTGTAAAATGGCGCATAAAATAACTGTTATAAAACATAGACACGTTACAATAATTTCAAATACGTACATAATTATAATGCAGTGTACGAAGTAATTATTCTTCTTTTACGCTAAAACGTGTACACACACACACACACACACTATTTCCTCTCCCCCCCCCCCCCCCCCCCCCCGCTCTCTCTGCCCCTCTCTCGCTCTCGCATGCACACATATTCTCTCTCTCCCCCCTCCCCTCCTTTCCCCGCCCCCATCTCTCCCGCTCCCTGCATTCTCTCTCTCTCTCTCTCTCTCTCTCTCTCTCTCTCTCTCTCTCTCTCTCTCTCTCTCTCTCTCTCTCTCTCTCACTCAACGATCGTGAGACAACTAAAACACTCAGGAAGTACATTCATGTGGGGGAAGGGGGGGGGGAGGGCTGAAGACTGCAGAAATCCTATTGGCAGAAAGCCAGAAAGTTTTGAGCCTGGATTTAAACAGCGGAAGGGTAGAATAATTTCTGAGATTGGATGGCAGAGAATTCCAGACAGAAGGTGCAAGAAAGCTGAAGGAACGCTTGCGAACGTTTTGGTGTTGTGCTTTCGGACTTTGAGGAGCTTATCACACGATGAACGAAGGTTTCGTGTTGGTTCATATGCACATAGAGTCTGGGAAAAATAACCTGGTAGAGAGCCGTCAAAAAAGCGGTAGACAAAAGTGGCTAACTTGTACTGTGGTCGGAATTTAATCGGAAGCCAATGCAGTTCTTGCAGGAGTGGTGACACATGATCGTATTTGGACTTTCTAAGAACAAGTTTAGCAGCGTTGTTTTGGACTCTCTGTAAGAATGAAATCTCCTTCAAGGGTAATCCTGCAAGGATGGAATTGCAGTAGTCAAGCCGGGATGTTATGGCTGATGAAACGAACTGGGCAGTTGCACTCTGAGTCGAGTATGGTCGGATTGAAGCTATTCTTCTAAGTTCTAGGTATGCCGCACAGCATACATTGCTGATGTGCTGTTGCGTAGACAGTGTCTGATCGAGATGAACTCTTAGATTCCTAACAGAAGATTTGAATGGTATGCGCTTGCCACCTATGTCTACGCTATCTCTGCCAACCGAACTAAGGCGGGAGGTAGATGCAACGGGAAGAACTTCGGTCTTTTCTTGCACTTAGTTTGAGCTTGTTGCTGTACATCCAGTCTACAAGACTTTCAAGGCAGGTCTGGATATCACAGAGAAGAGACTGAAATTGATCGGGAAGGTCCCCCTTTGACAACTGGGTATCATCAGCGTATTTGTGATAATCACACTCATGGCGACGTATCAAGTCAGAGAGGGGCTGAGAGTACAATGTGAACAGGATTGGCCCAAGGACCGAACCCTGCGGAACCCCGAACTGAAGGGGGCTGGGAGAGGACAAGACGTTGTCAACCTTCACAGACTGTTAACGGCGCTCTAAATAGGACGCAAACCAGTGAAGCACAGTGTCAGAAATGTCAGATGTAGTCTCAAGCCTCTGTAACAATATGGGATGGTCCAGCGTGTCAAATGCTGCACTGAGGTCTAGCAAAGCCAGCACTGAGACCAGTCTGTCATCGGCATTTCTGAGATGACCGTCAACAATACTGAGTAGAGCCGTCTCTGTGCTGTGATTCTTTCTGTATGCGGACTGTCTGATTTTAAGCAGATCGTTTTCTGATAGATAGTTTTAGCAGTTGTGTTAAGACTACCTTTTCTAGGATTTTGGAGATGAAGGGCAGACTTGACAAGGGTCGAAATTCTTCAGGTCATTTGGATCCAGTCCAGGTTTCTTTAACAGAGGGGTTACTACGGCCTGCTTGAACTGAAGTGGGACAACTCCAGAACAGAGGGAGCTGTTTACAATTCTTGTGATAAGAGGCAGCAGATCGGAAAGGCATTCTTTAGTGAGAGAAGTAGGGATGGGGTCTAATATGCAGGTTTTGGTAGGCGATTCAACAACGAGTTTACGAATCTCCTTTTCTGTGACAGGCTGGAAAAGACAGAGTTTAGGACCATCACAGGGAGACAATGTTGCTGGTTCAGAAGGGTGAGCATCAAGGTCTTGCCGGGGGATTAAAAATAAATGAGATAGAGACACACAAAGAGACAGAGAGACTATATTTGATGGGGTTGAAGTTAAACGTGGACTGACCATAACTGGGTTGTTGTTTTTGAGGGGGGGGGGGATTTTTTTTTTTTTTTTTTTTTTTTTGGGGGGGGGGGGTGTTGGTGGGGGGGTCAAACTGTTTCATTGTATAGTGCGTACTGGTGTTTATGGCATACTATGCGCCTAACGGGTTTTCGTCATTATTATTTTCCCCAGGTACTCTCAATGGTCACACAGACAATGTGGTCTAACTTCTTTTGCAAACTGTCATTTGTGACCGCGACCAGCTTTGATCGTTCTACCGACAACAAAAACTCCGTCAGTATTTATATTTTTAAGTAGGAGGTTACTCCGCCTTGCTATTTGCATTGCACACTGGACTTAGAACTAAAGTTACACACACTTCTTGATTTTTTTGTTTTTGTTTTTTTGTTTTTTGTTTTGTT
>OY757557.1:3253102-3293689 GCA_963584105.1 Alviniconcha strummeri
CTGTGACGACAGTTTATGTAGAGATGCCTGCACTGGCCTGGCCCTCTCTTATTTCCTGTGACTGCTTTGATCAAAGTTAACACCGTGTTTTTCAGTTCTCCCTTCCAGTCAGTCTTAACCACTTCACTGCCACAGCCTGTGAACAACAACAACAACAAAATCCGGTCTGAAAAGTACACGCACAAGCCTGCAAAACAGTACATTTTCTGGTCCTATAGCAAATCTATTTTCTATTATTGTGCATCATGACGGAAATTTCACACGTTTATTGGCCGTTTTCAAGTGACATCGTGGCAGTGAAAGGGTTAACTTTATTTGCTTTTTTTTCTTGAAGATAAAGGATATAATCTTTAGTTCAAACGATAACATTTTGAATGATATGCTTACCACCCGCTATTCCGCTATTATAAACTTCGTCTAATTATTCTCTTTATAATACAGTACTGGCTTATGAATGGAAAAGTCTGACTGTTCATCCAGTCAGTCACTGTGGCCCAGAATGCATTAGCATTACTTTCTCGACAAGCCACCTACAGCACTGAAAAACTGAGAAACGAAAAACTATACATACTTTTTGTCTTCCAGGTTTGGTGCACGATCTGACACTTTAGCTAACCGATCAACACGGCAAGAATGATCACTGACTGTAGCAGCATCACATGGCGCCATTGTCTAGGATCGGACAGCGAAAACTGAGGGAGAATTTCGTTTTGATCTCTTTCGACGAAAAGCGAAATATTTACGTCCTGTAAACTTTTCTACACAGATAACCAAGACAGAGCGGACAGAAAAATACATTCTTGACTCCTGCGTGGGTTTCACTAATGTGACATTCCTGTTATTGTAGTTCTCGGGTGATTTCACGTCTAAAGCCCGTTCTTAACTGGGCCAATGTTTGTTCGCCCAAACATACTTCGGACACTTCGATGAACTATGATTCGTTTCTTAATTGAACTTTTTGTTCGCCGAACATGGTTCGGACCGTTCCACAAACTTTACTTCGTTCTCAGCTGGCTTGTAATGAGATGCAAGCTTCGGCCCGAAATTGCGGCAGACGCGCAGCAGACAGCATGATCGAAAATGTAGGCTAAAGTCAAGTCAATATACTTTAATCATCCCTCACAGGGTAATTCAACTAACTACTATCTCATTCTGGGTCTTCGAGACAAGGCTGCGCCTTCCACAAGTCAACAAATAAACAAATTCCCTCCGAAGCGAGTGAAGAACCTAGCGACACCGTCATCCATTTTTTTTTTTTTTTTTTTTTTTTTTTCTTCATTCACAGGAGAGCTCTGCTCTCAGCCAATCAGAGGCAGTGATCGTCCAGTAGGGCGAATGTTCCCAGAACATGATGACCGAAGGTTTTTGGACCCCGAATATAGCTTCGACGAATACTTCCAACTAGGTTCGCGAAGAAAAGCTGGCCCAATTAAGAACCAACTAGCTTCGCCGAATACTTCCAACTAGGTTCGCGAAGAAACATTCGCCCAATTAAGAACGGGCTTAAGGGCCAGTGTAACGCGCAAGGCTCCGGCAAACACAGAGGACGAAGAGGAGACAGGAAAATCACAAATGGAAAGGGGTAACTGGGTCACTGATATCAGCTACAATCGCACCGAATTTTCAGCTTTGAACTGACAAGGCTGCTGTCACGCAGTGTCCAACCAGTTTTGAGTTATCGAAGTCGCACGCACTGTGTTGTTGGTAAAACAAGAGACTTTCCCGATCTAGAATTAACACAGGCCGATAGCTGTTTCTGTGGCTATTCACGACTCGTGCATACGGAAGGACAGCCGGAATTACGGACTCTTTAGCAAATCGGGATCAGGGGCTATGCGCCTTTAACTTTATCTGCTCGTCATACATATGGGCCCAGTTTTGTTTATCGTTCTGGTTGTAAGCTTGTCAGTCAAAAAGCGGCATGTACCCACCTTGAACTGGCTCGGCTTCTCTGACGGCCAGGGCCCTGCTGTCCAGATGAAGGAATCAGGATACTTTATGCGAAGCTTCCTGGCCACAGCTCGAAACTTGTCATCCATCACTTCGTCGATAAGAAACACGGCGTTTTGTTGTTGTACTTTCTGGCTGCCAAGATGCTCATCTATTATGTTGACAACATCGTCCGGGCTGTTTGAGCCGAAGGTGGAAGCAAGCCATACAGTCCCCATAGTTGCGGAAGAAGTCGACTGAGAACTGGCATTTACTGGGAGTTTTGCGGTCTCTTCGATTTTCTGTACAGTCTCCAAAGCAACGGGCTGTTCTTGGGTGTTGTCATAGTCAGTGCTGACAACGACAATATACCTGAAAGAGGTATAGAAAACAACCCTGGTGGAGATGTAGGATAGTATGGGTAAGTGCGACAAAAGGGACGCTAATGAATGGAGGACACTGGAGGGGGGGGGGGGAGACGATAAGCATGAGGAATAAAACAGAAAAAAAGATAATGGGGGAATGAAAACAGATCAAAACACACAAACTGTTACAAAGAACGCCTAGTTCAATTAGACAATCTAAATCATGCGCCAGTTTCGGTGATAACACCTTTCTCAAACAACAAACAGACAAATACTACACAAACAAATGATGACTAGATCAAAATTTGATCTAACTATCTGGTAGCCGCTGGACACGTTTATTTAATTGAAAACTGCTATCTGCAACTGCACAAACTTTGTAATCAACGTGTTTCCAAATCAAACCCATGACTGAATTCCCATTTCAATCTGATGATCTGCACTGAAAGGTTGAGAAACTTAGTTTTGCTTTTTACTAGCATTTTGCCCTTAAAACTGACGCCCAAGTGCGTTGTCTGCAGCTTTCAAGAAGACCGCTATGCTTGCTTTCTTCAAAGACCACCCCCCAACCCCACCCCACCCCCACCCCCCACAGTGCCAGCTCTCCGCCAGGAAACGCCAGAGGTTTTAGTCACCCGGAAACAAAAGTAGCCTCATCACAAGAATTAGCTACTTGAAAGGCTCACTAAAGGTCTTTGTCACCCGGAAACAACGCAAACATCATTAATACACTAGGCCAAATTTCAGAAAATCAAACACCTTTAGGTATTTTTAGGTAGAAGCTGTCAGATAAAAAAAAATTATAAAGGAATTGGGTATGCTGAATCCATTTCTGGGCTCTGCCAAAGTCAAAAATGCTTACTTTATCTTGTATCCTAAGATATTCAGCATGGCCAACAAAATGCTGTAAAGAATACTATCACCACGGTGTTCTGATATTCGCTAGACTTTCACAACACTTTTCATGCATTTTCGTTGTTTCATAGCATTTTGAAATATGTAAAGCTTTGTTTTGGACCTCTTTCAGGTTTTGTTATACCCCACGTCAAAATGCTGGAGGAGGGGAGGGGGATGGGGGGAGGTATACTGTGTCCTTGTGTCCGTCTCTTCGTGTGTCTGTCTGCCGGATTTGTCCAGAAGATATCCTCTGAACAGTTCATCCTTTTGTACCCCAACCTGATATGGTGGTGCATCGTCCGGAGACGGTGTCATGCACAAGAATTGGGATGCTATCTTCGAGGTCAAGGTCACAATAAGGGCTTATATAATCACAATATGCCTGTTTCAACTATATCTTCTGAACTGAAGGGGGTGTTGTTGTTTTTTGCAACCGAACTTAGTTTGTTGGTAGACCATTATAAGCCAAAAGCTGCTTTGAAAATGTGCTATTGCTGTGTAACAGGTCAAGGTCACAGTAAAGGTTCGAAATTCAATTTAATGTTTGTCCGGATGGTACCTTCTGAACCGCTGAAACTTTAGTAACAGAACTCGGTACTGTGATACATTATCATGAACCGCAGTCACCCAATGTCTTATGGAATGTCTGCTTTACTGTGTTCAAGGTCAAGGTCAGGGTCACAGCAAAGTTTCAAAATGCCATTGACTGTTTACCCGGATGG
The DNA here is from genome assembly GCA_963584105.1 of Alviniconcha strummeri. Classification (NCBI taxonomy): domain Eukaryota; kingdom Metazoa; phylum Mollusca; class Gastropoda; family Provannidae; genus Alviniconcha; species Alviniconcha strummeri. Next base: position 3,257,016 of record OY757557.1, read on the forward strand.
TATCTTCTGAACTATTTAACTTTTCGTAGCCAAACGTAGTATGAAAATGCATCATTATGAGCCAGAGTCATGTGAAAAATGCTTTGCTATCTTCAAGGTCAAGGTCACAGTGCGGGGGTCACATTATCGTTTCTACTACGTCTTCAGCACTGGTGATCCCTTTACAACCAAACTTGATGGGACACCATCATAAGCCAGACTGTCTTGTGAAAAAAAAGAGGATTGCTTTGTTCAAAATCAAGTTCATAATGACGGCTCAACAAATCACTGAATATTTATCAATCCTATAATTTCTGTACTACTGACCTTTGCAACCAGAATAGGTGTGCTGATGTACTATTACTAAAAACAAGACCTAGTAAAAACTGGACAGACATGTAGACAGTAACAGTGATTTACAGTATCTTGGCACACATCGGGTGATATTTCAACATGCTAGGCGACAAACTGTGCTGACATCCAATTCTGCTGAATCCAATTCTGTTTTGGTTTTGCTATCATGCCGATGTATGTGAGTGAAATACATCAGTGCCCTGAATAGGTCAAAGCTACACTTAAGATGGAAACTTTGTAGTAAAATATGCGAAGAAGAAGTTAACTGAGTAGACCCAGACCAAAGTCAGAAATTGCTCCGTGCCGCAGGAAAGAAAGACGGTGGTATTGTTTGTTTTACCATTGGGATGTCTAGGCTCAGCATGCAGCAATGTTTGGAGACTTGGCCGATAGTTTTATCAGGTCTCTCCTGCAAGCTGGACTTGCTTTCAAGCGCATCGACACTGACAGATATGAAACCTCGATCAAACACGGAACCAGGAAGAGATGAACCAAGGTTTCCAGCCAATCAGGAGAATGATTGAAAGTCGGGTCATCCCCCTGCCTGCCAAACAGGAAACCATATCCCATCCTAAAATAAACAACGCTGACGTCGTCCTTGCCACTCATCCTGCAGACATCAACCGACCGGACGATTTTAGCTGGTGGTGGTTTCAGCGATGCCACTCAAATTGAGTCTCCCAACCCTGATACAGACACAAGTCATTTGGAGGCCTCTCACGAGGAGGCAGATACGGTGTTCCTCCAGTAAATAACCAAGCATCCAGCAATTTTGTTGTTTCACAAGACACAGATGGTGCTGTGGTACTGCTGGTACATTTTGACAAAATGAAATGTCCATAAATCTGGATTAAAAGATAGCATGTCCATACTCACACCATTGTGGAATTCACAGAAAGGGGACAGCTTCAGAAACTGCGGGCTGGATTTCATGCCCGTTATGGTTGTGATTCGACTCCTTGGCACGGAATATTGCTGGAATGTTTTTCAGCAGTACTAGGGTCTGCTGTAATCACCGAGAAAAGGTGATCTCTCTGAGATGCAGAACTCTTCATTTGTAAAATACAGAGTGCAAAAGTGAGACACTGTCAACATGGGACGGCCAGTCATGAGTCGCAGCGCCCATAATTTATGCCAGAAATTCTGCCCCCGACAAATGATGCGCTCTCTTTTCACACCAAACAGGCTAACTGTTAGGCACAGTTTGGCAACAGTGTCATCTGCAGCACCCACAGCCCCCTCCACCCGAGACCATGGGATGGAGGCTTGAAGACAGTGTCTTTGTATCAGTTCTTAAGTCCCTTCCTTCAGGTCCTGATGCATGTGCTGACCTCATTATCCATGCCCGTACCAAGCAATGTACAATAATTAGTTGCAAATGCAGAATGTCTCGTCCGCCATGCACAGTAACATGCAAATACCATGATACTGGCAATATCTGTTACAACGGTTGAAGAATGATGAAATGATTCATCCACTGTCGCTATCTATTAACTGGTTGCTAATGTCGTGTCACTCTGATGAGTACCAAATACCGACACTTCGTACATCTGTTAGGTTGCTAAAGTCATGGCACTCGGTGTAACGTGATTATTGCGTCAGTACTGTTCAGCCCTTAATTTAAAAAAATGCAAAGGCCATCCCGTCTCTCTCTCTCTCTCCCTCTCTCTCTGCCTTTACTTCCGCCTATTTTCATTTATGACCACAGAAGTGTGTATAATTAATTTCCGTGAAACAAGTAATTTCTCTTCAAAACGGTTTTCATTTTTGATTTAATCATACATAAATGTTAGTTTTCCCTCCTTTGTCAAACATTCTACCCTTCCCTCTCTTTTTTTCTTTTTTTCTTCCATAATTAATGTCCCTGAAAGAAAGACGTGTCCATAATTATGTTGTATCTGACGATTACTTTAAAAGGCATCTGTAGACTGAATTAGGCATGGAAGCTGTGTTATTTCATCCTACTCTAATTTCAGATATAATTGATCATTCAAAACTTATGGATACGGATTTTGTTTACGAAGCTTTCGTGTCTTGACGTGGCCTTGTTGTTGTTGTTATTGTTTTTGTTGCTGCTGCTGTTGTTTGTTTTGTTTGCTTGTTTTTTCTGTCAGACTCTAAGATCGACAGTGCCAAGCAGCGGTCATTCGCCCTGATTATCATAGTTAACTGGGCGCAAAAAGAAAAAAACAAGTTCCTTCCTTCCCCTAATTAGTCAACTTTATTCCTTCTACGGATTGACTGATTAGATTGCAAATATCATCACAAGGCCATTAGACAATAAAAAAAGAAAAAATATTGTGCTTTTATTCCGTAAATTAGGACCAAAGTTAGTAATTACTGAAGTCCTTTTGTAAAATTTTGGACGCATTATGAGTTTTTCAGCAATTTTTATTGTTTTCGGCAGCCATTTTGAATGTTTAATTTTACAACACAAAAATACGCATAATTTTGATACCTCGGCAGATAGCAGAAACGGAAAGAGCACACCAAAATCCTTTAGAAAAATCTGTCCCGTATGCCCACTTCTACCTCGAAATGCCGACCTCTTCATATTTAAACCCATTTTCGCAGATTTGACCTAGTCTGTAACGGTTCTTCGCTCTTTGTCAACCTTGTCATTAACTGTCTTTGTCCGGGGCCCGTGAACTCGGACATACGGTACCCAAATCCACTTGGAAGTGGGATAGGATTCGTAACATTCCGTAAACCACTTCGAAATGTGGAGAAATCACTTTGAGTCTGAGATGGATAAGAACATGCGATCATGCTCTTGAACGGCTAAATGTAAACGTCGATGGTAATCGCCATCTCTTTTAGTCTTAATTGTTTGTGCAAATTGTCTAGTCAATTTTTTGTTTGTGCAAATTGTCTAGTCAATTTACGGTTTCGAGTAAAAAAAAAAAAGTAACATGGCTAAATCTGGTGACATTTGCTTCACAAAAGTATAGTTATTGTCCCATATAAAATAGGACAACCAAAGCCTAGTAGAACATGTATAATTTTCGATTTGAAGCTGTCAAGATTTCTCCTCATAATATTCAGACCATTTTGGCCTGCGGTAAGTAGGTTGTCTTTTGTTTCTGTGTCTCTCGTGCTGGACGTCACAAAAGTAGCCACATTATGTCATAATTATTCTTTAGTTTCTCGTATTTTACGTTTCTGAAAGCATGTTGTCCTAGATGTGCATTTGGTAGGTTATCCAGAACCCTCCCCCCCTCCCCCCCCCCCCCCCCCCCCCCCACACACATACACCATCAGACTTGTCAATGCCTGAACAGTGTCGACTCTGCCGTATCGGGAAAGGTTTGTAGAGTTCTGTTCGGCTTATGCACTGAGATGGAATAAAGTTAGACTGCCGAGATCGCATAGGACGAGTGAGTCGTCTTTGTACGTGATTGACGGTCCTTGTTGATTTACTGACTGACGATTATTGTTGCACGAGTACAATGTTTATCTATTAATCTCCTTTGTAGAAAGTATGGCAACGCATTCTAGTCACAGTTCTTACAAAATTGTCATGACTGGTCTGCTGGGGGAAAGTAGTGAAGGGCTCTACAGTAAGCTCTAAGCCCCCTTCTCTCATCGCAAACTTTCCATCTGACCACCGTGAGGTACGATGCTGACAGGTGAAAGCACGATAATTCGAGTCTGGTGAATACTGTTTTATTTTATTTTATCGCATTATGATTTAAGTTTGATGTTAACATTCAAGTAAATGTTATTCGTTTCATTTGATTGGAGCTGCAGATGTATTTTGTCGTCAGTAGGTGTGCGTCATGAATTATTTGGACGGTTTTGTTCAAAAGCCAGCTGTCTTTCGTTCCGTTGCTCTGCTTTAGTTTGTGGAGCAAGCAGGAGAGTCACTTTTCGCGTGGAATATTAGTTGAAGCGTTCTGACTGGCTGAAGCTTCTCGGAAACTTCTATTTTTGGCGTGGGAAATTTCTCTTTCTAAAATGTGCGTAAAGAATTGCGTTTGTGGTCGCTTTTTAGCTTAACGTTTTATGCACAATGTTTTACTTGATGCTGCCGTCGGTGCCATGAACACCCTGAATGCAGTTAGCCTAGCTACTTCTGCCATAGACACGTATTTAGTTGCTTTCATGTTGCTTAACGTCCACGGAGGCGAGATGGCCTATTATGGACGGGGACAGAGTGGGAAGGGGACGAGAGAGTGAAAGGCTCGACCGCGGAAATCGCCCGAAAAAGACCGGAGAGACCGTGGACCGCCGCCAGAACAATGGAAGTGTTAAGGCGGTGTCCCCTCGCCATTGCCCAGCGACTTGTGCACTGCGCAACTGCTGTTTCAACTGATGAGCTGGACAGTCACTAAGACAATGTCCGTTGCACCGCTGTTGACGAACAACTTGGACAACTCGAAGCAAAAGACGTCCAACTTGCTCAGCCAGCTCCACCTCCCTACTCATGATCTCTTCTGGGCAAAGCTGCTCCACCTCCCTCCTCTTGATCTTTTGATCTCGCCTGGAACCCCTGAGGTATTTACTTGTTGTTGTTGTTGTTTTATAGTTTGTTTTTTGTTGTTGTTGTTTTAGGGGTTGTGGTTGGTGTTTTGTGTGTGGGTTTATTTATTTATTTATTTGGGGGGGGGGGGGGATGATTACCCAAGCCTAGACAGAGTGGTTTCCAGTCTAAAGCACCAATTTAATTTAATTTTGACATAATTATGTTAATCGACAGAATACAGGAAAGATTAATGCTAAAGGTGATGATACCTACATTGTCAGCGTTCTGGTGGCAGTCAGGTCTGCTGGTAACAGTGTCACAGTGTTTGTAAGAAATATAAACTCGTTCATCTTGTGCGTTCCTGCCAAACGCCAGTCTTATAGTATCTGCTTTTGATCACACACACACACACACACACACACACACACACACACACACACACACACACACACACACACACACACACACACACACACACACACACGCACATCAGTATTCAGTGGCAACAAAAGATTTAGCTATGCACGGGGCTTGCCTGCCCTTGCCGTTCACTTATTGTCATGACGTCACGCCATTTCGGTGTAGGCTGGTATTCTGTGCCTTTTAACAGAAATAAGTGTTCGTTACTCATCGATATAGCCTGATTTAATAATCAATAAAAGTAATACTAGATTACAGACTTGCCTCCCTGTCCCATAATGCAAACACCCCGAACAATCGATTACGAGGAGTGCACAATTTCTGATGACAGTTGGGCTGAAAAACATGAACGCCGAATTGACCATATGATTTATTTGATACTTTCACATTTCCTAAAAGTACTATTCCCTTTTTGCTATGCAATTTCAACTTTTTCAGCTACACCTTACATGCTTTCTAGTACTATGATGAGGGTATCCATTAAAAACCTCCGCCCTACAAGTTTCTGTTTCCTCACCTGAAAAAAATAAAGTTTAAAAAAGTCGCATAGGCCATAGTCTGGACTCTAGGGCGTATGGGTGAAAACATGGACATTTTGCTCGTCTGGACAGGACACTGACCAGGCTTTGTGAGTACTGGCGTTATCACCAAAAAGGCTTTCTTTCAGGTGTCAACGGTTCTTTGGCGTCACGGTTGCGTCACATTACAATCTGTAACACCAAGCCCGCTGTAAAACTCTGTCAGTTCCTCGTGAAGTTTGACAGGATTGTCTCTAATGAAACGTAGAAACCAATGAGTTCCTTTCTTTGCTCCATTTTGTCAGGCACACGTCAGAACATCATGTAATGAATGACGTCAGATCTCTACATCGGCTACCTATTTCTGCTTGAAAATATGCACACTAAGAAAACAAAATATCAGCTTTTGTTTGATCTAATTAGTTTGTAGGTTTTGAACATATTTTGAAAGTAATGCTTCATCTGTCATCAGAATAGATACAACGGTTGTATTACGTCACGTGACCTTGTTTTCCCCTAGTAGGATTAGGAATTTCGTGTCCTAATTTATGAATGATACTTTGAAAACCTGTGTTGCTGACTTTTTCATTTTATACCTCATTTGGCCGTAGAATGACTAGCCCAAAAGGTCAGTACAAGAGTATGTTCAGTGACTGGCAATAAGCCTACGAAATCAGTTGTGCTAAATTCAGCTTTTCAGGATCAAATTCATGCCGGGCGGGATTAGCCTAGAGGTGATGTTCTCGAGAACATCGTTGGGACAGATCGCCGCGGACACAACACGGCCATGTTTCAGTTGTCACAGTAACATACATGTATCAAACGCTCTGCCATTGCTCGACTTTCCCTCCCATCATGGCGGACGAAAATATTTTTTTCTAACCAACACACACCAAACGCCAAATTATTAAAACTCCCAGCTGCACAACGTGTTATTGTTTCAAAACAGTTATCTCAGCTTGCCGTCAGAAAGAAGGCGCGCGTCAGAGTGTACGTCATTCACTTCCTGCCTTGATATTGCAGTGCCGCTCACTCCATTCCCGCAGTGTGCAAAACAAACCTGCTCTCTGTCATAGCCTTAGTGTTGTGTGATACGGCAAATAAGATCGAAATATCATTACATGGCTCTATCCCTCAAACTCGCCAGCGCGCCATACTTCGTAATAAATGTGTCGAAGTATTCGGGCAGTGCGCGTGTCCTTGCGACGGGTTATTTTTTCTCTCGGAAAGAGGTTTCAACTACTTCACATTTTCTTGTGATTTGATGACTTGCTGTTTGCCCCATGTGACCTCCGCGCCTGATTAGGGCGTCAAGTATCAGGAGTCAATCGATCAATCAGTCAGTCAGTCAATCAGTCAATTAAGAGCAATCCCTACCTGCCTTCCGACATCCATTTGGCAGCCTTCAAGATCATGAGAAGAGTCTTGCCGCATCCTGGAGGTCCGGTGAGGTAGACATGTTTACGGTGGCAGTCTCTGTACACCTCCAGTTGCCGCGGATACAGTACGTACGTCTGGTACCGCGCTCCAGCCTCATGTATAACGTCATCCTGGGTGCGCACGCATCTTCCGGGTGACGTTATGCGTTTGTCCTTCGGCGACCACACTGTGATTTCTGAATATGGTCCCACGAACCTGAAAATTAAGGTGGTAGTGGTTTATTGCTGGTGGTGTTAATGACGCCTCTCACGTTTGTTAGTATTTTCTCTGGATCTTCAGAAAGACTCCCTTCCGACTCCCCCCTTCCACCCCCCACCCCGCCCAAAATAACTGTTGGCCTCAACACACGACCTTAAGAAATAAAAGGGGATGCTATCTAGGGATGTTTTTTCTTTACTATGACAGAGTTGCGCCCTCCTGGATCAAGTGCTGGGGGCAACAAACATCGCTTTCCCTCCTTTTTTGTAACTTACAAAAAAGACGAAGACATTTTCGAAATCGAAATCCATCATGCAAGTGTGTGTGTGTGTGTGTGAGTGTGTGTGTGTGTGTGTGTGTGTGTGTGTGTGTGTGTGTGTGTGTGTGTGTGAGTGTGTGTGTGAGTGTGTGTGTGTGTGTGTGTGTGTGTGTGTGTGTGTGTTGTGTGTGTGTGTGTGTGTGTGTGTGTGTGTGTGTGTGTGTGTGTGTGTGTGTGTGTGTGTGTGAGAGAGAGAGAGAGAGAGAGAGAGGGGGGGGGGTTGGCGCTAACCAGTAATTTCCAGTATTTCACCTGATCAGATCAGCGTAACACACACACACACACACACACACACACACACACACACACACACACACACACACACACACACACACACACACACACTTGATCTTCACTCAGATACCACTATATGCACCTAATACACCCACGTATTGCTTGTTTAGACTGGTATACATGCGCTTGAATGTATGCATGACTCATTTTATGTGCATTGTTTCAGTTCAGGTGACGAAGCAATAAAGGGGTTTTCGTTCGAGTGGAATGGAATCGAATAACTGACACTCACGCAGCAACTGTTTTCTCGTAGTCCTCCTCACTCAGAGCATGTTCTCTGTCCGCAGATTCCCAAAATTGGAGCCACCACTTTGCAAATCCCGGGCCAGCGTCTTCTTGTTTCTTCGAATCTTGGTACTGGAACTGCTCTGGGAATTCCTCTTTGCAGAGACATCGTGTGCGCAAAATGTCCAGATCCGTCGAAGCGTCGCTTCCGCCACCAAATCTTTTCAAGACCTGTGGTCAAGTTGGCAATACTAAAGAAGAACAGCAACAAGAACAAGGGAAGCGGGGGGCTGGGGAGTTTCGGGGTAATCCCCTTTGTCAGATACAAAACGACACTTAACAGCTAAACGGTACAAAAACGATGTGTAACCGGACCTGCGGCCTGTTCCTCATTTTAGGTTGAGGAGGAGGCAATCACACTGGAGTAAAGTATTGTCTCTAGTCTTCTTCATGTAGCGTGCATTTCAGTGTTCCTCGCGTTGTGTTCAAAATCACTACAATCGACCGACCTTGGTATCCAGAAAAAACACACCTGTGTTAGTGTTTGGTTGCTTGTCCGCTCCTCAGAGGTAGGTGTGCCGTTTCACTATGCACTTATGCCACTTAAACAGACACTAGACAAAGATAAGGGGAAACAGGAGTTGTACAAATGCACCGACATGACGAAAACACTGAGGCACGCTCACAGACGCGCGCACTGAACACACTCCGTCTCAGTACATACTCTTACTCCCATTGTAGTGACGAACCAAATAAAGAAATGCATACAGTTTTATTTACACTACCGCATGTTACACATACAGTAAACACAAGAACAAACCAAACTGACACAAGACTATGCCTAACCTACGCACTAAACCATAGCTAACTTAGCTACCGGCATAGGCTCAGCACCAATTACCTACAAAAATAAGTTGCATCCTTGCACTGACCTCGCACTTTGCAGCACAAGAAGACAAACAAACATAAATTTAACTAAAGCTCGCACTTTGCAGCGCAAGTCTTCTAATAACTAAACATGCGTTCGTTGTTTTTGTTTAATGTCCTCAGACGCTAAAAGTATATTAGGGACAATCTATAAAGTAAGCTTGTCTTGGATATATCATACTTAAAGTCATGGGGGAGACGGGGGCGGGGGGGGGGGGGGCGGGGCACGGGGGGGCGGGGGGGGGGGGAGTGAAGTAAGCATGGTCCACTTGCGGATCAATATTTGATCGGGACATGAGGTCGCTGGAACAAAGGGGGAATGAGGGGTGAGGGGAGGGATGAGATGGGTCCACCTGCGGATCAGTACTAGGGTCAGGGTGCTGGGTCGTCTTGGCTGTACTGGGGCGTTCACTCGTAGAACTGAGCAGCACGCTAGGGGTCCGGTTAAAAAATCGTCGTCCACTATTTACAGTTAAATAGGGCTGCAGATAAAAATAAAAACTTACAAGGTTATGTCAGCGGCTGCACAACATATATACAATCGGAACACACAGTATTTACAGTTAAAAACGTCGAAGATGTCCGTTGACATATTAGGGACAAGTTGTGATTTGCTGGTGTTGTCCTAATATATAGCCTTCTTTTGAACCTTTTATGTGTTTGGATCTTGTTTCTGAACGCTACCAGTCATTCTGGTTACAGATTTTTTCTTTTCTTTTCAAAGCGTTTTAACTCTTGTGTGTTAATTTTGATGAGTTTTGCTGACATAATTAAGTACAGTGAAACTCTGTTATATAGAGAGCGGACGGCCCAGGCACATTTTCTCGCTATTGCCGAGTTCTTGTTATTCCCAAATGACGAATTTACCAAGGGAAACAAAGGGAAATAATCTTGGCACCGGCGCCGTCGATGCGTTCATAATTAATCGATAGTGTCCCTTGATTCTGCTAAAATGTCCTGAGGCTGTAGTCCTCCAAAATCTTCTTCAAATTCGACTCCTTCCATTCATCAGTTGATGTTGTAGAGACAAGAGGCTGACTCTCCACACACATTCTTGAAGACGATTCCATGACGGGACTTGAACCTGTCTAGCCACCCAGTACGTCCAGAGAAGCTCGGCAAACCCATGCGCTCTGCTATCTCCTTAGCCTTTTCCATGAGAATAGGCCCAGAGATGGGAACTTGCTGGCTCCGTGCTTGCTTGAACCAAATGATGAGTGCCTTGACAACATCTGCAAAATCTGTGGTTCTCAATTTCTTGCGGTCACGGTCAAAGTCGCCATTGTTATGAGCTTTCATGATCTTTTCTTTCTCTGTCAAGATCGTGTAGAGAGTACTTGATGGTAGATCAAATTCTCTACAAATCTGTGCATGGCTACTTTAGTCTCAAGTGTAATCCGCTTTCTTTTAGATGCCATCTCTTAGACTTAGACAGCGAAATACTGCTTACTTCTTTATTCTTAATGTCCTCGGATGTCAGATGACATATTAGGGACAAGATATACGATGCTCTTAATCATCTAAACTTAATATAATCCGGTTGGCCGTAGAACGAATTACTATTACATAAAATTTCTTACTTTGAGTCTAGAAGGTATTTACTCGGGTCTAGCAGTACTTTCGGGGATGAGGTTAAAAACATATTTTACATATTTACATTATTTACAAGTCTGCTCGCTTTACGAACAGGTTAAAAATGTATATATTTACAGTTTGATCGGTTAAAACATTGTCTGAAATAGAAACATGCAAACTGCAGACCTGGAGCCTGCAGTCCTGTCATACATTCATGGATACATAATTCATTGAAAAAGGTTAAGTCATTGTTAAGTTAGAGTTAAAAGCCCCAACCCCGAGCCGGTAACGGTCGGGAGTGGGGTGGGGATGGGGGGGGGGGAGGGGTTTGTTGACGGGCGATCCGAGCGCCCCCTTCACGTCCGGGGAAGGCCCGTACGGTTGGGGGGGGGGCGTGGTTCAGCGCCGACACACTTGGGTAGAGACAGGTTAAAAACATAGTATGATTGTGCATTGTGTAGGTGGGGGCTCCCTCCCTCCCCGGGAGTCAACCCGGGTATTTGAGGGAGCCAGGGACGTCCTAGGGCGTCCCGCACATTTACAGGTAGGCTGCCACCGGGCAGCTGTAGACGAGTTTGGCTGCGGCACGAAGCAGGCTCCAGCTCTGCCGGTGCCGCAGCGCCAGGCTTCGGACGCACAGTGGGAGTCCCAGACTGGTTAAACTACTGGTGACTGGCGCGAAGTGAGCCGAGCTCTCTCTGCAGTTGAATAAGACATGGTGGAAGGATATCACTCCTCCGCATAAGCAAGACTTAGGCACAAACATGGTCCGCCAGCAGTCCATGCGTAGCCGGTACATGATTCGGGCGAGGTATGTGGGTACTCCGGGGAAGAAGACTCCGTCTCTGCTAGGAGGGGAGGGATCGAGCCACTCTTTGGCCGTGGCCTGGGCTCGAAAGTCTTCTTCCCGTTTCCTCCACACCCGTCGGGACAGTTTCGAGTAGATGTCGGCTAATCCGAGTTTCAGTTGTAGGGTTTGGGATTCCAGTCGCCTGGCTCCCCTCTTGGCTGCCCTGTCCGCCATCTCGTTGCCCGAGAGGCAGACATGTGCTGGCACCCACTGGAAACGGACCTCCGTTCCGCGGGTGATCAGTTGGTGCACTACCGCCCCGATTTCCAGCACGAGATCCTCTCGAGCGCTGGTGGAATCGGAACGGATGGAGGAGAGCGCAGACCTGGAATCACTACAGATTACCACTGCACATGGTGGTGTACGTACTTCACTGATGTGCTGGAGCGCCATCAGAATGGCTGTCAGCTCAGCAGTGAAGATTGATACAGGTGGTAAGGAGAAGGACTTCCTTAGGCTGTGGAACTCAGGAATGGCAAAGGCGGCTCCAGCGGAGCCGTCCTCGAGCACTGAGCCGTCTGTAAAAATGTGAAGAAATTGTGAATAGTTCTTTTCAAGTAATTCGTTAGTTATGCAGGCTTGGAGAGAGGGGCTCTGGTCCCTCGTCAGTCCCGCCACCTCCACCTCCACCTCCGCCCTTTCCATCAGCCAGGGGGGGTAGGGATGAAGGGGTCTATCTGCCGCCGAGGCACCGTCCAATCCCGCTCCCTCCACCAAGTCGGCGACCAGGTCGCAGATGGAGGAGCAGTAGGAGACACGGGTGGGGCCTCGGAAGGACCCACTCACCTCTTCGACAGTGGAGTTATCTACGGTTTGGCTGCGGAACACGTACTTAGCAGTCATGAGTTGGATCTGGTCTCTGAGTGGTAGCAGCCCGGCATCCCGGTACACCAGGCTGTGAGGCGCGGACTGCGGTAGCCCGAGGGCCAGTCGCAGAGCCCGGACCTCGATAGCGGTCAGACGCTTCAAGCCTGTCTCGGTGATGCTGGGCATGGCCTCCAGGCCGTAGACCAGTCGTGAGCGTACCAAGCTCCTCACCAGCGACACAAGCACCTTAGGTGGGTTCGCCCAGGGCTGTGTGCTGAGCACCTTGATTACATTCAAGGCGCGGGAGGCGTTGCGGGCGTTGTGATCCACGTGGCGGTTGGTACGCCCCATACGTTGAAAGACGACCCCTAGGTACTTGACTTGGTCTGTCGGAAAAACATGTTCATTGTTCACCTTTATCGATATATCTTGGATGCGTCGTGAGCAGATATGGAAGGGCAGGAAGACTGTTTTCTGGGTGGATAGGGTAAAACCGTTCACTTGCATGAACCGGATCACCCCGTCCACAGCTTCCTGAAAGGTTTTCATGCTGATTGCCATGTTCCTGTTATTCTCTTTGTGGGGTCTTCTGACGTGGGTGTCTAGCCATATGGCCAGGTCGTCGGCGTACATGGTTAGTACTACCTTCCCCTGCACACAGCTTTCCACATCATGGACCATGATATTAAACAGTAGTGGTGCGATGACAGATCCCTGCGGCACTCCCATATCTATCTGCTTAGCAGCGGACACGGCCCCCTTCCATCTGACCTGCAACGAACGACCCGTTAAAAACGTTCTAATATACTTAAAGATCTTGCCTGAGAGGCCTATCTTCTGAAGCTTCTGTAACAGTCGTGCGTGCCAGACCTGGTCGTAGGCGCGGGAGATGTCAAAGAAGCACGACAGGAGAACCTTTCTCTTCCCCATCGCTCTCCCGACGTGCTCCCCCAACTTCACCAGGTGGTCGGTGACACCCCGCCCCCGTCGGAAGCCGGCCTGGCACGCAGGAAACACTTTCTTGGTTTCACAGAAGTACTCCAGTCGGCGCTTGATCACCCTCTCGTACACTTTCCCCAAGTGCGACGTGAGGGAGATGGGCCGGTAGCTGGCGATCTCCTTCCTTGCTTTCCCTATCTTATGGATGGGTACTACGACGGCGTGTTTCCACTCAGCAGGAATCGTACCCCCGTCCCAGCACCTCTGGAAGAAGCCGAGTAGAGTCTTAAGAAAAGACTCAGGCACCTCCCTCAGCATCTGGTACGAGACGATGTCCAGCCCAGTGGAAACTTTCACTTTCTTGATCGAGGCTAGCGCCCGTTTCAACTCAGTGCAGGTCAAAGGGGAGTTGACCGGTAAGCTGTCGTCCGCCGCCGGATCGGAGTAGACTGCCTCCCTTTCGCGTCGAAACTGACGCCTGTCGGCGGGGAGGTTTTCAGTGTTGCTGGCCTCGGCGAAGGCTTCCGCGAAGGCGTCCGCCTTGGCCTGGTCAGTGGTGTAGACCCGATTGTCCTTGTGTAGGTCAAAGTTGGGGGCAACGTACTGTTGTTTCATCTTTTTGATTTTTTTCCAAACAGAGCCAAGGTCTGTTTTACCGGCTGAGACAGAGTCCGAAAAAGCTAACCAGTAGTCTCTCTTGGCCTGGGCTGTAACCTTATTACAGTTCCTGTTGGCTAGTTTCATTTCTGCGTGTGTTTCAGCAGTCTGGTTTCTACATTAGATTTTGTAAAGTTTTCGTTTGGTTCGGACGGCCTCTTCGCAGTCTGCGTTCCACCAGGGGTTGCTTCCCGGTCGTGCCGTGCCACCGCTGGTGGTGGGTATGGCAACCCTGGCCGCTTCCAGAAGCGAAGAGACTATCCGGCTGTTAACGTTCTCCAGGTCCGGCTGGTCAACGTCTATGTCGACGGCTCTCAGTTCGGCCCGGAACAGGTCCCAGTCAGCCGATTCGTACCTGAACCTGGTTACTGGCGCGGAACTCCCTATGTCAGCCGCATGGGTCATGCTGATGGTGATGGGAAGGTGATCGGAGGAGAGGGTATCCACCCCAACCTCCCACCCCACTCCACCAGCGAGGTCCGCTGAAGCGAAGGTTAAGTCAATAGCCGACGGCCTCTGATCCGAGCGATCCGGAATGCGAGTCGAGGATCCGTCGTTAAGGATAACGAAACAACTGTCGTTGATCTGTGAAGTTAGGTCCGGAGAGGAACTCTCCCAGCCCCGCTCCCAGCATCTGTCACGTACATTAAAATCACCCGTCACCACACAACCGCTTTTCCCGCCCAGTCCCGATAGCCACTCAAAGCTAGAGCAGGGGGTCGGGGTGTAGCAGTTGACTATGGTGACATCGGGGTTTCCTTTAACTCGCACTCGTACCGCACAGGTATAGCCGTTGGCAGGGCCCGCCGTGTCCGCTAGAATGGAAAAATTCATGTGTAATCTAACGTAGATACAGACCATCACCCATGATTTGTTTTTAGATCTGGAAGACCTTAATCAGAGCGAATCTGACGGAGAGAGAGAGAGAGAGAGAGAGAGAGAGAGAGAGAGAGAGAGAGAGAGAGAGAGAGAGAGAGAGAGAGAGAGAGAGAGAGAGAGAGAGAGAGAGAGAAGAAGAAGAAGAAGAAGAAGAAGAAGAAGAAGAAGAAGAAGTAATATAAGAAGAAAAAAGAGAGAGAGAGACCTACTTTGTTTATAAAGAGCCTACTTGGTGCATCAGTTCCCCCCCCCCCCCCAACCCCCGCCCCTCTGCAACCGAATCTGACTTTTGCCCCACAGTGCTAAACAGAGAGCTGAAGGGTTATCAAAAATCTTATCCTGGCGGGGCCCATTATTATGTTGGTTGCCTAGGTCAGACACGTATTTCCCAAAGTAGGTCATCACGCAGTGACCACCGGCACGTGATATAAAGGTGAGAGGGCAGCAGCCCAATACTAGCAAAAGAAAACCATTGCCTAGGTGGTTTACTCCGCTTCCATGGGAGAATACTCTCGCCTGCCACGTCCAAGCGATTTATTCGCATTTATTTGTAACCGAGTGTATTGTATACATGTTCCGGGCCATGACCCTATAACCTTTTCTTTCCGGTCCTTTTCCTTTTTGATTGGGTGGGGTTTTTATGGCCCAATTATCTAAGGTGTTAAAAGCTGTGTGCTGGGCCGGCTGCGTCAGGGTTCCAGGCGAGATCAAAAGATCAAGAGATCTTAGAGGAGGGAGGTGGAGCTGGACCCTCACTTTTGCCCAGAAGAGATCATGAGTAGGGAGGTGGAGCTGGGCTGAGCAAGCTGGACGTCTTTTGCTTCGAGTTGTCCAAGTTGTTCGTCAACAGCGGTGCAACGGACATTGTCTTAGTGACTCTGTCCAGCACAGCAGTTGAAAGAGCAATTGCGCAGTGCACAAGTCGCTGGGCAATGGCGAGGGGACACCGCCTTAACACTTCCATTGTTCTGGCGGCGGTCCACGGTCTCTCCGGTCTTTTTCGGGCGGTTTCCGCGGTCGAGCCAATCACCCTGTCCCCTTTCCCACTCTGTCCCCGTCCCTGATAGGTCATCCCGCCTCCGTGGACGTTAAGCAACATAAAAGCCGGCAGCGTCCCTTTTCCCCCAGTGTCCCTGCAGAGGCAGGTTGTTTGTTTAACTGTTGCGGCCGGTGTTCATGTGTTTTCATCATGGGAGAGCCTGTAAGTAGTTATTTTTCTATGGCTTGTTGTTCTGTTGTTTATATTGATGTAAATAATGTATGTTTATAATGTGATCATGTTCACAACGTGCCTTGATTTTGGTTCTTGAATACGTGGGTAATTTCGGCGTCAGATTGCCGCCTGGTTGCAGCCGCTAATGCGTCAGACTACCTTGCTTGTGCGTTCATATCTTAAACCTTTATGTCACAGGATGACCGGTGTTTCCAAAATGTATGCAGCTCACCCTGGTTAGCTGATATGTAGCTAGTATGTTATGTTGCCATTGTTGGATGTTCAGTTTGAGGGATGCCGATGCAAAGTTATCCCTCTAAAGTATGGGTACTTTGGCAGTGCGGCAGTGCGGCATAACGTATTTGTTTAGTTTCCTACCGATCTATGTTGCTACATGAAATCGGTGGTATATTATGGCTGGCACTTTGAAGATGTTGACTTCATAGTTGTGGAATGTTCAGTTTACTAGTTGAATATGGTTTAGTGCATAGGGGTGATTGTATAAACTGTGAGACATGTTATTTCTGTTTTGATCCGGCTTTTGTATGGCCCAGTCTTGGGCGCGTAGACTTTCATTCTGCTTAGCTTGTAAGCCCTTTCCGGGTCTTTGCGCGTGTACCCGAACTGGCCGGCGATGCGCGTCAGTGGTGGTAATTGGGTCTTTGTCTCTGTTCACTGACCGAGCAGACAGGCGCAGCCGTATCAGCAGTTTAGATTCTTGCTGCGCTACCCGCTTCCTGTAAGACGCTTGACGTTGTTCACAACCGGATATGCTCTGCTAGTCAGTAACAGTAACATGCTGTAACGCTTTGAGTAAGGAGGCTGGAGCCGGTCAGTTTATGTCTGACTTCCTCCCGCTTACGGCAAGGTCCCAAATGCCACCCGTGTCACTATCCATCTCGTTGTGTGCTTAAGTGGATCTGCTGTAACGATTATCTCACTCTTCCTGCTTAGTTAAGAATGAGCTTGGTAATTCGTATTTTTCACTGTTACTTTATTGTATACTATATTATACTGGGAGTTCATCAGTTAATTGACTGGCCGTCTCTTGTATACTCACCGTGACTCTGTGAGATACGGGTTTTAAGTGTAAGTCAAGCACACGATTTATGTGCTTGATTATTAATCATTTTGTCATGTATTATAGTAACCCACAGGTAAACTACATGGTTACTGTATTTATTAGATTAGTAATATCTGTTGTTTATACTTTACATTTGCTTTCATGTTCTAAATGTTTTGTTTGCTTGTGTCTTTTCCAATACAGACACTATTTCCTGGTTGGTTGGTGTACAAATAAAAGTTATGTTATAGCAACCTCTGACTTGTGACTCTTCATCCATGCTTCCAACCTGTTTCCCTCTACTCCCCATCCCCACTCCCCTACATATTTTTAAAAGAACACTTGTCGAGTTTCTAATCTCGAAATAAGCTCTACCAGCGATGCACAGTGGCAAGCACAGCGCTATTTTCTGCGTCTGCACTCTAGACATTAGCGATTCTGAATAAGTGACTGTAGTTTACACAGCGCCTTCTTGAATGTCCACCAAAGTGGTTACGTCGATGTTTAGTTGTTACATTTAAAAATGGTTGATGACAATAATGATGATGGTAATGATGATAATAATCATGATGGTGATGATGATGACGTTCATGATGATTAAACGTTTACATACCGTCAGAAAATCTTGATGCTGCTTACCGACCCGCTCAAGGTCAGCCCTGGTCAGATTTGGAAAAGCCACAACATACGTCACAGGCATGTCAATTTGAAGAGCTGCGATAATTTGCGAAGCAAAAAGCTCTTTATCTGTGCGGGGATGGGACTCGCTCCTCTCCATGCTGCTCGCGGTATCCGCGTCGCCCGTGTCGCCCTCCGTGCTGTGGTGCGCTTTGCTCACCTTTCCTAACACATCCTTTAGGGCTTTGTCGGTGTCTGCTTGCGATGTCGTAACGTCTCCAACAGCTTTGACTTCAATGATGACCAGACCGAGAGATTTGTGAATGATCAGAAAGTCCGCTTTCCCCTTTATTTTAGACTGAGTTTTCTGTCCAGCGGTTTCTTGCGTTTCACTCTCCTCCGGGCGATTCCTCTTCTTTCTGTCAGGATTCGGTGTTTGCTTTTTCAGCACGTTTTCAAAGTTCACCCCGTTAAGGACAAACATGGGACGTATAGCCGCGTCTGGTAGGCCACTGGAAGATGCATCGCAGAGTTTCTGCAAAGAGCAGAGAACTCTTTGCTCAGCTTCGGAGCCTCTCCTCTCGGAGATGAGCGGGGGGTTGGGCTCATAAACTGACGAGTTGCCCACCTGGCTCGTGAGGCGCAGGTTCCATTGATTGAAATGCGTGGAAGGAAGGAAATAAACCTGTTCCAAAACATTTGGATACATCTGCTGTAACTGTTGTGAGGTCAGGCCTGTCGTCGTCTCCATTATTAATACCTTCTAAAAACAGTAGTGATTGAAAGCTTTATGTCCACAGTGACTGACGACATCAATCACCAAGAAGAAGAATGTTCTTGTCCCACAAAATATTACGATATTCCAGCCCAATTTTCTGTGTATGAGACACAAGTTCTTGCAAACTCTGGCGTATACTGCATCGAAGCAAAATGGCTGCAAACGCGGAAGCGACTTTGTGTGATAGCACGGCTAGGCTAACGAACCGAAAAGAAACGCCCGACAGAGGAACACAAAAAAAGCAAACTAATAAACGATTCCATGACAGATCGGATTTACATGAGCGATGGAAGTTTTAATCCAGTCGGCTTCTAGATACTCGTATCGACCTTTCTCTTGCTTCACACTTAATCATGTAGTCACTTATATACTGCAGTGATCGTTCCAACTTTGTCACCAACGTCGGTTCCGTCAAGCAGTTTAGTGGAAATGTAGATCAGTGTCACGCCTGCATGGCGTGTTCAAAAGGCGTATTTGCCTTGGCCCAGTGTCTTGGTGTCGCATAACATTGCACCCCGCAACAAGGACAGGCGCGTGAAGGGAAAAATATCTCCTTTTTTTAGGTTACTTTTTAACTTTTTCCAGCGTGTATCCATGAGAATAAAATTAAATTTTGAAACTACCCGATTCTTTAAGTATGTTGGGAGGATGACAAAAGGCGCAAAATATCTTCTTGAAGGACCAAACACCAACTGGTGCTTCACCAAACAATCACCATCATGCAGATGGAGTGCGTTATTTGCGTGATGATTTTCATTTGCATGTGAATCGTAACAAAGTGAAGGGGTGGCTCTAACAGTCAGCGACTCAAAACAACTGCTCAACCCGTGCACTTAACTGTAATTATGTCTCGCACATAATTGTAGTTATGGACTTTAGACGCAAGTAAGCTGTTGGAAGCAGCACAAGACACATAAATACAATTATTTTGTCATAATTACAGTTGTTTGACAAAATTAGTTATGTGATTTGGAAAGACACATTCACTAATTGCATTGAGTAATTGCTAATTATGTGGACATAGTAATTATGTTGAGATAACCACGATTAGGTGCTTTTGACGCAAGTATGTCGTTAACTGTTTAAGTCCAAAAGAAATATTTACAATTATGTAATTATATAAACATGATTACAAATATGTGCTTTTGATACAAGTATGTCGTTAACTGTTTAAGTGCAAAGGGAATATTTACAATTATGTAATTATAATTATATAAACATGATTACAAATATGTGCTTTTGACGCAGGTAAGCCGCCATAGGAACCAATGACGATTTTGTAGCAAATAATGTTTACCATGGAAGCTGCATGGCCAACCATGGTAAGCTGGCTTGACCTAGCGGTAAGGGGTTAGGCTGGTAAGCAGAAGGGACTCGGTTCGATTCTTCTTCGGCTTTCCTCTCTCTTCAAAAGATGTGGTCTGTGGACAGTCTTGTGAATTTGTCCTTCACAATGAATGAAGCAAAATAGTTCTCACGGCTGCCCATCTTAGTGCAGGAGCCATTCTTGTGGTGACAGTGTAGCGGTAGATATACAGTCTCCCTCTTCCCCACCTCCTGGGATCTCGGTCTCCGCCACTACCTCTTCGGAGACAACTCGGCGTTAACCCACTTCAAACAGCCAGCCAAGTACTGTCAACTGGGCGCCCGGGGGGGGGGATTATATAACATTGTCAGTTGCAAGCGCCTGCTGCACTGTGCAACCAACAGTGCGCTATTTCTGCTGACAAACAGACTGTAGAGTTTCTCAAAAAGAACGATCACAGCCGTGTACTGTGTCTGCTGACGGACAGTGTGTAGTTTCTCAAAAAGATTGATCGCAGCAGTGTTGCATGATCGCTGTCCGTCAGCTCTGGGTTGGAGTGCAGGAGCACATTTTGTAGGGAGACTTGTGTTCTTTTGGTCACAAATACTTGAGAACCCAGGTTTCAGATACAGCAGGCACGTAGGTTATCACCCTCTCCTTGTTGTTTTAATTGTAGCGCACCCCAGCTATACACTCTGGCGTCACCCGGTATATATATTTTGTAGGGGAGTGGGGTGGGGAGTTGAGGGAAAGCAGGTTGGAAGCATGAATGAAGAGCCACAAGTCAGAGGTTGCTATAACAGAACTTTTATTTGTACATCAACCAACCAGGAAACAGTGTTTGTATTGGAAAAGACACAAGCAAACAAAACATTTAGAACATGAAAGCAAATGTAAAGTCTGGACAACAGCAGTTACTAATCTAATAAATACAGTAACCATATAGTTTACCTGTGGGTTACTATAATACATGACAAAATGATTAATAATCAAGCACATAAATCGTGTGCTTGACTTACACTTAAAACCCGTATCTCACAGAGTCACGGTGAGTATACAAGAGACGGCCAGTCAATTAACTGATGAACTCCCAGTATAATAGTATACAATAAAGTAACAGTGAAGAATGCGGATTACCAAGCTCATTCTTAGCGAAACAGGAAGAGTGAGATAATCGTTACAGCAGTTCCACTTAAGCACACAACGAGATGGATAGTGACACAGGTGGCATTTGGGACCATGCCGTAAGCGGGAGGAAGTCAGTCATAAACTGACCGGCTCCAGCCTCCTTACTCAAGGCGTTACAGCATGTCACTGTTACTGACTAGCAGAGCAAATCTGTGAACAACGTCAAGCGTCTTACAGGAAGCGGGTAGCGCAGCAAGAATCTAAACTGCTGATCTGGCTGCGCCTGTCTGCTCGGTCAGTGAACAGACAAAGACCTAATTGCCACCACTGACGCGCATCACCGGCCAGTTCGGGTACACGCACAGACCCGGAAAGGGTTTACAAGCTAAGCAGAGTGAAAGTCTGCGCGTCTAAGACTTGGCCATCCAAAAGCCGGATCAAAACAGAAATAGCATGTGTCACAGTTTATACAATCACCCCTATGCACTAAACCACATTCAACTAGTAAAATGAACATTCCGCAACTATGAAGTCAACATCTTCAAAGTCAGTGTTAGCCATAATATACCACCGATTTCATGCAGAAACATAGATCGGTAGGAAACTAATCAAATAAGTTATGCCGCGCTGACAAAGTACCCATACTTTAGAGGGATAACTTTGCATCGGCAAAGCATCACTCAAACTGAACATCCAATAATGGCAGCATAACATACTAGCTACATATCAGCTAACCTGGTTAGCTGCATACATTTTGGAAGCACTGGTCATCTTGTGGCATAAAAGCTTAAGATATGAACACACATACAATGTACACTGACGTCATGGCGGCTGCAACCAGGCGACAATCTGATGCCGAAATTACCCACGTATTCAAGAACCAAAATCAAGGCACGTTGTGAACATGGTAACATTATAAACATACATTATTTACATCAATAAGAAACAACAGAACAACAAGCCATAGAAAAATAACTACTTACAGGCTCTCCCCTGAGATGAACACATGAACACCGGCCGCAACAGTAAACAAACAACCTGCCTCTGCAGGGACACTGGGGGAAAAGGGACGCTGCCGGCCCAACACACTTTCTTTCTTTTCTTGCTTTCATGTTGCTTAACGTCCACGGAGGCGAGATGGCCTATTAGGGACGGGGACAGAGTGGGAAGGGGACGAGAGAGTGAAAGGCTCGACCGCGGAAACAGCCCGAAAAAGACCGGAGAGACCGTGGACCGCCGCCAGAACAATGGAAGTGTTAAGGCGGTGTCCCCTCGCCATTGCCCAGCGACTTGTGCACTGTGCAATTGCTCTTTCAACTGCTGTGCTGGACAGAGTCACTAAGACAATGTCCGTTGCACCGTTGTTGACGAACAACTTGGACAACCCGAAGCAAAAGACGTCCAACTTGCTCAGCCCAGCTCCACCTCCCTACTCATGATCTCTTCTGGGCAAAAGTGAGTGTCCAGCTGCACCTCCCTCCTCTAAGATCACTTGATCTTTTGATCTCGCCTGGAACCCTGATGATGATGATGAGTTGATGCTTAATGTCCTCAGATGTCATTTGACATATTAGGAACAAGTTGTGACCAATGCCGAAGCACGGTTCAATAATTCTTTACGTCCACGGAAACCAAAAGGCTCGTTAGGACGGACAGCCCAGGACGTCCACCTCGACTCTCACACAGCTCCTGAACTATGCCTGGAATCCTTTCGTTCGTTCGTTCTGTTTTTGCTTAATGTCCTCAGATGCCAAAAGCATATTAGGGACAATCTATAAAGTAAGCTTGTTTTGGATATATCATAGTTAAAACCATGGGGGGAGACGGGGGGGATGGGGAGCGAAGTAAGCTTGGTCCACTTGCGGATCAATATTTGGATCGGGACATGAGGTCGCTGGAACAAAGGGGGAATGAGGGGTGAGGGGAGGGATGAGATGGGTCCACCTGCGGATCAATACTAGGGTCAGGGTGCTGGGTCGTCTTGGCTGTACTGGGGCGTTCACTCGTAGAACTGAGCAGCACGCTAGGGGTCCGGTTTAAAAATCGTCCTCCACTATTTACAGTTAAAAACTGGGCTGCAGATAAAAAACTTGCAAGGTTATGTCGACGGGCTGCACAACATGTAATATATACAATCGGCACACACAGTATTTACAGTTAAAAACGTCGAAGACGCACATGGTAGTTCACATACACTTGTAGTAAACTTGAGGCCTGTAGTCAGGCGGCTAAAAATGCTTGGGTATGCAAGCATACACTTGTGGTGGTCGCTGTAATCAGGTCCAGCAGACTACAACTGGGTGCGGGAGACACGGAGACGTTCACCCCTTCCTCCACCGCCGGGATTAACCCGAGCTGCGGGAAAGAGTTGAACGTAGCCGGTGGTCCCGCTACTACAGGTAGGCTACTACAGGTAGGCTGCCAGTGGACAGGTGTAGACCAGTCTGGCTGCAGCCCGCAAGAGGCTCCATCCTTCACGCTGGTCGCACACTGCCAGGCTTTTTGTACACAGGGGCAGTCCCACGCTGCGTAGTTTCCCAGTCAACGGTTGGAAGTGGTCTGAACATGAGGTGCAGGAGAACATCATGTGGTGAAACGAGACGCTCATCCCACACTCACACTTCGTCGGTACGCACATGCATCTCCAGACGCCCACGTGTAGACGATGCATGATGCGAGCTAGGTAGGTCGGAATTCCAGGGAAGAAGACTCCTGCCCTGCAGGGGGGAGAGGTGTCGTCCCACTCCTTGGCCGTGGCCATTGGGTGGAACTCCTTCTCCCACTGCTTCCACGCCTGCTTGGTTAGTTCCGCATATACGTCGGCCAGGCCGATTTTCATCGTCACAGTCGAGGAGTCAACTCCCTTGGCTCCTCTTTTTGCTGCTCTATCCGCCTTCTCGTTTCCAGAGAGGCAGACGTGCGCTGGTACCCACTGAAAGCGAACTTCCGTACCGCGGGTGATCAGCTGATGGGTAGTTGTCGCGATCTCACGCACGAGATCCTCCCGTGCGTTTTGAGAGTCGGACTTGATGGCTGCCAGCGCCGCCTTGGAGTCGCTGCAGATAACAATGGCGAAGGGAGTGACTGGTATCGCGCTGATGTGTTGCAGGGCCATCGAGATAGCCAGCAGCTCAGCGGTGAAGACCGACACTGCAGGCAGTGAATAGGAGTGTGTGAGGTTGTTGAACTCTGGGATCACAAAGGCAGCTCCAGCTGCACCATCCTCCATCACAGAACCATCAGTGAAGATCTTCAGGTGGTGTTGGTACTTTTCTTCCAGGCATAGCCTAGCTGTCACTGCTAAAACGAGTGGATTCTGGTCCTTCATTAGCCCTTCCATGTCCACCTCAACGTGCGCTCGTTCCATGAGCCAAGGTGGATAGGGATGCATCGGCCTCGTCGCCACTTCAACACCATCCAGTCCCGCGCTCCGGACCAGGTCGCAGACCAGGTCACAGATGGAGGAGTAGGACTGGAGTCGGGAGGGCTTACGGAAGGTAGCAGTTATCTCGTCGACGGTGGAGTTGTCGATAGTCTGGCATCTAAAAACATACTTGCTACAGACGAGCTGGATGTGGCGGCGGAACGGGAGCAGCCCGGCCTCTCTGTACACCAGGCACTGCGGCACGGACTGCGGCAGCCCGAGGGCCAGTCGCAGACCGCGCACCTCTATAGCGGTGAGACGGGCTAGACCCGTTTTCGAGAGGTGGGGCATGGCTTCCAGTCCGTACGACAGGCGTGAGCGCACCAGGGCCCGCACCACGTTCACTAGGATCTTGGGGGTGTTCGCCCAGGGCTGAGCAGATAGCACCTTGATCACGTTGAGGGCTCGGGAGGCGTTCCGCGCGTTGTGCACGACCTGCTGGTTCGTACGCCCCCAGCGAGTGAAGTGTACACCCAGGTACTTGACTTCTTTCGATGCAAAGATGCTCTGCCCGTTCACCCTGATGTGCACCTCCGTGTTCTGAGAGGTGTTGGTGTGAAATGGGAGGAACACAGTTTTCTGGGAAGAGAGAGCGAATCCATTCACTTGCATAAAGTGGACCACCCCGTCCACAGCTTCCTGGAACAGTTTCATGCTTTGTTTCACCCACGAGCTGTTTGTGTGGAGACGTCTGATGTGGGTGTCCGTCCATATCGCCAGGTCGTCGGCGTACATGGTCAGCACTACCTTTCCTTTCACTGCCGTGTCCACGTCGTGGACCATGATGTTGAACAACAGGGGGGCGATCACAGATCCCTGAGGAACGCCCATACTTACTCCTTTGGTGGTCGACGTGGCTCCCTTCCACCTGACCTGCATCGATCTGTCGCTCAGGAAGGATCTGATGTAGTTGTACATGTTGCCAGAAATTCCGATCTTGTTGAGTTTCTGTAGTAGCTTGGCATGCCAGACCTGGTCGTAGGCACGGGAGATGTCAAAGAAGCACGTCAGTAGGACCTTTCTCCTCCCTATTGCCCTCCCGACGTGCTCACCCAGTTTCACCAGGTGGTCTGTGACACCCCGTCCCCGTCGGAAACCGGCCTGGCACACGGGGAACACTCTCTTGGACTCACAGTAATATTCTAGTCTGTTCTTGATCACCCGTTCGTACACTTTCCCTAGGTGGGATGTCAGGGAGATGGGTCTGTAACTGCCGAGCTCCTTCCTCGGTTTGCCGTGTTTGTGGATGGGGACGACAATGGCGTGTTTCCACCCCGCGGGAATTGTGCCCCCATCCCAGCATCTTTGGAAGAAATCCAGCAGGATCTTCAGAAACGACTCGGGGGCCTCTTTCAGCATCCGATACGAGACGGTGTCCACACCGGTGGAGACTTTGACTTTCTTGATGGAAGCCAAGGCTCGTCTTAGCTCGGTGCAGGTCAGTGGGGTGTTAACCGCCAGACTGTCATCTGGCACCGGGTGCGTGAAGGTAGCCTCCATCTCTCGTCGGAATTGTTGCCTGTCCGCCGGGAGACTGTCGGTGTCACTGGCCTCGGCGAAAGCTTTCGCGAGAGCGTCCGCTTTGCTCTGGGCCGTCGTGTACTTTGTGCTGCCGTGTTGCAGGTCAGAATCAGGAACAACGCACTGTTGTTTCATTCTTCTGATCTTCTTCCACACAGATCCTAAGTCCGCCTTCCCAGCCGAAATAGAATCCGCGAAGGCTATCCAGTGATCCTTCTTGGCCTGTGCTATGATCTTGTTGCAGTCTCTGTTGGCTGCTTTCATTCTTTCGTGAGTCTCAGCGTTCTGGTCTTTGGAGTAGTGCCTATACATTACCCGTTTGAGTCTGACAGCCTCCTCGCATTCTTTGTTCCACCAAGGGTTGCTATTCGACCGTGACAGCCCACCACCGGTCACCGGTATAGCTTCCCTGGCGGCTTCCAGAATGGAGGAGACTATTCGTCGGTTCACTTCGTCGAGGTCAGCATCGCCTACGTTTATCTCTGCTGTTCCCAGAAGGTTCCTGAACAAGTCCCAGTTGGCCAGGTCGTAGTTGTACTTGCTGGTGGTAGCAGGAGTCTCCTTCTCTGCTGAGAAGACGAAGCTGACTGTGATGGGCAGGTGGTCGGACGACAAAGAATCCGCACCTACTTCCCACTCCGCACCACTGGCTGTGTCGGGAGTCACGAGGGTCAGGTCGATAGCCGACGGCCTCTGATCCGAGCGGTCAGGTATGCGGGTGAAAGAACCATCGTTCAGCACGATGAAGTCACTGTTGTCTATCTGGGCGGTGAGTGTGGATGATGAGGACTCGTAATCCCGCTCCCAGCTGCTGTCCCGGACGTTGAAGTCTCCAGTGACCAGGCATCTGCCTTTGCCTCCCAGCTCAGTCAGCCAGTCGAAACTGGTGCATGGCTGGGGGGTGTAGCAGTTCACAATCATGAAATCCAACTGCCCCTGAACACGAACCCTCACTCCGCAGGTGTACCCGTTGGGAGGACCTGTGATGTTCGGTTCGTTGCTAAAGAGGACGTTGTGTCTGATGTATATGCAGGCCATGACCTTGTCCCTCGGAGAGACCGGACCGACGACTGGCGGGTAGTAATACCCTTCCAGTCTGGGCAGGTTGCCCGGGGGGCAGGCCAGGGACTGCAAACACACGACTTCAAACTGATGTCTTGACACATGTTGTACAAGTTGATCAAGGTTGGTGTTGATGGAACGACAATTCCACTGACAAACCGTGAATCTATTGAACGTGACGTTAGAAGGCAGGGTTAAAACACAGTTGTTTGCACTTATGAATCCATCAGCCGATGGACTCGGGCAAATTTCCGTCTGCGAGCGAGTCTCTCATCCCCGACATGACCAACAGGAGGTCGAGGGAACGAGACATCGTCGGAGTTTCTTCCTCATGGCCCGTCATACCGTTGTAGAGGGCTGTGATCATGCGCAGGAAGGGGGCGCAGTCCCCACTCAGCTTGGCCTGAATCAGTCCGAGCATCAGTTTCCACAGGAAACCGTCGAAGGACGGTGTCTCCTGCTGTAGGTCGACGCTGGACTCGTTCAGTAACTTGGTCAGTTCCGTCGTGAGCCCGTCGGTTTTGGTGGTCTGCTCTCGGATTTTCTTCTCCAGAGCCTGGTTCTTTTGCTGCTCTAGGACCAGCTGGTACTGGAGGGCAGCCTGTTTCTCCTCGCCTTTGGTGGACTTTTTCTTGCGCCTCCTCCTTCTTTTCTTGCTGGTTTTGGGGCTGTCTTCCCCCTTGGTGTCGTCCGTCGATAGGGAGTCCTCCATTCCGTCCGGTGACTCCAGGGTCATCGGAGGGGTGGACTCCAGCGGACTGATGATCGGTCTCTCCCAGCGGGTGAGCTGATCGATGCGGGCGAGTAGGGTGGTCACTTCCTCAGAGTGGCCTCCTTTTGCCACAGACTGGTGTTTCCCGTCTGGGACTCCCACCGCTGCCTGAGAGCTCTTTCCCGGGCGTGGGTTGATGGGATTCTTCCTGCTGGGCCCCCTGTTGGCCGTGCCTCCCCTCGCTGCTACCCTCGCGTACGACACCGGAGTCCCGGTGTCCGCAGAGAGCGAGGACGGTGCTGTCCGGTCTCGCGACCAGCAGTTGTCCACTGCGGCGGAGGCAGGCTGTGCAGGGGGCGGAGCCTTTGGTTTGAGTTCGTCGCGGGCCCTCTGCATGGCGACGTTGTAGGGAAGGTAAGTCTGGCTCCTCAGCAGATTCGCCCTTTGGCGAATCTGCATCTCGGGGCAGCCCTTGTAGGCCGCCGAGTGGCGGCCATTGCAGTTCACGCAGGAAAAAACCTGCGCGTCGCACTGGGCGTGAGAGTGCGAACCTTTTCCGCACCTAGAGCAGCGGGTCTGTTTTGATCTGCACTGCTGTTTGGAGTGCCCGAGGGTCTGACACTTGGTGCACCGTCTCACAGGTGCGGCAAAAGCCTGCACCGTGAACGGTGTGGCACCGAGCCATACCTCAGTGGGCAGCTTCGTGGCTTCAAGCGAGATCTTGATGGCAAGAGAGGGCTCCTGCTTGCGGTTGTTGAGTCTGACGACCCCCGCGACGCGATGCCCTCCCGCTTCAAGATCTTGTTTCACGAGTTTCAGCTCGTCGCCACCCATGGGGATGGGCCCTACTACTCCCTCGACCACGGGTCGTGGAATTCGGGCTCCTATGGGGGTCCCCCCGGGCAGCTTATCTAAACGTGCCAGCTTGCTCTGCTGGGCCTCAGTGGTGCATCCAATGAGCCACTTCCCGGAGGGAAGCGGCCTAATGGAGCGCACTGCTCCCACCGCGTTGCTGAGAAGCTGACTGCGGTGCCATGGTCCGAGCTTGTCGAACCTGGCCGATCCGCCGCCTAAGTCGTGGATCACCACCGGGAAGTCCACGAATGCCGGTGCCCGGGTACTCGGCTGGAATTGCTTCCTGCGCGAGTTGCCGTCGGGCTGGCTTCGGAATTGTTGTTCCCGTTTTCCAGCCTTTCTGGAGGGGTAATCCTGCCTCAGTTTGGGGGCAGGGTTGTCTTTCTGCACTGTTGGCGCAGTCTTCGGCTTGTCGGCCGGTTGGGGGCTTTTCTTCCCCACGTTGTCATGGCCGCTGGTGGCAGCCGGTATGATGGTATCGGTTGGGCTGGCGGGAGGGGTGGTAGCCGTGTCGGCCATCACATCCTCTCCCACTCTGGTCATTTTAAGCGGAGTTCGAGAGTCTAGACTCTCTCCCTCCGAGTTGGAGCTGTCGCTTGACAGCCGTCTTTTTCCTCGCTTGCGAGGGGTGATAAAGTCAGACTCTAGGTCCTTTGGGGCCACTGTCGGGCTCTGGGGGGGTTTGCTGCCAGGTTCTACCTGCTCTCTCCCCAGCGAGACCTCTTGGCTCCCCGGTTCTTCCCTGGAGGGGGGGTCCTTCTTGTGTTCCTCCATTCCCTAGCGGAAGGAGGGCTGCTTGGAAAAGTGGCTCTACCCAGAAGGTAGAGCTTGGCGCCCCAACAACCACAGAAACGCTCACACACTGATGTCCGGCGAACACAAAAATCTCACACACTGATGTCCAGCGAACACCTACCACTCACACACACTGATGTCCAGCGAACACAAACACTGCACCACCCTCACTCAGTAACTACTCACCACAGACAACAACGGTATCTAGAGGGAAGGAACAACGGCCACACTCAAATACACGACGTACTGTATACACGCTTCAGACACAGGCTTCGGAGTCGCACACCACAAATACAGCACAAAGGAACACAACTAACACGAACTCTTTGGAGTTACAGCCAATCGGCTCACGAGACACTAACACCGAATTGCCTCACGAGGCCAGCTATTGGTTAACGCTGTTGAGCTCACTCCACTTGGCGGTTAAGCCGGCGTGACGAGCGCGCCAAAACACCGAACGACTCTACGAGCTTAAAAGCGAGAGGACCGTCGATGAACACTGACGCACACCACAGCGGGAAGGCACACTCAACACACGGTTTCACAAGAGCCTCGGCCACACACGGCAGATATACGCAGAAACACAACCACAAGACACAGCACAGTTGCACACACAGTCACAGCCTCAGAAACACAGCACGGGTACACACGGAGTCACAGCAACAGAACACACACGATACAAATTCTCTTAAACAATGGGGAACACAACACAAATACAGATACAGGCGGATGAACCTCCTGCAAAGTTAGAAAGTAATCGCAAAAATTGCAAAATTGATTCTAATTAATGCAAGATGCTCTCAGGGTAACGAGAGCCACCCGAGAACACAATACAAAAATCGTTCGTTAAGAAAAAATACGTAAAAGGTACGATACCATGAGCTTGTCTCGATCCACAATCACAGTCCGGCACGGTCTGCAGCAGAGCGCAACGAAACGAGAAGCCTCACTGACCACTACACCACTGAGCGCACAGGCCACGGTAGGGTAAACTAAGCCTTTATCGTGTGTTGGCTGGAATCCTGCCCAGCACACAACTTTTAACACCTTAGATAATTGGGCCGTAAACCCCCCACCCAATCGAAAAAGAAAAGGACCGGAAAGAAAAGGTTATAGGGTCATGGCCCGGAACATGTATACAATACACTCGGTTACAATATATATATACCACTGCACACTGACCAGTGCATTCTATAGGGTGAAAGGATTGCGTGTGTGACCGTTCTAGTATTCCGCCACATGGATATAGCCACACGCCGTCTTCCGAGGATTTGTTTCCATATGTGAGGGGCAGAAGCTGTTTTAGAAGGGGCCAGTCATGGCTGAAGACGGTATCCATGTAACCATGCAATGTACTCAATCAACCAGCAAGGGAGTGGATTAACGTTGGAAAGACGTTGCACATAAACACAACAACAAAGACCTGAGTCGCCTGCGTTAACTTTCACCTGGCATGCAAGTAAATACATTAAGAGACATAAACTCCACCAGAGGTACATCCACAAAAAGAATGCCCCCCAGTCGAACAAATACCCTGTTTCAGGCACACTCTGCGACACAGAGTGTTTCAAGCAAAAGACAGAACCAATCTTTATTCAAGACCTAACACGGCCCTTTGATCTCAAAACTGGCTCAACATGCAAACAGACAAAATTTTATACATTTACATGTTAGCCTCATAGTGAATTAATTGTCACACTCTGAAACAAAAACGAAGAGACTGTTCTGTCCAATCTGCACATTGGCCACTCCAATGTGACTCGTTTTTTGTTTTGTTTTGTTTTCTGCGAAAAGGACAACCACTCTTTTGCGTTCCTTTTAATGAGTCGTTTTCGTTAAAATATGGTTTGTTGCACTGTTCAGACTGAATTGACGTCATAAATTGACGTTACAAACTGAATGGATGATGCATTGGATTGGCGTTACAGATTGAATTGACGTTACAGAAAGATTCTTTACAGAAAGATTCTTTAAAACAAATTCTCTGCAGATGCTGTTCAGAGATATTTCCCTGGACTCCATCTTCGATCTTCTCAAGAAAATTATAATTAGCGTTTTTAACCAATTGTAACCGAGGAAGTTTTCTTCTAGTATAATTTGTAACTCAGCACTGTTGAATTGTTACATTTTTATTTGGGTTTAATATAATTCATGAATTAGTGTTTGATGTGTGTGTATATAATTTGTTTTGCTCTGATATGACCTACCAAGTAACTGATTAGGCGTTAAAAACCAATTACTAACTCATTCGCTCTCACTGACTCATTCACTCACGCACTCACTCCTTACTTACTTATTTCCTGCCCAATGATTAAATTTGCAGAAATCACCGGAAAGATAAAGAACGATGGTGACTATGTACATTGAGGAGATACACAGTTTCTTTTTAATTGGTGTGATGACAGTTATCTTTATCTGAATGTTTCAAAAACCAAAGAGATGTATATTGATTTCAGAAAGAACAGAGCTGACCCAAAACCCGTCTGGATAAAAAGGAATGTGGCTGACAGAGTTAGTGCACCTAAAGACCTGGGTGTAATAGTTGACAATAAACTGTGTTGGAACGAAAATGTAAGTTGTATTATCAAGAAGGCAAATACAAGATTGTACCGTCTGAGGAAACCAAGATATTTTGGCGTCAATTACGCTCCTTTGCTGGCTATTTGCTGGCAGTTCTCTCTCACAGTTCAAAACATCTCTTAAAACTTTTATCTTTACTTCTGCCTACTCTGAGCTACTCTAACCTTTTCACAGGCAGTGGCTGCTGTACTTTATTTGATGTCTTCACTGGCTGACTGATTTTATTTTGTTTTTATTTTTTCTGCTCTTTTTGTGGGTGGGTGGGTGGGTGGGTAGGGGGGACACTTGGAGAGACAGTAGGAATCGAGGGGTTGCGAGATTATGTGGGTGCGTGTGTGGGTGCAGGGAAGGGAAAGGGACAGAGTGAGATATGTAATGCATTATTAAATTTGGGTGTGTATAGTTGTAATGTTTCATGTATAGCGCTTTGAGCCCCACACATGAACAGTCACAGAGGGATTCGGTGCATTAGAAATACATTTATTATTATGTACAGTGCAGTAGTGTGCAGTGCTCTTACCTTTGGTGTGGTCTGCTGGGGAGGGAACGTTTCTAAACACGAAAGGAGAGATTAGATCAAACAGTCAAGAAAGGGGGCCTGGTTGTTGGTATCAGCGGTCAGAGCACTGAACAGGTTTATTCTTGGAGAGTCAGACATAAACTTGCAACTATCTTAAATGAATCCACACATCCTCCCTCTGTACTCAATCAATCAGCAATCGAACGAAAGGAATGAGAAGTGGAAGACTGCGAGTCTCAATCGCAAGAACTAATCGGCTGAAGTTTTAGTTTGCCTTCACTCTTCTGTCTTCAGCAATTTCCACGTTTAATAGAGGTTCTGAGCGTACGTTAGATAGAAGGAGTACGAGCGTGTGTGTGTGTGTGTGGGGGGGGGGGGGGGGATGTGTGAGTGCGGGCATAGATTAGTGAAAGCATTATGACGATGCTGTGATGTACATATATAATTTTAGAGGGGGTGGTGGGTTGATACTGTATAACTTTACACAGTGTGATAATGGTTGCTTGTTTGTTATTGCTTTTATGTGCAGGCTGTACCTGCGCAGAGCGGAAGAGAATTAAGCCACAGTTTGCGTCAGATGAACGAAGGGCGAGACGCTGGAACAGCCAGCAAGCTAAGTAAGTAAGTAAACATGGTGCTTAACGTCCACAGAAACCATGAGGCTTATTAGGGATGGGGGGGGGGGGGGTATGGAGGGGGAGAGGGAGATTATATACCTATCGCTACACTGTCACCACCAGAATGACTTCTGCATAAAGGTGGGCAGCGATGAGAGCCATTTTAATGTTTCATAATTGTGAGGGACAATGTCACAAGACAGTGTCCACAGACCACAGCTTTTGAAGAGATAGGAGAGCCGAAGCAGTTTCGAACCGAAGTCCTTCTGCTTACCAGCCTAACGCCTTACCGCTAGGCCAGACCAGAGATACTACAGCAAGGGGATAGCCGAGTGAGCGAGCCGTGTCACGATATATAGGCCTGTAAACGGAATGGCGCAACGGGCGGGTGGTTGGCGGACAGGCACTCCACCCTTCCGGTCAGCGCGTAACCGTAACTTTCTGTAGTTAATGTCGGTGGGCTGAGATTGTTTCGATTTTAAAGTGCATTTTACGCTTAGATCATACGTACCACAATGCCCGTTCAATTTTGAAGGTCTCTGCTATATAATATCTTCAGATTATTCTGAGCTTTTTTTGTTTTGTTTTGTTTTTGTTTGTTTAATAGTAGCTTACGCAGCATTGACTCCTGCTCAGGTCTTTGTTGTTGAGCTTACGTCTTTCGAGCGCTAATTAACTCCCTTGAGTGGTGATTCTGTCTTGGTCTGGGTTTATAATATAGTTCAGTGAGGTACCTCTGGTGGAGTTTATGTACCTTGTATTTACTCGCATGCCAGATGAGAGTTACCGTAGGCGACTCGGGTCTTTGTTGTTGTACTTGTGTTACGTATTTTGAGTGCCAATTAACTCCTTTGTGTGTTTGATTCTGCACGAGTGCTCTGGGCTTCGTTCTGTTTCAGATTTATAGCTCAGTGAGTTCGACGGTCCTTGAAGTTACGTAATTTCTCCATCTCTCTCTCTCTCTCTCTCTCTCTCTCTCTCTCTCTCTCTCTCTCTCTCTCTCTCTCTCTCTCTCTCTCTCTCTCTCTCTCTCTCTCTCTCTCTCTCTCTCTCTCTCTCTCTCTCTCTCCAATGACAAAACTTAGTGTGTGCGTCACAGGCAAACGCGTCATTTAAATTAGTTCCGCGTCTAAATGACGAAGAGCATACAATGGTGCAGTGTGTCTTCTCTTTGCTTGAGGAAAAGCTGTTTCTGGCTTTGATGCAATGTCTTCTTCGCGACAAGGAAATAACTCCTTTGAAGATTGGGTACGAATGCTCAGAATGAGTGAACATCTGCTGGTGAGGTTGACAAAATAGAACAGCTCTAGAGAAATGTACTCACCTATACGATGACACACCTTGTGTGTCGTTCTATAGGTGAGCACATTTCACTAGAGCTGTTCTATTCTACGAATGCTCATTTAAGGATACCACTCCAACGGTGTTGTCTGTAAATCACGTACTCGCTTTTTTGCACCTCTTCGTCTTCCTCTTCCTCCTTTTTCTCCTCCTCCTCCTTATTAAATTTCCAGCTTCAGTACGTTGAAGATTGCGACATTATATGGGTGGTTTGCTGTAGGATCTAGGAGTGTGCATTTGTGGGGGTGCTTGGACGTATGGATCAGAGGTAGTGGGGGAAGGGGGTGGGGGTAGGGTGAGGTAGGCGAGAAGGGGGTGCTTGGATGGGCTGATGGCAGATGGTGGGGGATGGCGGAGGGAGGGGGTTAGATCAGTTTTTAAGGTGGGAGCCAAGCCTGGGCGTGAAGCAGTCCAGGAAGGCAACCATCACAAGCTCCTGAGATCATCCATTCCAGTCTGGAACTGTTCTTGGGAATAACGGCATCCGTCTCTCTTGTGTTCTGCAGGAGCGAATGTCATAGTAGTCGTTTTCTGTCTACGAATGTAGTCGTTGTTCTCTCTTGCACTCCATTTCATTCAGCAATAACACATTTTTCATAGCCACGCTTCTAAATACAGAAGGCTCGCACTCGTGCTGGTTTAACAGTGCAAACTGACGCTGGACTGACAGTGCAAAATCACGCTGGACTGACAGTGCAAACTCACGCTGGACTGACAGTGCAAACTCACGATAGACTGACAGTGCAAACTCACGATAGACTGACAATGCAAACCAAATCACGCTGGACTGACAGTGCAAACTCACGATAGACTGACAGTGCAAACTCACGCTGGACTGACAGTGCAAATCAACTCACGCTGGATTGACAGTGCAAACCAACTCATGTTGGACTGACAGTGCAAACTAACTGACGCTGCATTGACAGTGCAAACTTACACTGGACTGACAGTGCAAACTCATGCTGGACTGACAGTGCAAACTCACGCTGGATTGACAGTGTAAACTGACGTTGGATTGAGGGTACAAAATCACACTGGACTGACAGTGCAAACTGACTTTGGAATGAGGGTACAAACTACAAACACAGAATAACAGAGACTGTTCAAGGGCAAAACATTTCGAGGCGCCAAAAGAGAGTTGCGTCCCCTGAACATACTCTCAGCGGAACGACTTCGCATGGTGTCTGTGCTGTAATAGTCAGCTGAATATTACGCCAGTTCTAGCCAAGATCTTGTATCAGTAAATGCAAAACAAATGAAAGGCTTCTGTGCTTAAAAAAAGAAAGAAAAAAAGTCATTTCTCTCTCTCTCTCTCTCTCTCTCTCTCTCTCTCTCTCTCTCTCTCTCTCTCTCTCTCTCTCTCTCTCTCTCTTTTTTAAAATATATATTATGTACACACACACACACACACACACACACACACACACACACACACACACACACACACACACACACACACACATGCACACACGCACCAGCAACAACAACTTTGTTTGGTTATTCACAACAGAAAGGACGAGGACATACAAATTCCACTGGTAACTGCCACTGTTGAACAAAGTGAAAATAATGTATAATAGACAGCTGAAATGTGATATTTCTCAACCGGGCATAAACGTTTACCTGGAATGACCACTGACCACCCTGTTTGATGGCGTACACTGACTGAATTTAATTACATTTTCCCATCAAAACTTATCAATAGTTAGTGTGGTCATTAATGTTACATAATTATGCTTCAAGATATAATAGATGTCAGTGTGTAGGTGTGTGGGTTTGTCAGTGTGTGGGTTTGTCAGTGTGTAGGTGTGTGGATATGAGAGAGAGAGAGAGAGAGAGAGAGAGAGAGAGAGAGAGAGAGAGAGAGAGAGAGAGAGAGAGAGAGAGAGCGGTCTAGTTGCTGCTCTCGTAATACGTAATACGTGCACAACCCGCTCCATTCTCAGTAATGCGCATTCTGAACTCATCTACAGTTGAAAGTACGACGCAAAAGCCGACTTCGTGTTCTCTATTCCCCTTGGGATTCAAATATTAGCTAATGGCCAATCGCCTCACTTTATTTAAATGCCCCTGGCCAACCAGATTAGCATCCGCTATTTTCAGTGGAAGGTTTGGTTGGATCGGAGAAGAATAGGACAATCAATAGATTGTGCGAGGGGCCCACTTTTGTGTGTGTGTGTGTGTGTGTGTGTGTGTGTGTGTGTGTGTGTGTGTGTGTGTGTGTGTGTGTGTGTGTTCGCACTGGAATGTACTGTGTTTTCTCACTGGAATGTACTGTTTTCTCACTGAATGTAC
>OY757557.1:3295089-3377589 GCA_963584105.1 Alviniconcha strummeri
GGCTGGAGGAAAGCTTTCTGAGGAGGAAAGAGTTCAGACTGGAGGGAAAGTTTCTGAGGAGGAAAGAGTTCAGGTTGGAGGGGAGGTTTCTGAGGAGGAAAGAGTTAAGACTGGCGGAAAGGTTTCTGAGGAGGAAAAGGTTCAGGTTGGACGGGAGGTTTCTGAGGAGGAAAGAGTTCAGGCTGGAGGGAAGGTTTCTGAGGAGGAAACATCCCAAAGTAGACGAAGGGCATCTGACGGAATACTCAAGCACAAAAGGAAAGTTTCTGCCAGGGAAACCTCTCAGTCTTCAGAGGGAGCTTTCAAAGCAGCAGAAATTACTACCTCCGGAACAGACAGCGCGTCAAGAAGAAAGAATTCCCCGGTGGAAAGATTTACGCCCTTGGGGCAAGTGTCTGCGGATGTACTATCTAAAATTAGACGGAGTCTTTCTGGGGAGGAAAGAATGACGGTAGAGGGCACATTGACAAAACGGCCGGATTGCATGGCGGAGGGGGCACAGTCGCCGTCGCAGGGCCACCCGAAGCGGCCTGTCACAGTGTCCGCCACCAGTTTCAGTCAGTACAGAAGTTCCATCAGCTCGGGACCGTCGGGTGTCACGAAGCTGTCGCACGGGTCCAAGACGCCGCTCCGAGAGAAACGTCTGGACCACACGAGGTTCGGTTTGATGGCCTGCTCCCTCAACATGGCCTTGTACGCTCCGTTTGTCTTCTGTTTTCTGCTGGGCACCGTGCTGGCATGGAGGCTGCCCTCGGAGCTGATTAGTCTCAGCCACCTGCTCTTGATGTGCGCCTCGGCTCTGGACTCGCTGGTGTACGGCGCGATGAACAAAAGCTTTCAGCTTTCGGGGGAAAAACTCCTACTCGGGATACGGCGTCGGCGACAAGCTAAGGTCGGCTTGCCTAGTGTCAGTTCCCGGCACATGCCTAGTTCGCGGATATCTCTCGTTCGATCCGAAGTGTCGCAAAGCTCCGCATGCGTACGCTGACCTCTGTAACACCAGTTCCCTTCAGTTTTCGCGCTGATATACCCGTCCTGGTTAATTGGGCGTAAAAACCTAGTTCCCTCTTTCCTTCCCGTCTACGTACAGGTTCCAAGCGGTGGCGCCGTATGGTGGGCGATAGCCGAGACTCGGTATACCAAGAAAAATGAAGGCCAGCCGTGAAAAGGGCGGCCTGAGGACTGAAGGTCCGCAAGGCAGCTGCCTAGTTAAGACAAGCCTGGCTCTCGAGTGTTACATTGTCGATTTGTTCATTCTTCTTGCCAAGTACCGTATATTCCCTGCCAAAGCAAATAATTGTAATCCACTAACAGAAGTCTTCTTGAGAACTGCTAGACGAAGACTCGGTGTCGAAAACCAGAACACGGTTAAGAATTACAGTACAGTTTGCTTTCGCAGAGAATGGGCATTGTACAGTCATTTTTTTATATATCATTTTTTACTCAGATTAATTCTCTGTCATATTTTGGCTATTGTTTGAAAAAACATTGATGCTAGTTTTGCCATTGTCAACAGGACCCCTCATCTCGCGTGATGAAGAAAAAATAAAAAAATAAATGAGTGTGTAACTAATCAATGTTTATCCTCGAACGGCCTGATTCCGAAAGGGCCCACAGGCTATTATGTGCCTTAATAATAATAATGGAAATTTGTATATATAAACCGTTTTTGTTGTTTCTAAATAAACAAAAGACACAAGGCTGGGTTCAACTTCACAATTGTTCAATGATTATTTTTTCTACTAGTATACTACTATTATATTATTATTGTTATACTAAGTGTTATACCAAGCGATAAAGCTAAGCGATATACTAAGCGTTGAAACTGAGCGATATACTAAATAAGCGTTGAAACTAAGCGATAAAACTAAGCGTTAGACTAGGTGATAAAATAGGCGATAGACTAGGTGTTTAAACCCTGAAACACAAAACAAACAGCACCTATTACAATACGTGCCAACATTTTGGATCCATACATCACGACCATATGCATGCACACCATCCACAGCTGTCAGAATACATCCTGCCCATATTTAGGCACCAATCCCACCCCATGTAAACCCTCACAACTTCCCCAAACTCATTCCTTTCAGCCACTCAGTGACTCATTTAACCTATCCATAAACACAGCATACAATATCCCAAACGGTGCATCGCAACACCGCCGATCAACGGCAAGCTATTTTGTTATTAACTTGTTCTTCCTTATAATGATACTATTCAGAAAAGAACAGCAACGATTCCACTTCGTCTTCAACCCAATAAATATTATAAATGTACTTACCCTCTATGTGGGACAAGGGTTTCTTTTTGAAATTTTGTTTTCGGAGAAGGAAAAAAAAAAAAAAAAAAGAGTGACTGGCTGTGGCGGTTAGCTATTTTATTTTCTGACCCCCCAGTTGATCCCTGACGTAAAGCTTTTACTTCATAAAATTATGACGTCATGTCAATGATGACGCGACGGGTCAACTACTTTATCAATGTGCTGGTGCATGCAGGCCCACATCAATCAGCTGCTACTCTGTTCTACTATTACAGATCGTAATACACTGTAATTAGGCCTTTGAATCTGACACAAAGTTGTTTTATACATGCAGTCTACCTAGTAGCAGCTCTCTCTCTCTCTCTCTCTCTCTCTCTCTCTCTCTCTCTCTCTCTCTCTCTCTCTCTCTCTCTCTCTCTCTCTCTCTCTCTCTCTCTCTCTCTCTCGCTTACACACACACACACACACACACACACACACACACACACACACACACACACACACACACACACACACACACACACACACACACACACTCCAACAACAAAATATAAGTTGTTGTTGTTTTGTTTTTGTTTTTTAATGTAACTAATACGTTACAACCACTACTGCTACTACAATAAATAAACGAAAAATGCTCACGGAACCAGATCTACCTTTACCACTCTAAGCTACCCAGGGTAAATGTAATCGGAGACATTCTACAGAAAATGCCGGATGCGGCGCGTGCTGAAAGTACTGGCGGCAGACGACAGCAGTGCCGTTCCTGCTGTGGGATGCCAACTGACCGAACGTCTCCACGCTGACAGTGACGCTATCTGGGCGGCTCCCGATCTTTTTTCCGTCCACTCGGGAGTAGTTTGGAAACGTCACTTTCGGTGATGTCGTCACCTGACTCACCATTGCTGTGACGTCTACGAAGTTGACGGCATGAAGCCTGTTTCTAAAGTAGGTCATGGCTTTTACGAGGAACTGGTGCTTGCACTGAAAATCTGCATTGTTTTGTATTGTCTGATTAAAATCTTCATTTTTTGTATTGTTTGATTAAAATCTACATTGTTTTGCACTGTCAATTAAAATCTGCATTTTTTGTACAAAGAAAGACATAAAATTATTCACACAATCATCAGTTAAGTCGCTCGACAAATTATTACGCCGAGCAGATTTTGTGCCTGAGACAACGCCATTCACACACACACACACACACACACACACACACACACACACACACACACACACACACACACACACACACACACACACACACACACACACACACACACACACACACGATATTTTGTGTGAACGTTTGGTATCTTAGTCATGATTCGTCTGTGGCATTAATCACAAATGTGTCTGCCGGATAATCCTTTCCAAAATATTACCACTCATAGGTTCAAAATAGGGTTAAAATCCAACAGACCACACCTTTTCTCGTGTACGTGTTTTCTGGAACGCTGCATTACTTCATGAAATGTTCACGTCACAGAGATAAAAACAATCGGTGACAAAAATGATTACAATCCACATGCATATCTTTTGTCAACTATGCAGAACTGAGAGCTTCCTGGTGTTCTCTCCGTCACGCCAGTCATTTTGATGACGTCTATATGAAGCGCGGGAAAAGAGTGTACAGCGTAGAAATGAGCTGGTGAAACAGGTGTTGGTGATGGTGTCCAAAACGGTTACCTTAAACATCTATATAAAATCAACGGCACTTTCAGTCGCAAAACCCGTACTGCGGATCACTTTCTTTGAACATGCTCCAGGAACATGAGAAGTTGTGCCTGCGAAGGATAGTTCCTTTAAAGAGGAACGGAGACGCAAACTGGAATGGCTAGCAGCGGACGAAGCACAGTATGCAGACTCGGACACGAAGTAAATGCAACAGTGAAAATCGGCCCCTGAATTGTGTTATTCTGACGTACCCATTAGGCTCTCTTTCTCTATATATATATTACGGCTCAACAATTGATTACTAGCTTCTTCTTTTTTTTTTTTTTTTTTTTTTTCTTCTTCTTTCTTTCTTTTTTGTTGTTGTTGTTGTTGCTGTTGGTGGTGGTGGTGGTGGTGTCGTGTGTGTGTGTGTGTGCGTGCGTGCGTGCGTGCGTGCGTGTGTGTGTGTGTGTGTGTGTTTTAAAAATAACCTTTAATGTGTTTGGATCCTGCCTAAACGGCCTAATGTAAAAATGTCTCCCAGAGCCAGTTACACCCAAGGAGGCCCGGCTCTTAAATGAAAGAAGGTCTGAAGTAAGAGCTTTAGCTTTTTTACCTAAAATGAAAAGTGGTCGAAGCTGGAGTCTCTAGAGATCTGATCCTACGTCATTTAGCACGGACAGCAATCTCTTACGTGGATTTTGGATGACGTCAGTTTTGTTTCCTTGGAACAAGGCTTAGAACTTGGAAAATGTCATGGAGTTGTAGCTTTATGTCTGAGAGCGAAAATCAAATCATGAAACCATTTTGTACTCAGTCAAATGGTCGTGACTTCTGGAGGCAAGCATCCGAGCAAGTCTATATCATGAGTCAGCCTACTGTTTCACAATTCCACCTGCAGAAAAACTTTTTCACGTTTCGGTGATACATATAATGGACCCAAGTACTAGTATACGTGGGGTATTTTTTGTTGTAGCTATATTTCAGATTGTCCTTGCGCATTTAGCTTTTATTCTTTATGAAAGCTACCACGGTGGTTTAAAACTGAATGGGTGTCAGTCGCCAACAACAAGATTCAGATTCAGAACAATACACTGATCTGACACGATATGCAGCAAGATTTGTCCGACATTAAATGCCCATCGATCGACAATGGCACATTGTGTTCTTCATTTGGTGAACAAACTCCGATTCAAGCAGCTGGGATTCCGTTTGGAAAGTGCGACGCCTTCTACGAAACACTTGCATTGAATTTCTGTCCTTTTGCAACAATTCCTGATACGATTCGTTACAGTGTATTGGCCATGGTGTTTCTATCAACCTGCGTTGGATGTGTTAGTGCTCTTTTCCTCATACTGCTTTTTGTCAGCGACCGTGCTCTATGGAAGGTTAACCATTCCATGATTGTTAACTTAGCAGTCGTTGATTTTCTCAACCTCGCGGTAGTCGGGTCCTACAAAATCTACGTTCTGGTGGGTATGATGTTGAACGGGGGTGGGTGAACAAACATCTCTCTCTCTCTCTCTCTCTCTCTCTCTCTCTCTCTCTCTCTCTCTCTCTCTCTCTCTCTCTCTCTCTCTCTCTCTCTCTCACACACACACACACACACACACACACACACACACACACACGAGCAATCAGATACGTACACACTCACAAACATCCACTTACACACACACATACACACACACACACACACACACACACAAACACTCACACACGCACGCACGCACGCACGCATGCACACACACACACACACACACACACACACACACACACGCACGCACGCACGCACGCACGCACGCACGCACGCACGCACGCACGCACGCACGCACACACACACACACATGCAAACAAACACACACGCGCGCCAACAAACACACACACGCAAACATACGCAAACAAATA
The DNA here is from genome assembly GCA_963584105.1 of Alviniconcha strummeri. Classification (NCBI taxonomy): domain Eukaryota; kingdom Metazoa; phylum Mollusca; class Gastropoda; family Provannidae; genus Alviniconcha; species Alviniconcha strummeri. The sequence goes on from OY757557.1 coordinate 3,300,917, forward strand.
TACAAAGAAACACACACACACACACACACACACACACACACACACACACACACACACACACACACACACACACACACACACACACACACACACAGAAACACACACACACACACACACACACACACACACACAAAGAAACACACACACACACACACAAAGAAACACACACACAAAAACCATGCACACACACTCACACACACACACACACACACACACACACACACACACACACACACACACACACACACACACACACACACACACGCGCGCGCGCGCGCGCGCGCGCGCGCAAACACACACACACACACACACATACACACACTGGCCTCCAACCGTCGTCTGTCCACAGCTGAAAGGCGACGCCTTACCGGAGCTGCTGTGCATGGTCTTTGGCTACGCCTCCGACAGCCTGCCCCTCGTCTCCTTCCTTAGCGTCGTCCTCATCTCGCTCAATCGCTACGTGCTCGTCTGTTATGCCGGTGCCCGCTACAACCGCCTCTTTACACCCGTCCGCGCCGCCTTCTACTGCCTCTTCGCCTGGACCGTCGGCTTCGTCTGGCTCGTAGAGCTGGACATCGAGTACATCAACTTCCTGCCGGGCTGCATCTTCGACATCCGGAAGCACACGGCGCAAGTGAGACAGTGCGTGAAAGGGTCCGTCATGATACTGCTCTTCGTCCTCGTCGTGTACGTTTACTTCACTATCGCCAGAAAAGCCACCTCATATCGCAGGGGATCCACCCAAAGTTCGCCCAGGTCAAGGTCGGCGTCTTTGTCTGCCGTTCCTCGCCCGTCCCTTGAGAATTCTTCTTCCGGCGCATCTCTCCGCGAAGATTCTGTCTTGGAGTCCACCGTTGCGTCCCTCACTGATGAAGCTGCTGATCAGGGCTGGCTCAATTTCCTTAAAGACAGGATTCTAGGGACAGGCGCTGCAGCCGATCAAGAATCCAGCGTTGATACGTCTACTTCATGGTTTGCTACAAATCTCCAGACCGGAAACGATTCAAGCAGCTCATCTTCTTCGTCCTCTTCTTCAAGGTCATCATCATCAGACGGTAGTCACCATAAGCAAGGAGCTGCCACAACGGCCGTAGAGAAAATGCATGATGTTTCATCTAATGCTTTGCCCAACCTGCAGCCCTCCACTTCTTCCACAGCTCTTAATGTGCTTTCAGCTCCCGCACCCGCGTCACAACAGGAGCTGGAATCTGCGCGTATTGCGTCACAAGTGATTCTGGAAGCTGCGCATGTTGCGTCACAGGAGATTCTGGCAGCTGCGCGTGTTGCGTCACAAGAGAGACTGGCAACTGCGGGTGTTGCGTCACCAGAGATTCTGGCAACTGCGCGTGTTCCGTCACCAGAGAGTCCGGGTACAACGTCACAAGAGATTCTGTCAGCGGCGCGTGTTGCGTCACAAGAGATTCTGGCAGCTGCGCGTGTTGCGTCACAAGAGAGACTGGCAACTGCGCGTGTTGCGTCACAAGAGAGACTGGCAACTGCGCGTGTTGCGTCACAAGAGGGACCAGCTTATGGTGGGACGCAATCACCGACACCCATAAAGGCACCACTGGTGGCGCAAAAGACACCAGCACGGACCTCTCTTACGGCAGCATCGCCAGTTGGATCCGCGTCTCAACAGAGGGCCCCTTCTACGGCCTCTTTACCAAAGGGACGCTGGTCAGTAGCGTCGGGAAGGTCCATCGCCTCACCCAGCAGGTTTTCGCAGGATTTGGAAGGCAGCACTTTCTTCACTCGCTGGTTCTATCGCCGAAGACGTCTCATCAACCTCGTCTTCGGCTTCGCCGTCTGCGTACTCGTCCTGCTGATCTACATGGTCCCTCTCGTCTGCTTCCTCAGCTGCGGCGTCAGCGGTGACACGGACAGGCGGTGCCTGTGCCAGCTTTGGGCCCACCCCTTCAACCTCTTGACCTCGGCGCTCAACCCACTGACCTACGGGGGTTTGAACCGCCGCTTCCGGGAGTCGGCCAAGCGACTGTCGGCCCGGTGTTTTTCCTGCCTCTGTGCCTCCAGAGACGACGACGAGGACGTGCCTCACAACGAGCCCAGAGGCAAGAGGTACTCTATGTACTCGTTTTAGAAACGATGGACGTGTAGATATACCCTTACTTCCCAAAGGCAAGAAGTTATCTACGTACTCGTTTTAGAAACGACGGACGTATAGATGTACCTTTACTTCCCAAAGGCAAGAAGTACTCTGTGTATTCGTTTTCGAAACGATAGATGTGTAGATGTACCCTTACCTCCCAAACGGCCGATGTGCAGTGCGCACACGAACGACACTACGATGCGTCGGTTGTGAAAGCAAAGTGATCTTCAGAGCTCAGCGCTTTCATCAGGAAGAGCCGTGCGAGCCGTGACTGTCCGCATGACCATGCAATTTGCTGCTTGACCCTTCTGTTATCTGACCACTCTGTTATCTGACCGATTTGCTATGTGAAATTCTGTTATTTCACCAACCAGCTCTCTGACCATCATGTCAGTCTGGTGAGTTCGTAGCTGCTTCGTCTGAGTGCACGATGGAGACTGGCTATCGAAGGAAGAAAGACGCAGGGCGAGAAAAACAGAACAAGAGCCAGAACAGAAGAGCTCTAGAACATAACAGAGCAATGTCGGGGATAGTTCAGTGGTTAGAGCGCCGGACTCGTGACTGAAAGGTCCCGGGTTCAAATCCCTGTAGGAGCGGCGGGAGAATTTTCTTCTCCAGGGTCGACTTTCTGTGCTGACTCTGATTTCGGTATCAGTTCCACCCCCGTGTTACCGCAGTAGCACGTAAAAGATCCCGGTCATTCTGCCAAAAGCGCAGGTGGCAGGTTACAGCTAAACACGCATACACCTTATGTATGTGGCTTTGCATGAAGTGACATGGAGCATGGTTGTATGGTGTACACAGAACTTGCGCCGAGATGGCTGCAGTTTCATGTGGCACCAGCCATGCCAGCGCTGTAAGTACACCACTTCGGTGGATATTCAAAAAACGCGCTATAAGAAGCTAGTCACTCATGTAGAACCACATGCGAGCGCAGTGAATCTGCTCAAGAGAGCGGAGAATAGCGCTATATAAGTGATCATCAATCAATCAAAAAAATGTCAGAACAGAACCTGACAGCCAGAACAGAACAGAGGAGATCGAGACCAGTACCGAACAGCGTCAAAACGATGACAGAACAGAACCCATCATAGCAAGAACAGAACAGAACGACGTCAAAACAGAGCCAGAACAAAAATAGACAGATCGAGAGCCGGAACAGAACATAACAGAACCAGAACAGTGCCAAAACCGGACAGCTCCAGAACAGAACAGAACCAGAACAGCCCAAACAAGAACAGCACAGAACGGAACCAGGACAGCACCAAACAAGAACAGGACAGAAGGGAACCGGACAGCGACAAACAAGAACAGGACAGAAGGGAAACAGGACAGCGCCAAACAAGAACAGGACAGCGCCAAACAAGAACCAGACAGAAGGGAACCGGACAGCGCCAAACAAGAACAGGACAGAAGGGAAACAGGACAGCGCCAAACAAGAACAGGACAGAAAAGAACCAGAATAGCACCAAACAAGAACAGGACAGAAGGGAACCAAGACAGCACCAAACAAGAACAGGACAGAAAGGAACTGGACAGCACCAAATAAGAACAGGACAGAAGGGAACCGGACAGCGCCAAACAAGAACAGGACAGCGCCAAACAAGAACAGGACAGAAGGGAACAGGACAGCGCCAAACAAGAACAGGACAGCGCCAAACAAGAACAGGACAGAAGGGAACAGGACAGCGCCAAACAAGAACAGGACAGAAGGGAACAGAAGCGTGGACAGAAACAGAGACGGAAGGAGTCCACTTATATTGCTTGTCTCAATTAATTCGATTCCAAGAGCCATACATTAATTATCCTCCCCCAAGCCTGTCAAGAAAAACACGGCAGCAGTGAATACATGAATCACAGTGACAAACGCATGGATCATGGTGACAAATATAAGGATCATAGTGGCAAATGCACGGGTCACAGTGACAAACACATGGATCACGATGACAATGCATGGATCGCGGTGACAAATACGTGTATCACGGTGACAAATACATGGATCGCAGTGGCAAATATATGGCTCACAGCGACAAAAGCATGGATCACGATGACAAGACATGGATCACGGTGACAAATACATGGATCTGAGTGGCAAATACATGGGTCACAGTGACAAATACGTGGATCAAGGCGACAAAATTTAATACATGGAATTAAGTAGTATTTTTTTATTTATTATTTTTGGTTGATTGGTTTTCTTGTTTTGTTTTCTTGTTGTTTTGTTTTTGTTTTTGTATTTTTGTTTCTTTGTTTTGTTTTTTTAGAGGAAGGGATTAGCATGTTATGTAGATTACTGGGAGAAATGTTCATGCCTCTTCCCAAGAAATGCGAAATCCGACCCAAAATCGCGATTTAGCAAGCCCTCTGTACACACCTCTCTTTATGCTTTTTACGACAGTTTGGAGACTTGTTTTGCCTTTTTCTTTTTTACTATTACAAATAAATTAAAAGCACATATTCTGCAGATTACTCACACAGTCGTCTGATGGATCTGGCAGCAGAATCCAAGAGTATAGAAGTTTACATAGTATCAAAGATTTCATAACAGCAACTCTTCTAAGTGGAGTAATTAGATGTTGAACAACGCTTCACATTGAAAAAGAACTATATAAAACGTTTCATTGCAATAAATCTTTTCACTTTCATTTAGGTCTTGTGTAAACCACATCACTAATAGTAACATGTTGTATTGACTAGAATTCCCAACTATTATTAATGTGGCATATATTTAATTCGCTGCTTCCTTTGGCTTACATGCTTCGTATTTGTATTCAAAAATTGACCTGACACATTACCATATTTTTCAACTCTGAAATGCTTTTTCAAATGACAATTCGTCACCATTAATCATTAATTGTGCATCATCAGTAAATTGAGCACAATTGTGTTTACCGCATTTATGCAGATTTCTTTAATATCACCATTTTATCTTATCGTTATTGTTAATCTTTCCACGCATAATATGAAAAAGTAGAGTGCACTGAACAACCATGTCTACATCCATGTTCACTAGAGACCAAGACGTAGTATGACCATTTACTATCACTCCTGAGTTTATCTTTTTATAAAAAGTGGTTATCCATCTACAGATTGTCTTCACCAAATCAAAATACTTTCAAAACCTTGGTCATAAATTTCCAGTCCATCCGATATTATGATATTATTTTATATGTATCAATTGCAAGTAAATGCTCATAGGTCTAATTTTATCAATAATGGGAAGACCTTTTTTTTTTCTTTTCTTTTTCTGTTTCCCATGCAGGAAGATCCCGTATCTTATAGACAAAATTCAGAAGAAAAAACTCGTCTCCGATTTGATTGTTTGGTCATTAAATCTTCTGCTTTGTTTCCGTTGGGGATGCCTATAAATATGCCCTACTTCTGTGTTGCAAACTGTTTCCGTCTCCAAATGTTTTATTTAAGCTCTAACCACAAAATATCTCATTACCTTCACAGACACACACACACGCACGCACGCACGCACGCACGCACGCACGCACGCACGCACGCACGCACGCACGCACGCACGCACGCACGCACATCCATCCACGCACGCTCAAACACATATTTCCTTTATGTTTGCACCAAAGCCACCAGTTCCTGGACCTTTCCCATTTTTCATATTTTCAAGGCAGTTCCGCCCTCTTCAGGTGTTATTTTTCCTTAAAGTGACATTGAATTCTGTTATTCTTCTGATACTGTTGCTTGTTAGCATTTCGCCAATCAGGTCACTAATTTCAGTCATCTACAGCTCAGGACCTTATATAACGTTTCATGGAAGCTGGACTTCGTTCACAATTTAATTTCGTTCTCCAAGAATTGACTCGTTTTTATTTAGTAATGTTTTTGTTTGTTTTCAAATAAAATGAAAAAATATTCAAGACTAAAAAAGTGTTTTGTAATTATTCACCATCGGCAACCCCTTTTGCTTTTGATCTCTCTCTTTTTTTTCTTTTCTTTTTAAACCAGATATCTATTAAATCTTCATTTGTTTTCCTGGGAGTAATTTAGTATCTTCTTCATCTTCGTCAGTTTCTCTATTTTTTTTATTCTATTTTTTTAAATCTTTTTTCTTCGCCTTCTTCTTTAAAAAAATAAATAAAAATCCTTTAATACTCTTTTCAAGGTTATACTCTTATTTTTTAACTTTCTGTTCCTTGATAGTGGCGTAAGCTATTGTTCTGGGTCAAATTGTCATCAGCATAAATTCAACAACAACAACAAAAATTCTGGTATATTGTGTTCCATTTTGGATTTGGGGATAGTATGCAGAATAGGTCAGTAATAATGACCGTCCACAGACGCATATCCTTCTGTAACACTAAATTTCAACATTCATTTGATCTAGGCATTCTTTATTTTTCAACAGTGAACAATTGATTTTCAAAAAAGTATTGAGTTTTGTATCTTTTTTTCAAGTTTCGACGTAATAATAATGGCATGGTCGGATCGATATCCTGGATGAATACCTCAGTTCTGTCTTCAAGTGCCACATTAAAAATTATTTAACAGAGGAATAAAATATAATCTCTCTTGCTTTAGAATAAAGGGTTTGGCTTTCGTCACGTTTAACGTTAAAACTATGGATTGTTTTCTCTCCGTACCTCTGCTAACTGTAGCGTTAATATATTTAAATCTACTACTTTAGCTTTTAGGTTATTAGTGTGTTTATCTTCATAGCAATCCAGCCGAGAGTCTGGTACAAGTTTCTAACAACTTTATGATTTCTGTCGCTTTTGACAGCTTCATTCAGACTCCGGTAAATGATTATTATTGATCGCCTTTTATATCGCGCTGTTCTCTGCTCGCCAGTAGACTCACAGCGCTCATGTCACATGATTCTGAATGAGTGACTGTATCCTTTTTTACAACACTGTTTAATATCCACCGAAGTGGTGTAGTAGTACGGACAGCGTTATCTGGTTGATGCAAGGCTGGTGCCACGTGAAACTGCTGTCGTCTCGGCGCATGTTCTGTGCACACCATTCAACCATGCACCAGTTTAACAGTCTCACTTCATTCAAAGCCACGTAGGTAGGATGCATGCGTGTTTCACTGTAACCTGTATTGGTGGGTTGTCTTTGTTTTGACCATACACATTAATAAGTGATGGTTCATTACGCACATCATGCACACAACATAGCCATCAGGCACACATCTCTCTCCCTCTCTCTCTCTCTCTCTCTCACACACACACACACACACACACACACACACACACACACACACACACACACACACACACACACACACACACACACACACACACAGCCGATATTTTGACTGGCTTACAATTTTATTCTTGCCACAGTTTGGAATGGTTGGTAAAGTGACATTACAGGGAAGAAAAAAACATGGCTCAGAAAATGAAACTCCTCGTAATGTCTTCCAACGCGAAAACCAAATAAATAACATCAGCATCAATTTACATCAAAATGAACGCATAACATATCTATGTAAGATTTTGGTAGACTGGTGAGGTGAAGGCTTAGTGCGAACAGAAATAAGTAAACATGGTGCTTAACGTCCACATAAACCATAAGGCTTATTAGGGACGGGGAGAAGGGGTGGCGGAGAGGCTATGGATGTGGGGGAAGAGGGAGACCGTGGGGGAAGTGGGAGATTATATACCTATCGCTACACTGTCACCACCAGGCTGACTTCCGCATTAAGATGGGCAGCGACGAGAGCCATTTTAATGTTTCATAATTGTGAGGGACACAGTCACAAGAAAGAGTCCACAGACCACAACTTGTGAAGAGAAAGGAGAGCCGAAGCGGATTCGAACCGAGGTCCCTCTGGCTACCAGCCTAACGCCTTACCGCTAGGCCAAACGACTTACGTGCGAACAGAGCAGATACATAGACTGCACCACTCGTTGGTTGAAGTGCTGCTTTACGGCCACAGAAACCGTAGGCTTATTAGGGACGGGAGCCCAGGACGGCCACCTCGACTTTCAAACAGCTCCTGAGCTCTGTGCACTACTCTACTGACACTAGCTTATACAGCAAAAGACCTGTACCGATGGCTATTTTGGCTACATCTGCGTCATGTTTTGCAGGAGCAGAGACTGACAATAGCACCGGCTGGCTTGCACTGCCGCAGTGTTGTCTGAAAGTCGTGCGAATAAGGCGGTGAGTGCGGTCATTTTGTGCCCGGCAGTCTGTGCGTGTCAGTGATGTCAAGACCGACACGAGTGGCAAAAGTAGCAAACAAGTCAGAGACAGACTTTTCCTGCTCTTCATTGGTAAAAAGACAGACTTTTCCTGCTCTTCATTGGTAAAGAGACAGACTTTTCCTGCTCTTCATTGGTAAAGAGACAGACTTTTCCTGCTCTTCGTTGCTAAAGAGCCAACCTTTTTCCTGCTCTTCATTGGTAAAAAGCCAGCCAACATGGGTGCGCCCTGAGAAGCTCAAATTCGAAGCAACTCTTACCGCCCCCCCCCCCATCCCTTCTCTCTCCCCCCACCCACCCCCCGAAGTTTTCTTTTGTATAAATAACACCAAAACGAACAACTGAAGCCAGCGGATCAGTTCGTTAGTTAGTAACTAGATCTTAACGTCCTGGATTTTAACACAGGGCCACCTCAGGACAGTCAGACTCGGGTCATAAGCAAATGCACGTTTCAAAACTCTTCTCGTATAATATACAAACCCTCTCGAATAATATATAAACCCTTTTGTCAAGTCAATCCACAAGACCAATCATTTCGTGAACAAAAAACAAAACGTACATACACCAACACAAAGGTAAAAACGCTGCACACTGTGCGCTTAGTTGTCAGGTCATGTCCTCGTCTCCTTTTAGGAGGCCCACGACTCAAGCCAACGTATGTTTCGCACGTAGCCTGCACCCGTAAACCTAGCGTAGAGAAAGCGAACTGTGGAGGGAAGACTACAAAGTGGAGCAGCTTTCACGGCCCATCGGTTCGTGCACTAACTGGCTGTGCAGCGCTCTGTGCACCTCTGTTTGGCAGCACGGGAAGTGTTCGCGGGAGACTTAATAATGAACTGTGCAAATATCACCTATATTTTTGGTGCCAACAGTGTGTGTGTGTGTGTGTGTGTGTGTGTGTGTGTGTGTGTGTGTGTGTGTGTGTGTGTGTGTGTGTGTGTGTGTGTGTGCGTGCGTGCGTGCGCGCGTGTGCGAGAGAGAGAGAGAGAGAGAGAGAGAGAGAGAGAGAGGAGGGGGGCTATGGAATCGACACACTAAACAAAGACAGAAACCCCTTGTGAAAGACGAGCAGTAAGAGGAAGAGAAGGGGAGTTAATCACAAGGACCAACAGGAAGGGAGTTAATCCTTGTTAACAAATCGGACACAAGGACCAAGAAGGGGAATTAATCCCCGTTAACAAATCGGACACAGGGACCAAGCAAGAGAAGGGGAGCTAACCATGTCAACCACAGGGACCAAACTAGCGAAGGGGAGTTAACCCATGTGAACAAATTCGACACACTGGGACCAACCAAGAGAAGCCAATGCGCCAATACTTACACAGGTTGACTCACATCCATAAACTCTGAGTGTACACAATATCACAGTACGTGTAGACACAACTGTTTAGCAATGCATAGTCCAGCACAACACAAAAATTCAAAAAATTCAACCAGGACACCCAGTCAACCAGGGTGGTTATATCTGGATGAATCAACAAAAAGGCTTCTGGTGGAAAACTGTAATATATAACTGCCAAAAGTAGAAAATCTAACACTGCAGCTCGCAATGACCTTGACCAGAAGATGGTGAACCAATCATATCCCATAAAGCCCGTTCTTAATTGGGCGAATGTTTCTTCGCGAAGCTAGTTGGAAGTATTCGGCGAAGCTAGCTGGTTCTTAATTGGGCCAACTTTTCTTCGCGAACCTAGTTGGAAGCATTCGTCCAAGCTATATTCGGGGTCCAAAAACCTTCGCTCAACATGTTCTGGGAACATTCGCCCTATTGGACGATCATTGCCTCTGATTGACTGAGAGCAGAGCTCTCCTGTGAATGGAGAAAAAACAAATATAAAAATGGATGACGGTGTCGCTAGGTTCTTCACTCGCTTCGGAGGGAATTTGTTTATTTGTTGACTTGTGGAAGGCACAGCTTTGTCTCGGAGAACCCAGAATGAGATAGTTGAATTGCCTGTGAGGGATGATTAAAGTATACTGACTTGACTTGACTTGACTTTAGCCTACATTTTCGATCATGCTGTCTGCTGCGCGTCTGCCGCAAGTTCGGGCCGAAGCTTGCATCTCATTACAAGCCAGTTGAGAATGAAGTAAAGTTTGGACAGTCCGAACCATAGTCGGCGAACTAAATGTTCAATTAAGAAACGAATCATAGTTCGTCGAAGTGTCCGAAGTATGTTCGGGCGAACAAACATTCGCCCAGTTAAGAACGGGCTTAAGACTGCAGCTCACAATGACCTTGCCCAGAAGATGGCGAACCAGCCTTATGCCATAACACTGCAGCTCACAGTGACCTTGACCGGAAGACGGCGAACCAACCTTATAAGACTGCAGCTCACAATGACCTTGATCAGAAGACGGCGAACCAGCCGTATCCCGTAAGACTGCAGCTCAAAATGACCTTGACCGGAAGATGGCGAACCAACTTTATCCCATAAGACTGCAGTTCACAATGACCTTGATCAGAAGACGGCGAACCAGCCATATCCCGTAAGACTGCAGCTCAAAATGACCTTGACCGGAAGATGGCGAACCAATCTTATCCCATAAGACTGCAGTTCACAATGACCTTGATCAGAAGACGGCGAACCAGCCTTATGTAGCTCACAATGATCCATCCATATACCAAGTTGCGTCACAAAATGCTGAGTGGCTCAAACGATATTGTCTAGACAAAACCAGGACACGCATGCGCACAGACAAGTGATTCCAATATTATCTCCCTTTAACTTCATTGCTGGAGGTGGGGTAGGGGTGGGGGTTGTACTGACCATCAAGATGTCAGCTTTTAGTTTTTGCATTTGATTGTCCCTAGCCAGAGCCCCCCACCCCCACCCCCAAGCGTTTTTGACAAAGGAATGAAAGCACACCCCCCCCCCCCCCCCCCAAACACACACACATCTCACTCCCATGTGACCCGTGCCAGGTTGCTGCGAGTGTTTTTGACAGAGGAAAGCAAGCACACACACACACACACACACACACACACACACACACACACACACACACACACACACACACACACACACACACATCATTGTCCACTGCCAGGTTCTTGCCAGCGTTTTGACAGAGGAAAGTACCCCCCACCCAGCCACCCCAATAAGTGTCCCATGCCAGGTTGTTGTCATTGTTTTTAACAGAGGAAGCCCCCCCCCCCCCCCCCCGCCGTGTCCAATGCCAGGTTGTTGCCAGTGTTTTAGGTTTTTGACCGAGAAAGCCCCCCCCCCCCCCCCCATTTGTCCCTTGTCAGGTTGTTGCCAGTGTTTTTGACAGAATAAAGCAAGGACCCCCCAACCCCACTTGTCCTTTGCCACTGAGGTTGTTGCCAGCGTTTTTGTTTGACAGAGGAAAGAAAGCCCCCCCCACCCCCACCCCTTCCAGGTTGTTGCCAGTGTTTTTGACGGAATAAAGCTGCCCTCCCCCCCTCCCCCGCACCCTCCCACCCATCTTTACATGGCCACCCAACACTTCCCCAGTCTATGTAAGGCAATGTCTGTTTGGGGGCTGAGGGGGAAGGGGGGTGGGAGTGGGGGGGGGCAGGAAGGGGGGGGGGGGCAGGATGGGGGCGGGTACTGTAAAGGGTAGAGGAAAGGGAGTCATATAACAAGTTACTGCGTAAGGCAAACTACGCTGTTAATATTACACACCGTACACACTCAAAAAGCGACTGTGTAAGACAAACTACGCTATTAATATTACACACACTGTACACACCCAAAAAGTGACCCCCACTCAAAATTCCCTGTACAAACACTGATAAGGCAGGAAGCAAGCCAATGAAAGTTCTTCGCATAACAAAAATTTGATCGTCTCGTAATATCACAGAATTTTGACGTTCAGCTCAAAACGGACAGCAGCACACACTGAGCCCACACAAAAGCTAAGCGGGTTGTAATTAGCATAAATATGCATACAAAACTGTGGAGTGATAATTGCGTAGATACTGGGGCTACTTACACCAGGACCCAGGCTCGGCCCACACTCGCCTCGGCTCGGCTCGGCTCAGCTCGGCTCAGACAGGGCGTGGGCCGCTGCATTTACATCTTCAATCTAAATCAGAACTCTGATGTCACCATCGCTCCAAACACGTCCCCTGTCCTCAGTACTTTCAGAGTGAGACCAGCTGATGACGTGCAATAGAACGTGAGCCGTCAGAGCGGGGTTGAGAGAGACCTGCAGCTGTCCCAAGGCATACGAGCATATAACACAGTGTCCCGCATTGTCCCGCGCAAGGCCCAACATGGCACCGGCATTTCTCTGATGTTAGTAGTCCCGTTGTGTGACACACGGTGCACTGAGCTTAAAAAAGACCAAATGATCACCCAGCCAACCAACAAACAAGTGCATAATATAAACTTATATGTAAAACCACCACCACAGTGAAACGGCATGAGGAAGACAGTGAACGGGACAGGGGTTATAACTGTTCCTTGCATCACCTCTGACACGCTGCGTCATTCAGATGCATGCCAAAGTCATCCAAAGGCAACAAGTTCCTCACCCTGTCCGTGTACGTCAGAACCAAACGAAGCTTAAGGATGAACGGATGGAAGGCGATTTCGAAAACCACAACCTCCAGTTTGGCATTTGAGACACCGCCATGACCTTCGAATTAGGTCAAGGTCAGCCACACAGGCATGCGCAGGTAGAGCTCAGTGGAGGCTAGAGTCATTAAAGTCTGAATGATCTTTTGTGACACCACTGCGACCTTTGAATTAGGTCAAGGTCAGCCAAACAGGCACGTGCAGGTAGAGCTCAGCAGAGACTAGAGTCACTGAAGTCTGAATGATCTTGCTGAAACAGTGTCCAAGAACTGCCTACCTGTCAGAGTATTATTTTCATTGAACAAATAGATGCCATGGTCAGGCCCTGATGATCTTCCAGGTATATAGCATAAAACAATAATCCTACAAAGTTTGAAAGCTAAAAAACAATATTCCTACAAAGTTTGAACTCAGTCAGATCATAGGTGACTGTGACCTTGGTTAGAAGAAAAAAAAATCTAAAAAGTCACTGAAACTGGTACTGAATGCGTAAAATCAATTGTATTTGTCATGCCCAGTTTAAAATATCTCTCAGGTCAACCATGACAGTTTAAATGTTTCAGTTTCCATGACAAACAGCCAGCAGACCTGACCAACACTGACGTGACCAAAGAACAGACTCAAAACACTTTTTCACATGAGTAACACAACACTCACAGACAGAACTGGAGGAAGCTTAATTTCAATCAACACAGATGAGGTATACCAAGGAGCTATAACAATTTGACATATATTTCACAAAATAGTTGATTGTAATCACAACTTTTAGCAGTTCACCCAAGTACTCAGCAAATGATGTGTGGCCTATTTCCTGGAAAATGCAAATGCATGACAACCCCACCCTCTCTCTGTGTCTCTCTTTCTGCCTCTGTCTCTCTCTGTCTCTCTCTCTGTCTCTCTCTCTCTCACACACACACACACACACACACACACACAAACACACACACACACACACAAGAACAACACGGAGCACATGCACACACACTATACATGTAAGCAATATTGTGAACATGAATTACATATTATACACAAGTGCAAATGCATGCAAATGTCTCCTTGCAGGAGAGTTCACCATGGACTTCTTCAACTGATCTAACTTCCACACCAAAGGTATCACATGATTGCAAGGTCCCCTCTGCTCTGCGTGTGTGTGTGAGACAGTGATATCAACATCTCTCTTCCTCCAGCGTGAGACAGTGATACTGACATCTCTCCCTCCTCACAGCAACACCTTCATCTGTCTTCCCCCAGTGTGAGACAGTGATACCGACATCTCTCCCAGATCACATAAACAGCACTATCTCTCTTCCTTCTGTGTGAGACAGTGATGTGTGTGTGGGTGTGAGACAGTGATAGCAACATCTCTCCCAGATCACAGCACTAGCATTATCTCTCTTCCTTCTGTGCCAGACAGTGATGTGTGTGTGTCTAGACAGTGATACTGACATCTCTCCCAGATCACAGCACTAGCATTATCTCTCTTCCTTCTGTGCCAGACAGTGATGTGTGTGTGTCTAGACAGTGATACTGACATCTCTCCCAGATCACAGCACTAGCATTATCTCTCTTCCTTCTGTGCCAGACAGTGATGTGTGTGTGTCTAGACAGTGATACTGACATCTCTCCCTGATCACAGCAATAGCACTATCTCTCTTCCTTCTGTGCCAGACTGTGATGTGTGTGTGAGAGAGACAGTGATACTGACATCTCTCCCTGATCACAGCAATAGCACTGTCTCTCTTTGTCATCTTTGTGACATCACTGCACATCCACCAATCATCAGAGTCTGATGCCATCCCACAAGCACCATGGGCCATCAGCTGAAACAGGGAGGAAGACAGAAGTTCAGATGAACCAAAAATCAAAACTCGGTAAAGGATGATGAAAAACACTGAGAGATTGTGATGATTTCCCACTGATCCTTATCAACAAATTGCTTACAGTTAGCCCCTGATCATTGTTGTCTTGCTTATTATTTCCCCCCTAATCATCATTAACTGGCGTACCGTGTCCCCATGGTCATTAGCAACTTGCCTACCGCGTCCCCATGGTCATTATCGACTTGCCTGTCATGTCCCCATGGTCATTAGAAACTTACCTATCATGTCCCCATGGTCAACTTGCCTATCATGTCCCCATGGTCATTAGTGACTTGTCTATCATGCCCCCATGGTCATTATCGACTTGCCTATCATGTCCCAGCGATCATTATCGACTTGCTTATCATGTCTCCATGATCATTAGCAACTTGCCTATCATATCCCCATGGTCATTAGTGACTTGTCTATCATGTCCCCATGGTAATCTCGCCTATCATGTCCCCATGGTCATTAGTGACTTGTCTATCATGTCCCCATGGTAATCTCGCCTATCATGTCCCCATGGTAATCTCGCCTATCATGTCTCCATGATCATTAGCAATTTGCCTATCATGTCCCCATGGTCATTAACAACTTGCCTATCATGTCCCCATGGTCATTAGCAACTTGCCTATCAATGTATCATGTCCCCATGGTCTTTAGTGAATGCCTATCATGTCCCCATGATCATTAGCAATTTGCCTATCATGTCCCCATGGTCATTAGCAACTTACCTATCATGTCCCCATGGTCATTAGCAACTTGCCTATCATGTCCCCATGGTCATTAGCAACTTGCCTATCATGTCCCCATGGTCATTAGCAACCTGCCTATCAATGTACCATGTCCCCATGGTCTTCAGTGAATGCCTATCATGTCCCCATGGTCATTAGCAACTTGCCTATCAATGTATCATGTCCCCATGGTCATTAATGAATGCCTATCATGTCACCATGATCATTAGCAAATTGCCTATCATGTCCCCATGGGTGTTGTACCTCATCACTGACCCCCCTTTCACTGCTCATACATGTCGGCATCATCATTGCCATCATCATCATCATCACCATCACCATGATCATGACTCACCTAACCGATAAAGATATGGGGTGTGTCATCTCGTCCATGACCCCTCTTTCAAATTCATCCACGTCAGCCAGATCTTCATCCAGTGATGCTGTGAGCTGTTGGAGGCACATGTCTAGCGCCTGTGACACAAACACTGATCTGTGTTAAACCATGTTCACTGAAAGTCTAGCGCCTGTGACACATACACTGATCTGTGTTAAACCATGTTCACTGAAAGTCTAGTGCCTGTGACACAAACACTGATTTGTGTTAAGGCAAGTCCACTGAACATCTAGCGCCTGTATTCAAAGACTGCTCTGTCAGTCTATAGATTCAAACATATCCACTGAACATCTAGCATCTGCACACAAACACCACTCTATTCAAACACATCTAGCATGACACATCTAGCATCTGCACACAAAGAAACTCACACAGTCATACCACACACAGACAGATCAAACCACACACAAAGACAGGTCTTACAACACCAAAACACACTGTCATACCACACACAAAGACCGGTCTTACAACACAAAGACATACAGTCATACTACACACAAAGACAGGTACTACTACAAACACACAAAGAGCTCTCTTACCACTTCAGTGAAAGCCTTTTCATGCAGTTTCTTCAGAGGTTTGTTGTGCAGTGTCTTGTCCCTGCACTTCTGTACTCCATAGTACTGTTCCATGGCCACATTTAGTATCAGATCTGTCACACACATACACATAGTATTGTTCCATGGCCACATTCAGTATCATATCTGTCACACAGATAATACACAGTATTGCTCCATGGCCACATACAGTATCAGTCACACACAAACACACAGTATTGCTCCATGGCCACATTCAGTATCATATCTGTCACACACACATAATACACAGTATTGCTCCATGGCCAAAGTCAGTATCATATCTGTCACACACATACACAAAGTATTGTTCCATGGCCACATTTAGTATCACATCTGTCACACACATACACATAGCATTGTTCCATGGCCACATTCAGTATCATATCTGTCACACAGATAATACACAGTATTGCTCCATGGCCACATACAGTATCAGTCACACACAAACACACAGTACTGCTCCATGGCCACATTCAGTATCATATCTGTCACACACACATAATACACAGTATTGCTCCATGGCCAAAGTCAGTATCATATCTGTCACACACATACACAAAGTATTGTTCCATGGCCACATTTAGTATCACATCTGTCACACACATACACATAGTATTGTTCCATGGCCACATTCAGTATCATATCTGTCACACAGATAATACACAGTATTGCTCCATGGCCACATACAATATCAGTCACACACAAACACACAGCATTGTTCCATGGCCACATTCAGTATCATATCTGTCACACAGATAATACACAGTATTGCTCCATGGCCACATACAGTATCAGTCACACACAAACACACAGTATTGCTCCATGGCCACATTCAGTATCATATCTGTCACACACATACACAAAGTATTGTTCCATGGCCACATTTAGTATCATATCTGTCACATACATACACAAAGTATTGTTCCATGGCCACATTCAGTATCATCTGTCACACACATACACAAAGTATTGTTGCATGGCCACATTTTGTATCATATGTGTCACACAGATACACACAGTACTGCTCCATGGCCACATTCAGTGTCATATCTGTCAAAATTGGACAGAATATTTGTGTGGTCATGGCCACATTGCCAAGGTGACAGTTGCAACACAGCATCATGCTCCTGTCTCCAAATGACAGAATGTGTGTCAAGGTCATAGCCATATCACCATGGTGACCACTGCAATATGGCATCATGCTCCTCCCACCCAACTGACAGAATATGTGTCAAGGTCATGGCCACATTGTCATGGTGACATTTGGTACTTACCATCCAGGTACCGGTTAGCGTGGTCATCCTGTGTCCAGATCTTGCCTTGTCGTGAGATGACTGACAGCATGTAGCCCATCAGCAGTGAGTCTGCCAGCAGACCACCGGCCTTTTTAGACACCTGCCACATACATTGGCACTGTTAAAACTGAACACACAACAAAGTACAGAACATACACAGGTGCTGATGCAAATATAACACACAAAGTAACACACAACAAAGTGCAACACACACACACACACACACACACACACACACACACACACACACACACACACACACACACTGGTGCTGTTAGATACAAATCAAATCGTAAAACTGCAAATATAACACACGACAAAGTGCAACACACACACACATTGGTGCTGTTAGATACAACTCAGATCATAAAACTGGTGCTGCTGCAAATATAACACACAAAGTAACACACAACAAAGTGCAACACACACACACACACACACACACACACACACACACACACACACACACACACACACACACACACACACACACTGGTGCTGTTAGATACAACTCAGATCATAAAACTGGTGCTGCTGCAAATGCAACACACACAAAAACACACAACAAAGTACAACACACACACATGCTAACATCAGTAAAGTCTGGCAGCAGACGCTGACATTTTTAGACACCTGCCACACACACTGCTACCGCTACAATTGAAACACACACATAACAATATAAAACATACTCACATATGATTACACACACACACACACACACATACACACACACACACACACACACACACACACACACACACACACACACACACACACACAACAAACACACACACACACACACACACACACACACACACACACACCCCACACCTTAGACGTTTCCAGTTCTCACCTCTTTGAGTTCCCTCCTGGTGATCTTGTTGTCATAGTGCTGCAGGAGGTCGGTAGCAATGACGGCTGCTTCCTCCTCCACTTCAGGGGCGATCACTTCCTTCTCGATGAACTCTGCCGCTATCAAGTCAAACTGGATGTCTTCCAACTGAAACAGAACCAGCCCTGCATGAACACAATGTGGTGGGGTGGGGGTAACACTGTGGTGGGGTGAGGGTAACACTGTGGTGGGGTGAGGGTAACACTGGTGGGGTGAGGGAAACACTGTGGTGGGGTGAGGGTAACACTGGTGGGGTGAGGGAAACACTGTGGTGGGGTGAGGGTAACACTGTGGTGGGGTGAGGGTAACACTGTGGTGGGGTGAGGGTAACACTGGTGGGGTGAGGGAAACACTGGTGGGGTGAGGGTAACACTGGTGGGGTGAAGTAACACTGTGGTGGGATGAGGGTAATACTGTGATGGGGTGAGGGTAACACTGGTGGGGTGGGGGGTAACACTGGTGGGGCAAGGGTAACACTGTGGTGGGGTGGGGGTAACACTGTGGTGGGGTGAGGGTAACACTGGTGAGGTGAGGGTAACACTGGTGGGGTGAAGGTAACACTGTGGTGGGGTGAGGGTAACACTGGTGGGGTGGGGGTAACACTGTGGTGGGATGGGGGTAACACTGTGGTGAGATGACGGTAACACCATGGAGGTAACACTGTGAGGGGTGAGGGTAACACTGGTGGGGTGGGGGTAACACTTTTGGGGTAACACTGTAGTGGGGTGAGGGCAAAACTGGTGGGGTGAGGGTAACATCATGGTGGGGTGAGGGTAACGCTGGTGGGGTGAGGGTAACATTGTGGTGGGATGAGGGTAACACTGTGGTGGGGTGAGGGTAACACTGGTAAGGTAAGGGTAACAGTGGTGTGGTGTGGCTACCACCTGTGGGGTGAGGGAAACACTGTGAGGGTAACACTGTGGTGGGGTGAGGGTAACACTGGTGGGGTGAGGGTAACACTGGTAAGGTGAGGGTAACACTGGTGTGGTGTGGGTACCACCTGTGGGGTGAGAGTAACACTGTAAGGTGAGGTGGGCACTTATTCTTTCACATTAAAAGAAGATAAAGATGCACAATGTAACAAAACTACCAAAAGACACTGCCTGTTTTTTTCATAGTGGGTACAGGTGAGTTTAAAAGTTTATACAGTGGACAATCTTACCTGCACACATGCACTTATGGTTGCACACACACACACACACACGGCAAGACATACCACGCCAGGCAGGACTCTCCGGAGCTCCTCACTGAGCAGCTCATTGTAGACAGTGTTGGCTGTCTCATCCTTCATGTACTGATCGGCCATATCGATGACTGTCTCACGCACCACGTCGCGCACACCCAGATCGACAGCATCCGCCAACAGCGAGGACAGGAAGTCCTCCAGGGGGTCCCGCTGCAGCATCTTCTCATCCATGTAGCTGGCCACAGGAAGGACAGAGTTACTATAGCTTGTGACTGGCAGCCAGGAAGGAAAGAGTTACTGCTGCTTCTGGCAGCCAGGAAGGAAAGAGTTACTGCTGCTTCTGGCAGCCAGGAAGGAAAGAGTTACTGCTGTGACTGGCAGCCACGAAGGAAAGAGTTACTGCTGCTTCTGGCAGCCAGGAAGGAAAGAGTTACTGCTGTGACTGGCAGCCAGGAAGGAAAGAGTTACTGCTGTGACTGGCAGCCAGGAAGGAAAGAGTTACTGCTGTGACTGGCAGCCAGGAAGGAAAGAGTTACTGCTGCTTCTGGCAGCCAGGAAGGAATGGGTTACCATAATTGTAACTAACAGCCAAGAAGGAAAGAGTTAATGCTACTTCTGACAGCTATGAGGGAAATAGTTACTGCAGCTTCTGACAGGAAGGAAAGAGTTACTGCAGCTTCTGACAGCCAGGAGAAAAAGAGTTACTGAGCTTCTGACATCCAGGAGGGACAGAGTTACTGAGCTTCTGACAGCCAGAAGGGAAAGAGTTACTGAGCTTCTGACAGCCAGGAGGGACAGAGTTACTGAGCTTCTGACAGCCAGGAGGGACAGAGTTACTGAGCTTCTGACAGCCAGGATGGAAACAGCTACTGAGCATCTGACAGCCAGGAGGGAAAGAGTTACTGCAGCTTCTGACAGCCAGGAGGGAAAGAGTTACTGCAGCTTCTGACAGCCAGGAGGGAAAGAGTTACTGCAGCTTCTGACAGCCAGGAGGGAAAGAGTTACTGCAGTCTGTAACTGACAGCCAGGCAGGAAAGAGTCAATGCAGATTTTAGCCAAGAGAAAGGAAACAATGAAATACTGCAGACTGTAAATGACACACAGGAAGGAAGTTCTGACCACAGCTCTCTGACTATGTCCTCCACCAGAGTGAGGCAGAGACAGACAGAGAGAAAGCCAATGAGACAGAGACAGAGAGAAAGCCAGTGTGACAGAGAGGGGGAGAGGGAGGGGAGCACACTAACGTTGCAGCCAGTTCTAATGACAATGCCTCCACATAGAGAGAGAGAGGGAGACACACACAGAGACACAGAAAAAGACAGGATGAGAGACAGAGACAGAGTGGGAGAGGGAGGAAGGGGGTAGCATTAACATTGCAGCCAGTTCTGAGAACACCTTACTGACAATGTCATCCACCAAACAGAGAGAGAGAGAGACACACACACACACACACACACGCGCATGCGCGCGTGCGCGTGTATGCGCATGCACACACACAGGGAGAGAGACGGAGACACCTAGAGAGACTGAGAGGGAGAGAGAGACAGAGACAGAGACACACAGAGACAGACACACACACACATATTCACTCACACACACACACACACACACATACACACACACACACACACACACACACACACACACACACACACACACACACACATGCAGAGGGGGAGAGACAGAGAGTGGGAGAGAGTGACAGACAGAGAGGGGGAGAGGGTGGGGACAGCACTCACTCTGCAGCCAGTTCTGTGCACACCTCCCCAACGATGTCTGCCACCAGCTCCTTGATGCCCTCTGTCAGGACATCCTCGCAGGCGTAGAGGGTGGGCAGGTATGCCGGGTGGTCATAGGGCTGAGGGAAACCAAACCCAACAACATGACCACATTGTCAGCGGGACCACAATGATCAACATCACCATGAACATGATGCCAATGATAATGACACAGGCAATGGTGATGTTGATGACAAGGGATGATGATGATAATGACACAGGCAATGGTGATGTTGATGACAAGGGATGATGATGATAATGACACAGGCAATGGTGATGTTGATGACAAGGGAAGACCATGATAATAATAAAGGTGATGGTGATGCTGACGACAAGAGAAGATGATGATACTGATAATGATACCGGCAATGGTGATGCTATGACAAGGGATGCAAACTGGGATTTACAAATGTAATCGTGATGACCATGGTTGTAATGATGATGATGATGGTGGTATCTTAGCGATCAAAGTGATGATGGTGATGTTCAATTTTATCATGGTAATCTTAAAGGTTCTGGTAATTCATGATGATGATGCTGGTAACAGTCAGAAGGATGATGATAATATTCAGAGGGATGACAGGGAGGAGAGAGATCACAGAGTTGCTGCTGATGCTGGTGACCTAAAAGAGTAGAGGTGATGGCGATGATATTCAGAGGGATGATGACAGGGAGGAGGGAGATGATAGTTGTCGGTGACACTGGTCATCAACTCAACTAGTGGTGATGGTGATGGTAACGGTGATGGTAACGGTGATGGTGATGGTAACGGTGATGATATTCAGAGGTGTGATGACAGGGAAGAGAGAGATGACACAGTTGTTGGTGACACAGATGATCAGCTGGAGTAGTGATGATGGTGGTGATGATGATGGTGGTGATGATGATGATATTTAAAGGAATGATGACAGGGAAGAGAGAGATGACACAGTTGTTGGTGACACAGATGATCAACTGGAGTAGTGATGATGGTGGTGATGATGATGGTGGTGATGATGATGGTGGTGATGATGATGATGATATTTAAAGGAATGATGACAGGGAAGAGAGAGATGACACAGTTGTTGGTGACACAGATGATCAGCTGGAAGAGTGATGATGGTGATGATGATGGTATTCAGATGGATGACGACAGCAAGGAGAGATGACATGTACAGTTGCTAGGTACACTGGTGATTAACTAGAATAGCGGTGATGATGATCAAACTGATGATGTAGATGACAGTGGTGATGGCAATGGTAATCATCGTAAGAAACTTTGTGGCAATAATGAGATCACAACAGTATAGCTCTCTTGTAAAAACACCACATGAACATTTGCTGCATTGCTCTTCAATCAATCAAGATTCTTTCCCACTTTTGTCATTGTTGTTAAAGGCTCCTAGTTTCTGTCACATTGAATAACACATTTGTGACCAAGGTGATGGGCTGATATATTCAATCTTTGTTCGAAAGAGTACAACTGTTCTTAACAAAGACCTGAAGATATTTAAAGGCACATATCTTTTTCTTTTTTAAATTAACTATGACGTAAGAGAACAGGAGAGGGGATGGTGTGTGTGTGTGTGTGTGTGTGTGTGTGTGTGTGTGTGTGTGTGTGTGTGCTGGGGTGGGGGGGGGGGGGGGGGAAGGAGGAGATTAACAGTGTGTCATATTCTCCACATGATGAATGGAGATACTTGAGTGGAGCTTCACTGACTTCTAAAATATTTTTATACACATTGATACAAACAGACATTAAAAACATTATATAATGGCCAAATTTTTCCATGAAATCTACCAATTTCTCCATCATTATATATCAGTTATTTAACAATGTATATTATATGTCCTCTTAGACATTCTTCAGTTCACTAACTTTGCTGCAGGGAGACCATAGTGTAAACACAATGGTACACAAAAGTGACGACATCCAAAAAATTAAAGAAAAACAATGAATTTAAAAAAAAAAATATATATATCAAAAGGCAAACAGAATGACGAAAGTGAAGAATGAGGATAATGATCATTTCAACTTCTTCTTTTTTTTAAATACATTATTCAGCTCAATAACTACGGTTCTAACTGCATAAAAAAGCAACCAACAGTACCTTGATCAACAGAAACTTTTCTGAAAAAAATTAACAAACTCTTATGATACCTTCCAAAAGCCTAACAAGACAAACATGCCCCAAACTGGGCATCACAAACTATACCACTGCAGTCATTAGTCCACAGGGAAAGGGGAAACAACCAACACTCTGTAAATTTCTGGGCTGAAGAACTACAAGGAGGGAATCAGGTTTCTCCACATCTCTATGCCTGCACCATTACAGCTGTGACCACCAGCTTTATTAATTTAGCACCACCCCTCCCCACCACCCTCCCTTTTTTTGCTGTCGCATTATCTGTGCCAACTTCAGAGGTGTGACTCCCATGATGCTTGGGTGCACTAAGTGCCCATTATTCTTATTGTTATGATTATCAAACCGGCTGTATCAGTAAATATCTAACTTTATCAACAACACTTTGCATGCTGGTTACCTTGGACCTGGAGCAAAAGGTTAAGCAATGACAACAACAGCAGCACAATGACAGTGGCAGCTACAACAGGCACATGTTGCACTGTCCCATTAAAAACAGTGTTCTTTTCATCTGTGTGCTTTTTAAGCAACGATCAAAGGCAGAGAGAGGTCTAGAACTACAATTATACAAGAACAATGAAATAAAATACTGTAGGAAAAATCTACTGGTATTGACAGATGCTGCAAACTGCAAAAGCATGCACATGCATATCTAATAGTACATATATATATATATAGTGCATGTGTGCAAAATACAAGAACAGTACACATGTACAGTACACAGTGTGCATGCTCCAGTTGCTACCTGCATGGAGTGAAGATAACAAAGACCAATACAATATGTCCAAGAAAAAGTGTGGGTAGATAAAAGGTACAAGTAAGCTGAAATAAAGACAGATTGAGCCAAAAAAGGAAAGAAAATATGCAAGAGTACAAATGCTGTACAACGCTAATGTCTACCTCCATTTTACTTCCAGGCAAAATGCAACAGAATAGATGAAAAGCAAGTAAGTAAATAATTTGGTGTTTTACGCCCAGTCAACCAGTACAGTTATATCAGGGCAACAGGTAAAAAGCAAAGAGCTCAGTGTAACAGAACAGATCAAGATAAAGCTCAACATGACAAGAGTATACTAAAAAAAAAAAAAAAAAAAGCTCAAATCTAACACAGCACATGAAGAAAAGAAGAGCTCAATGGAACTGAGTTCCCAAAGACAAAAGAGCTCAAAGAAACTAAAGACAAAAGAGCTCAATGAAACCGAGTACCTAAAGACAAAAAAGCTCAAAGAAACTAAAGACAAAAGAGCTCAATGAAACCGAGTACCTAAAGACAAAAAAGCTCAAAGAAACTAAAGACAAAAGAGCTCAATGAAACCGAGTACCTGAAGACAAAACAGCTCAATGTAACTGAGTTCCCAAAGACAAAAGAGTTAAATGTAACTGAGTTCCTAAAGACAAAAGAGCTCAAAGAAACTAAAGACAAAAGAGCTCAATGAAACCGAGTACCTAAAGACAAAAGAGCTCAAAGAAACTAAAGACAAAAGAGCTCAATGAAACCGAGTACCTAAAGACAAAAGAGCTCAAAGAAACTAAAGACAAAAGAGCTCAATGAAACCGAGTACCTGAAGACAAAACAGCTCAATGTAACTGAGTTTCCAAAGACAAAACAGCTCAATGTAACTGAGTTCCCAAAGACAAAACAGCTCAATGTAACTGAGTTCCCAAAGACAAAAGAGTTAAATGTAACTGAGTTCCTAAAGACAAAAGAGCTCAAAGTACCTAAAGACAAAAGAGCTCAATGAAACAGAGTACCTAAAGACAAAGAGCTCAAAGAACAGAGTACATGAAAACAAAATACCTCTATGTTGCAGTTAGTATATGAAGACAAAAGAGCTCAATGTAACCAACAACAACAACAAAAAAATAGCAGGGATGTGAGGTAAAGAAAAAAAAATGACAAAAGCTAAGCCACTAAAGTATGGGGCAGAATATCAAATGCAGCAGAATATAAAATGGAGCAGAATAAAAAACAAAAGGGGGGGGGGGGGGGAAGCAAGATGAACAAAAAGAAAAGAAACAGCACTAAAGATCAAATGTCCTACAGACAGACCCAACGGTCATATTCATTAAGGGCCTCCATGAGAGTGTCGGGCAGAATTTCCTCATCCAATATCTCTCGGATAAGATCGGACACAAGGTCCTCTCCAAACAGGGGGTGCCTGTTCATGTGTTTGAGAACGTCCTGCAAAAACAGCCACATGACATTCAGACATCAAGCAAGCCAGGAAAGTCAACAGCAGGTCATCATCTTGTGTCTTCCTACTGCTAAACGCGTCTTCTTGTTCTAATTTTATGTACACCACCAACTTTTGATAAAGGAGTATAAGATTACACTGAGACAGCAAGAGGGTGTGTGCGAGTTTGGTTGTAACCTGCCACCTAGTACCTGCACTTTTGGCAGAATGATCTGGGTCTTTCACCTGCTACTGCAGTAACACAGGGGTGGAATGGACACTGAAATAAGCCAGCACAGAAAGCTGACCAACCCTGGACTGCAGGAGAAGAAAATTCTCATGCCGCTCCTGACGGGGATCGAACCCATAGTTTACTGATCATGAGTCTGGCGCCCAACCACTGAGCTATCCCCCACCTGCTTAGAACCAAACCTTCCATGGCTGTTGCTGTTAAACTTAACACCATTACCACTAGTACTACTGACTCTAACTAGAACATGAAGCTCTGGCTGGAACATGGAGCTCTGGCTGGAACATGGAGCTCTTGACTAGAACATGGAGCTCGGACTAGAACATGAAGCTCTGGCTGGGACATGGAGCTCTAGTTGGGACATGGAGCTCTGACTGGAATGTGGAGCTCGTCTGGGACATGGTGCTCCAGACTGGAATATGAGTTCTGATTGGAATGTGGAGATCTGACATGAACATGGAGCTCTGGCTGGGACATGGAGCTCTCACTGGAAAGTGAAGCTATGACAGGAACATGGAGCTCTGACTGGGACATGGAGATCTGGCTGGAATGTGGAGCTCTGGCTGGGACATAGAGCTCTGACTGGGACTTGAAGCTCTGGCTGAAATGTGGACTGGGTGGGACATGGAGCTCTGACTGGAATGTGGAGCTCTGACATGAACATGGAGCTCTGGCTGGGACATGGAGCTCTGACTGGAATATGGAGCTGTGACTGGGACATGGAGCTCTGACTGGAATGTGGAGCTATGGCATGAACATGGAGCTCTGTCTGGAATACAGAGCTCTGGCTGGAACATGAAGCTCTGACTGATGTGGAGCTCTGGCAGGGACTTGAAGTTATGGCTGGGACATGGAGCTCTTACTGGGACATAGAACTCTAGACTGGAAAGTGAAGCTCCAAGCTGGGACATGGAGCTCTGACTAGAACATGGAGCTCCAGACTTGGACATGGAGCTGAAGGCCAGGACATAAAGACTGACTGGGACATGGAGGTCACACAGAAATGGACATAGAGATCCAGACTGGAGTGTTGTAGTTCACTACATATAAAAAATAAAAAATAAAGATTTTGTATCAAAGCATGCATCCAGTGAGCACAAAGACATGACTGCCCAGTGAACAAACTGAACATCAACAGACTGCAGTGAGGGACAAGGTGCCTGGTGCTCACTCTGAACAACCAAACCAGCCCATGACACAACAGAAAGCATCAACAGAGCAAGTCCACATGCTGGGATTCACCGAGAGGAAAGTGACTTAACAGTGACACAGTGACTGGGGCCATTCACACTACAGCCAGAACCAGGCCACGGCTCTCTTTGTCTCGGCTCGACTTGGGTTGGGCATAGGCTGCTGCAGTTATATCTGCCACCTCAACCAACCGAATCAAATTTTTGGCATTATTAACATTATTACTCTGCATGAGTCAGCTACACTTCCAGACCACAGCTGACATTGACCAATGGAAATACAGTCTCATACCTACTGCTGAGATGTGTGCACAGCATGGCTCACGTTCATCAAAGGAAGGCCAAGTGTAAATGCACCATCCCATGCTCAGCCCAGAAATATTCACTAGTGTCCCAGAAATGTTCGCTGGTGGCCCAGAAATGTTCACTAGTGCCAGTGGCCCCAGAGACAGTCCACAGAACCCACTTCAAACAACACTGTTCAGAACCAAGTAACCATCTCAAAACAAGGATGTACCTCTGGCGGAGTTTATGTACCTTGTATTTACATGCATGCCAGGTGAGAGTTACTGTGGATGTACCTCAGGTGGAGTTTGTGTACCTTGTATTTACATGCATGCCAAGCGAGAGTTACTGTGGATGTACCTCTGGTGGAGTTTGTGTACCTTGTATTTACATGCATGCCAGGTGAGAGTTACTGTGGATGTACCTCTGGTGGAGTTTGTGTACCTTGTATTTACATGCATGACAGGTGAGAGTTACTGTGGATGTACCTCTGGTGGAGTTTATGTACCTTGTATTTACATGCATGCCAGGTGAGAGTTACTGTGGATGTACCTCTGGTGGAGTTTATGTACCTTGTATTTACATGCATGCCAGGTGAGAGTTACTGTGGATGTACCTCTGGTGGAGTTTGTGTACCTTGTATTTACATGCATGCAAGGTGAGAGTTACTGTGGATGTACCTCTGGTGGAGTTTATGTACCTTGTATTTACATGCATGCCAGGTGAGAGTTACTGTAGGTGACTCAGGTCTTTGTTGTTGTGCACATATGATATCTTTGGAGGGCTAATTAACTCCCTTGTGTGTTGATTCACCTCAAAACAAGCTTACTCCAACAGGCAGAATAAAAGACTGACATAAAAACCTAAAATATATCTATCTGTCTAAAGTGCCTTTGATTTTAGGTTCAGTTTGCAGAGTGTTGTTAGCGACTGACAACATGACTGCACACAACAGCACATGACCCGGCTCACCCACACTGCACACCCCACCTTTCACACCACCCATCATCATCATCATCATGACCATCATCATCATCATCATCGTTACCAATCTACCAGCAATATCCGCTTTTAGCCCCGATGGTTCGCTATCCTCAGATGGTTTGAAGATGCGTGTGTGTGTACGGAAGGAACTGATATGTGGATATGTCAACGTAGTGCATACTTCAAGTTCATTCTGTCCACACACACACACACACACAGTCACACACACACAGTCACACACACACACACACACACACACACACACACACACACACACACACACACACACACACATTCACAAACACACGCACACACTCACAAACACACACACACACACACACACACACACACAGATACACACACCGCCTTCTGTCCACGCCGCTTCTGTGGTGACGAAAAGGTCATCACGTTTAGTCAGTCAGTCTCTTGGTGTTAAATCGTTTAGATGTTGTCTCATACCGTCTGAGGACCACAAACCCATGGGGCTAAAAGTGGACACTGCCAGTCTACCTCAGTACCACTTCAACTCTCTGCAAAAGCCCAGCACACACAGTGACCACAAGCACATCATTGTTCTGCCCAAACCACTGACTGGAAACAACCCAGTTCAAAACCCAAGAGTGATCAAGACATCGGACAAGACAGTCAGTGTGTAAAAAGGTTGTAGCGACTGACCATCTTCGGATGCTGAGGAAAGAGACACACGGAACAGTTTACTTTGTCATTAGACACTACACAATCATTTTAGCATACAGCTATACCCACATACAGCAGCTTTGCCATAAACTTGTGTCTGTCATTTTTTCTGGCTTCTTTCTGGCCTACATCTAAATTGGAGCTATTTTTCTTCTTTAATAAGTGCTGACATTGCCTTAGGTAGGCAGGACTGCATTTCAAGAGCTTTCGCTTTAGTCTCATGCTTGCTTTTGCAACCCTTCCTAAACTGTCACAGGACTTTTGCCTTAAAACTGCTTCATTAACAGTAAATGGGAGGGGAGGTGGTGGGAGGGGGTGGGGGTGGGGGGTGGGGCAGATGGAGGCACACTGATGTGATGCTGTTTGCAGCAGGGCTGGAGGTCGGGATGGAACGGTGAAGGGGGGAGTTACCTGACTGCCCTGTACCAGAGGCACACAGCATGCACAGGTAACTTGTTTCCATGCTAGCTGTGTTTACAGCATGCACAGTTAACTTGTTTCCACATTAGATGTGTTTACAGCATGCACAGGTAACTTGTTTCCATGCTAGCTGTGTTTACAGCATGCACAGTTAACTTGTTTCCACATTAGATGTGTTTACAGCATGCACAGGTAACTTGTTTCCATGCTAGCTGTGTTTACAGCATGCACAGTTAACTTGTTTCCACATGTGTTTACAGCGTGCACAGGTAACTTGTTTCCATGCTAGCTATGTTTACAGCATGCACAGGTAACTTGTTTCCACACTAGCTATGTTTACAGCATGCACAGGTAACTTGTTTCCACACTAGCTATGTTTACAGCGTGCGCATGTAACTTGTTTCCACATTAGCCGTGTTTTTGTGGGTCATACAGCCAGCTGTTTGTTCACTGCTCTGAAAAAAACAGGGCACACTGTCTCACTGTCCCAACCTGCTCACATATGGTCTCACCATGTCCCAATTTACACATTGTCTCACTGTGCTCCGACTTGCAGGTTCATTGTGTCCCCATTTGCACACTGTCTCACTGTGCTCCGACTTGCAGGTTCATTGTGTCCCCATTTGCACACTGTCTCACTGTGCTCCGACTTGCAGGTTCATTGTGTCCCCATTTGCACACTGTCTCACTGTGCTCCGACTTGCAGGTTCATTGTGTCCCCATTTGCACACTGTCTCACAAAAGATGTTATTTCTCAACCATGGTCTGGGTGTTGCTGCTTGGATGCTAAAAATCAACTTTTTTGGACATATTTCTCTTGCTTCTTTTCTTTTAACATCATATTTTGGCACAAAGGTGACTTCAAGTTTGAAACTCTTCTGCTCAACACATCACCATACAGAAGCTAGTAATAACACCCTGTGGCATGACAATGTAAGGACTCTAATCACCAATTTCAATCAACAAATCAACTGATTAGTTATTTACTCAGCTCATCTCAACCAGCAGTACTGAAGTAAATGACCATTCCAGCAAATAATCAGTCTATTAATCAACCATACAATCAGCCAACCAGACAACTAATCAACCACACAACCAGACAACTAATCAAGCAAACACAAAAACCTGCCCAGAAGTCACATAGCCAATCATTCAACCACACAAAATCCAACTACTCAACTGATCAAATGAGTCAATTCACCAATCTATGAACCAACCAACCAACCAACTGATCACTGGTGAATGAAATCATTCATGAAGTGAAGAAACTACTGAGTTGAACACCATGCAGTCAGACATACCATGTCATCTTCAGAGGAGTCGTTGTCCCCGTAGATGTACTGCAACATGACAAACACAAGAGTGTAACATCATGTAATGCAGCCTGGGGTCACAAACACAAGAGTGTAACATAATGTAATGCAGTCTGGGGTCACAAACACAAGAGTGTAACATAATGTAATGCAGTCTGGGGTCACAAACACAAGAGTGTAACATAATGTAATGCAGTCTGAGGTCACAAACACAAGAGTGTAACATAATGTAATGCAGTCTGGGGTCACAAACACAAGAGTGTAACATAATGTAATGCAGTCTGGGGTCACAAACACAAGAGTGTAACATCATGTAATGCAGTCTGGGGTCACAAACACAAGAGTGTAACATAATGTAATGCAGTCTGGGGTCACAAACACAAGAGTGTAACATAATGTAATGCAGTCTGGGGTCACAAACACAAGAGTGTAACATAATGTAATGCAGTCTGAGGTCACAAACACAAGAGTGTAACATAATGTAATGCAGTCTGGGGTCACAAACACAAGAGTGTAACATAATGTAATGCAGTCTGGGGTCACAAACACAAGAGTGTAACATCATGTAATGCAGTCTGGGGTCACAAACACTTTAGAACTGAGGTAAAGAAATTGCAGCATCTCAAGAAGAGGAAAAAATGGATACAAACAAACATGATGCTAACACACTGACAGCAGTTTAAAAGAGTAATCCTGAACTTATCTGGTTACAATTCTGCCTCTTGTGCCTACTGCAAATTCAGTGCAAGCCTGACAGAAAGCAGCACTATTCTGGGTATCCTTGCGACTGGGACCCTCCATGGCAATCAGCATTTTTCACCAGCACCTCATTAGTTGGAAGAATAGTTTTCATTGACATACAGAAGGTATCCATTTGAAAATCTGACCCTATGATGGCACAGATCAAAGATCCCATTGTCACTGTCACACTATGGCATGATACATATATATATTATGTACTCATTCACTTGTAGTGTCTGTCACTGTGCCAGTTTTACTCGTGATCACAACACAGTCTTATGTACATTACCCCCCCCCCCCTTCCCTCCAAGCACCAAACTAAATGACATGGACCCCCACGTCAGCAACCCACAGTCTGCACCTCCTTACCTTGTACTTGCACTCACTTCCTACTTGCCCTCACCTTCACCTTGCCCTCATCTTGCCTTTGCCCTCATCTTCACCTTGCCCTCACCTTGCCCTCACCTTGCCCTTGCCCTCACCTTCACCTTGCCCACAACCCTGCCCTTATCTTCACCTTGCCCTCATCCTGACTTTCACCATGCCCTCACTTTGCCCTTGCCCTCACCTTGCCCTTTCCCTCACCTTCACCATGCCCTTACTTTGGCCTTGCCCTTACCATGTACCTGCCCTCACCTTCACCTTGGCCCTCACCCTCACCTTGTACTTTCCCTCACCTTGTACTTGCCTTCACCTTGTATTTGCCCTCACCTTTTCCTTGCCCTCACCTTCACCTTGCCCCCACCTTTACCTTGCCCTCACCTTCACCTTGCCCCCACCTTTACCTTGCCCTCACCTTCACCTTGCCCTCACTTTGCCCTTGCCCTCACCTTGTATTTGCCCTCACCTTTACCTTGCCCTCACCTTCACCTTGCCCTCACCTTCACCTTGCCCCCATCTTCACATTGCCCACCTTGTCCTTGCCCTCACCTTGTACTTGCCCTCATCGATGGGCATCATCATGGGCATCATGGGCATGGGCATGAAGCCGCCAAAGACAGGCATGGACTGGCGGGCCTTCTGCCGCTTGTTCTTCTTGTTCCTGGACTGGAACACTTGCCGGTCGTGGTACATGTCCTTGTAGCTGCGGGCCCTGGTGTCCGACGGTCCTTGCGCCGCCTGTTTACGATTGGTGCCTGCAGACAGAGTTCAAAGTGAGGCCTAAAGCGGTCTTTACTTTGGTGGCGGCCGGTGGCTCTGGCACTTAGAGCCAGTGCAGTCTGACTGAGCCGACTTATGACCAGCCACTGTTGTAGGGTGAGGGAGAGGGGCTCCTGACCAGTCACTAACTTTTCACTTCTAAGGACATTAAAAGCAGAAAGCGATATAGTTGATAACATGTCATATACATTTTCAGGTTGCCTGTCAGGGGTTTCTCCACATGCCCCCGCACTGCACCCCTCACCCCCCTCTCCCAGCCACCCCCCCCCCCCCAGCCCCCTCTCCCCACCATGGTTAAGGGTCCATTCACCTGTATTTTCAAAATTTTCAGAAGTGTCTATGTCTCTATATGATTAAAGCTGCGAATAACCACACCACTGTCAGTGACTGTAAGTAGCAGAACAGTCTCTATATGATTAAAGCTGCGAATAACCACACCACTGTCAGTGATGGTAAGTAGCTGAACAGTCTCTATATGATTAAAGTTGAGAATAACCACACCACTGTCAGTGACTGTAAGTAGCAGAACAGTCTCTATATGATTAAAGTTGAGAATAACCACACCACTGTCAGTGATGGTAAGTAGTCAGAACAGTCTCTATATGATTAAAGCTGAGAATAACCACACCACTGTCAGTGACTGTAAGTAGCAGACAGTCTCTATATGATTAAGTTGAGAATAACCACACCACTGTCAGTGATGGTAAGTAGCTGAACAGTCTCTATATGATTAAAGTTGAGAATAACCACAGCCCTGTCAGTGATGGTAAGTAGCTGGGAGCTCCCATCGTCATGAAGGGGGTGGGGTGGGGGAGTACCACTGCCTACCTGTAGGTGGGGTGGGTAGTACATTGCGAAGGGAGCTCCCACCATCATAAAGGGGGTGGGGTGGGGAGTACCACTGCCTACCTGTAGGTGGGGTGGGTAGTACATTGCGAAGGGAGCTCCCACCATCATAAAGGGGGTGGGGGTGGGGGGTACCACTGCCTACCTTTGGGTGAGGTGGGTAGTACATAGTGAAGGGAGCGCCCATCATCATGAAGGGGGGGGGGGGTACCACTGCCTACCTTTGGGTGGGGGTGGGTAATACATAGCAAAGGAAGCACCCATTATCATGAAGGGGGTGGTGTGGGGGGTACCACTGCCTACCTTTGGGTGGGGGTGGGTAATACATAGCAAAGGAAGCACCCATTATCATGAAGGGGGTGGTGTGGGGGGTACCACTGCCTACCTTTGGGTGGGGGTGGGTAATACATAGCAAAGGAAGCACCCATTATCATGAAGGGGTGGTGTGGGGGTACCACTGCCTACCTTTGGGTGGGGGTGGGTAATACATAGCAAAGGAAGCACCCATTATCATGAAGGGGGTGGTGTGGGGGGTACCACTGCCTACCTTTGGGTGGGGGTGGGTAATACATAGCAAAGGAAGCACCCATTATCATGAAGGGGGTGGTGTGGGGGGGTACCACTGCCTACCTTTGGGTGGGGTGTGGTAATACATAGCAAAGGAAGCACCCATTATCATGAAGGGGGTGGTGGTGGGGGGTACCACTGCCTACCTTTGGGTGGGGGTGGGTAATACATAGCGAAGGGTGCGCCCATCATCATTGGGGAGGGCTTGTGGGTAGGGTTTAGGCTTGTACAGCCCTCTCTTCCCATCATCATCACCATCGTCTTCATCATCACTCTCCTCGCCCCAGCTGTCGTAGTCTGGCTTTGACCTGAATGGTGAGGGGAAAAAAGAAACAAAATCTATGCAGGACAACAGACCAGAGATTTAAGCAAAGTTCACACCACACCAAACTAGTAAAACTTCAATATAAAGTGACTACAGTTGTTGTAGTCTGGTTTCGACCTGAATGGGGGAAAGAAAACAAAGAAAAAATATATGCAGGACAACAGACCACAGGTTTAAGCAAAGACCAAACAAGTAAAACTTCAATATAAAGTGGCTATGAATTCTGAGCAAGGCCAAGCTTATGTCACCTACAAATACAGTTAATCCTCAACTGGTGTAAAACATTAATCTACAAACAGACCTTGTCATGTCAGAACTGCAAAACCTTGATGAGAAACATGGGACTAGCAACGAGCAGGGCCCATGGCATGTTAGAACAGTAAGACCTCTGTGTAAAGTGTCTGAGTTGGACTGTGGGCAAGGAAGGCCCATGCCATGCTAGAACAGTAAAACCTCGCCATAAAGTGTCAGACTAGATGAGCAAGGCCCTTACATGCATGGTTGCATGTATGTGCAGATGGGGGGGGGGGGGGGGGGGGGGGAGTAGGGAGGAGGTGTACATGTGTGTGTGTGTGTGTGGGGGGGGGTCATATGTGGATGCTGATTATCCTAGTAATTAATAATTTGCTACTGTATGTGCCTAGTGCTATCATGTGTCTTGATAGGTCAAACCCATCAGAAATGTACTTGGCTATTATTATCATAACCGTCAAACCTCAGTGTAAAGTGTTAGACTGTAGCTGTACAATACAGATGATAACACTGTACTCGACACTGCGCACAATACTGGCAACAATACTGTACCTGACAAAAGCCTGTCTGGCTTTGACAGGGGGGACAACCTCATACTTGTTTCCTCTCAAGGGTGGGGTGTTAGATCCCCTGTCCCTGGGGCTCTCCACTCTGCAAGTGAACACAGATCCATAAAATGATGACATCATCTATACAGTGCAGGGACCCACTCGGGCGTAAATGAAAGGTGAGGATCAAGGACACCTGTGCAAGTGGCAAAAACACTGGCTTCCCCCTTCCCACCCACATTTAAAAAAAATCAAAAAATCAATTAGATGAAAATTTGTGCAACTTTGTGTATGTCAGGATGTACTGTTACACTACAGCCAAAACTCAATAGTTTTATGAACCACACAACCTCCCCCCCCCCCCCCCCCCAATCTCTTTTCACTATTCCTCCCCCCCCCCCCCCCACACACACACATTTTTTTTAATTCTTTCTCTCTCTCCTTCCCATGTTTCTCCCCTCTTCCTTTCTGCCTCTCTCTCATCAGTTCCAGTCTTACTCTTAGCCTGCATTATCATGTCTTACTAATAATAGGTTATTTATGGCACCCCGTCTGGGGCATTTACAAAGGCCTACAGCTGTGCACATTTCATCACACCCATACACCCCCCCCCCCCTCCCCCACACACACACACACACACACACACACTCATGCATGAACGCACACACAAAAACACTCACACACACACACACACACACACACACACTCATGCACGAACGCACACACAAAAACACTCACACACACACACACACACACACACACACACACTCACACAAAACACACACACACACACACACACACACACACACACACACACACACACACACACATACACACACACACACACACACACACACACACACACACACTCACACACTACAAATACATGCATTACTGGTGATGAGTTGGTAGAAAAAAGAGAAAAAGACAAGTCAGTATGCAGAAAAAAAGAGGTGCATCCACTGCCTCCACACAGGCACAAAGACATGCACACACACACACACACACACACACACACACACACACACACACACACACACACACACTACAAACACATGCATTATTGGTGATGACTGGGTTGAACAGAGGGGGGAAAAAACAAGTCAGTATGCAGAAGAAAAAAGGTGCATCTACTGCCCCCACACAGGCACAAAGACATGCGTGCATGCACACACACACACACACACACACACACACACACACACACACACACTACAAACACATGCATTATTGGTGATGAATGGGTTGAACAGAGGGGGGGGGAAAAACAAGTCAATATGCAGAAAAAATGAGGTGGGTTTTCAGTTTTGACTCTGAAGAGTGAAGAGGAATGCCTGACACTTGTGACAGAGACACAGAGTTCCTAAATCACAAAGACTAACTTGGGCAGATATGGCGATGGTGTCCGTCGATATTTTCCGAAGGGTGGATGACTCTGCGTTGGTGCAGGGTGTGTTTTTCTCCCTTGAGACACTGGTGTTCTCCGGTAGGCGGGTGAGTTCTTGCCATGACTACTTAGCTGACTCCGGATTCTAACCAGGCTGAAAACAAAGACGTAGATAAGCATGCAAACTCAACAGAACAGTTTAACTCCTTTTTTTTCTCCTTTTTTTTGTATGCAAGTACAAAAATGTCCTCATTTTGTTAGAAGTGTTCAAATATGTCAGAGGTCAGAGGTTATCACAAGATTATGTTTCAAGCTTGAAAATAGCAAATAAGGTCAGAAAAGGAAGTTTTTTGTGTGCCTTTGTCAGATTCTTCCGTGCCAGTTTTTTTCTTTTTCTTTTTATCTCTCCACTTCTACTCAGCATTGAAAGGCTGGGGGGATGGGCCACAAGGCACATTTGGTATGTCACACTCACAGCAACTTATACACATTATTTGTACACTGTTGTTGGGATGCTTCTTGTCCAGTATTCACTGCTGAGTAACAAAGTCTCTAATTTTCCATAGTTGTGGCGTCTGAAGCAAATTCCCATGCTTAATGGAAACTCCTGACGGTGGGTCCTTTCGATGCTGAGTAGAAATGCTCATACACGTTACGAAATCAGAAAGAAGAAATCTGCGAAAAAGATGGAACATCTCTTACTTTGCCCGCCTTTTGTTGTTGTTGCTGCGGCTGCTGCTCTTTTCTAACTTAAAGCAACAGTTTCTGATATATATTGATGTATTTCTAACTTAAACTAGTAAAGCAACAGTTTCTGACATATATTGATGTATTTCTAACTTAAAGCAACAGTTTCTGATATATATTGATGTATTTCTAACTTAAAGCAACAGTTTCTGATATATATTGATGTATTTCTAACAAAACCGGAACAGTTTTGCTCTTGTTTTACTTGATAGTTTGCTGAAGTATTCTCGATAGTTTACGTTGGCAACGCCCAAATCTGGTATGAACGCCAAAGAAAAAAACTGGGATTGGTTTTGACAAACTGTTTCGGTGGAAATTACTTCATATCAATCCTAAACCTAGAAGCATTATCGTCACGAAAATGATAGAAGTTAGTGTACATGTATGTGAGTCGTGACGGTGCTATTGCTAACGTCACGAAACTTAATCAAACACCGACTTTCGAACGCTTGGGCCAACTACTCACGAATCTTGATGTTCTTTCCAGAATGCTTCCTTCGTAGTGACAGCCATAACATCCAGCGTCACCTATAACGCTCTAGACCATTTCTGAAACACAACCAGCTTCAATTTCCGACGACAGTGAGAATCAATTGTCCAGCCACTCAAAGTTGTTTACGTGCCGCCATGGTGGAATGCACTGGTGCCATCTGTATGACTATCAGAGTGACTTCCCTTGGGGAAGATTGCTTCCACGATGTCTCAGAGATAAATGCTTTTTGCACTTTCGCAAATTGTGTTGTTTCAGCTTCGGTCTAACAATACATTTGACTAACAAAACGGTGTATGTCCCACAGAAGGCAGTTTTCTGTTTTAGTGTCCTAAATTGCTGGCCCAGTTTGATGTTTTGAAAGCCATCATCCTCATGAATTCTGTCATCACAATTTGTTCTTTTGGTCCCCCCCCCCCCCACCCCACACACACCCAGGAAGTGATACTACACTGTGTATGGTGTGCGTTTATGTGCGCGCGTGCTTCCATGCGTATGTCAGTGTTTTGAATATGTAAATGTACTTATGGATGTCCTTTTCCATTGTAATGGAGGGCCTTGGTACTGGTAGATGCTTTTAAAATGTACATTATTATTACAAATCAGAGCTGTCGTTTTTTTCTCCTTTCTTCTAATTTTTCTTTCTTCTTTCTTGACTTTTAATAGTTGCACCAGTTCAATAAAACAGTATATCAAGAAGTCTCCGATACTTATTAGTAATAATATGGCAGAGGAGGTAAATATCTTGCTGAGTACAATCTACTCTGCACCAAAGGGCACAAGGCTCTATTACAACATTCTCGTAAACGACAACTGTATGCCAAATTGTTGCCTGAAATAGAGTGAAAAACTGAAGTCAAATATCTCTTGGAATACAGTTTTCATAAAAGTACAAAAAATTAAAGATGTAAAACTTAAATGGTTACAAATGCGCATTATACGTAGAATAATAGCTTCTAACATAGTATTAAACAAAATGGGAGTCACTGCTAACACTCAGTGTGGTTTCTGCAATAACAAAAAAGATAGCATTGAACATATGTTTTGGAAATGTGCTTGTATCAGACATTTTTGGACTTCGCTGGAAACAATATTGAAAGAAAATGTGACAGCGTTAAATGTAAAATTTACACAAAATCTTGTTTGGAACAGAAATAGACATCAAAACTGACACAGTCTTTGACTTAGTGATACTTCAAGCTAAGCAATTTATATACAAATGCAAATCAACAAGTGCTTGCCAACTCTCTCCTGCTTCCTTCAACAACTGATGCTGAAATACAAAATAGATGAATACAATGCAAAGATCAGCGGTGAACTGCCCACCTTTATCTTGAACTGGCTCTGTTATAAGCCTATTTTGAAAACAGAAAACTGATAACCTCAGGGCATATGTAGTTATTTTAGATTTAGAATATATATATGCACATATGTGACAGGCAGTCAATCACTCTTTGTGCAAGGCAAATATCTGTCTATGAAGTACTTTGTCCAACTCTTTGTATAGATGTCTGTATGGATGTATCTTTTTGTCTATTATGTATGTATAACATGAGCATGTATATTTGTATACATGTTATCCACTGTTGGAACGGGTGTACTGATATGTTCTATTATTGTTATATTGAATTTAAAAAAAAAATTAAAATGCTTTATGAGATCAACCAGAATGTATTCATTAAAACCTCAAAAATAAGAGTTATATGGTCATAATATTGTATTCCCTGCACACACACACACACACACACCCAGTCAGAATATTGTATTCCCTGCACACACACACACACACACACACACACACACACACACACACAGAGTCATAATATTGTATTCCCTGCACACACACACACACACACACACCCCTAGTCATAATATTGTATTCCCTGCACACACACAACCAGTCATAATATTGTATTCCCTGCACACACACACACACCCAGTCATAATATTGTATTCCCTGCACACACATACGCACACCCAGTCATAATATTGTATTCCCTGCACACACACACACACACACACACACACACACACACACACACACAGTCATAATATTGTGTTCCCCATGCACCACACCCACACACAATCTACCCACTACACACATGCACAGGACCCCACATTTGGAATTCATTCCCACAAGGCTTAGACACTGATCAACCCTATCATCCTTTAACCCAAACCAACTAATATCAATACCCTGTTTTTACTAGTCATTGCATGTGTGTGTGTAAATAGTTTGAATTTGTTGCATGCACTTTCTGTTTTCTTGTATTTGCTTCAAGTATTGTATGTAAAGTGCTTAAGGACTTTCTCTACATATCAGATATTGTATTTAGGCTTAAGGATTTTCTCAAGATGTGTATCAAATATTGTATTGAGGATAATATGTATTGTGGAAGCACTGAAGGCATCAATGAACACATGATACAGAGTATAATTGTAGTATAGTTAGTAGTCAGATTCTTTTCCATTTCCAAGATATCTCCCTGATTTGATGGTCATAGTTGACTGGGCATTAAAACTAATTATCTGTCTACACACACACACACACACACACACACACACACACACACACACACACACACACACACACACACACACACACACACAGAGACTACATCTTGTTACATAAAAAATGTTTTATTCAGTTGATTTTTTTATTTTTTTTACTCATGCATGGTTTTCATTCATTATACAAGGTAAGTGTACATGTACTGATAGTGAGTACAAGTGCACTCAGAGTGCTCTGTTTGCAGCCTTTGGTACAAAGACCATTTTGAACATGACTGTAACATTACACAGAATAGTGAGCAGAAATCAATACACGTGTAAAGAAACTTAGTGTTCATAAATAATTAGGTAAATACACGTTAGTCTAAAGACTGAAGGCAACATTCACACAAACCAAAGCTGATGTCCTCACCACAAAACCAAACGTGACATCCACATCATACGCACAAAGGCCACACCCATGCCATGCAACCAAAGGTGACATTCACAGCACAAAACCGAAGGTGACATCCACAACACAAACCAAAGGTGCCATTCATGCCACAAAACTGAAGTGACACCCACAATATCAAACCAAAACCAACGTCTACACCACAAAAACAAAGCTAACATCCACAGTACAAAAGCAAAGGCAAAAACCATGACACAAAGCCACAACATTCATGCACTTGGCCATGTGAACACATCAGTTTGACACAACATTCATGCTCTTGGCAATGTGAACACACCAGCTTGACACAAAAGCAGGAAGAAAACTGAAACAAGAATGCAGCACGTATCACTAATTTCTCAGGCTGGCAATTTGTTTCCCCTCAGAAAGCCACAGACATGGCTTCAGAGACAGCTGGCACTGGGGCAGTCTTCAAATTGTCGTCCCTTGCTCCACTCATGAGTAATTCGAACAGTTTGACAGTCGTCTGTGTCAGAAAAAACATGTGCACAACATGATTCTACCCAACAGACACACTGACATTGTCAGGGTATGCGTCTTGTCATGTGCACAGGATTCTACCCAAGAGACGCACTGACACTGTCAGGGTATGTGTCTGTTGTGTACACATGATTCTACCCAACAGACACGCTGATACTGTCAGGGTATGTCTGCCATGTGCACAACATGATTCTACCCAACAAATACACTGACACTGTCAGGGTATGTGTCTGTCATGTGCACAACATGCCTTCTAACAAAAAACAAACAACAAAAAACCAACACTTGTCTGTCTGTCATGTGCACAACATGGCATCTCCCCAAATGTCTGTCATGTGCACAACATGGCATCTCCCCAACAAACACATCAACACTGTCAGAGTTCGTCAGTCTGTCTCTCAGAGTCTTTGCTGTAAAGTTGACATTTGGAGCCAGCATTTCCATGTCAGTCAGCAACACCTGTATTCTGCAACACTTGCACACAGCAACACCTGCATTCAGCAACACCTGAAGCCAAATTCTTATGCCACAAGCGCAGTCCTTTGATAACTTTGACTTTTTGACTGCTACAACCAATACCTCTTGAAATATTTCAAGAAAAAACGGGGAATAATATTAAAGTGTTCAATTTATTCAGATAACTAGCGTGTTTTTTAAATAATATTTATTAGTTATTTTAGTAATTATTTTTCTGTAAGCATTACTCTTTTTTTTAATCTGCTATATAACCTTCTCTCTCTCTCTCTCTCTCTCTCTCTCTCTCTCTCTCTCTCTCTCTCTCTTCAGCTGAACAATTATAGTGAACTGAAAACATAGAAACACTGCTACAATGCAACTATATATCATTCAAAGTTTGCTCCATACAGATAAACACAACAGAATATAGAGGTGTTCTTAGTGAGGGGGTTTGTTTCCATGCAAACATGAAAGGTTTCACAAATAATGACCTGTAAAGAGAAGTGGCCTGTCATCAGAATGGTCCTCATCAGGGTGGCCCCTCATCAGTGACCCACATCAGGGTGGCCCCTCATTGGAGTGGCCCTCATCAGGGTGTCCCCTTCAGAATGACCCTCATTATGGTGGCACCCCTTCAGAGTGACCCTCATCAGGGTAGCCCCTTATCAGAGTGACCCTCATCAGGGTGGCACCCCTTCAGAGTGACCCTCATCAGGGTGGCACCCCTTCAGAGTGACCCTCATCAGGGTGGCACCCCTTCAGAGTGACCCTCATCAGGGTGGCACCCCTTCAGAGTGACCCTCATCAGGGTAGCCCCTCATCAGAGTGACCCCCCCGAGACAGTGCAAAGGCTAGAAACCAAATCCGCAATACTGTTTCAGTCTTGAGAGACAATGTAGAACACAGCATGTAAACCAAGGAAGAAAACGAAAAAAGCAAAGTAAACGCTGAGACTGAAAGAGAAAAAGTCTTTAAACTTCATAATTGTTTTTAACAGAAAACAAAACTGGAATTAAAAGTGAAACAAGAATGTGAATAAAACATAAATGAAAACACGGGGTGCGATGGAACAGAGGTGGCACGGGAATGCAAATGAGAAGGCATGGAGTGGAGGAGGGCAAAACAGGAGGGTACAGGAGCGGGCTGAGGATACAGGGAGTCTGCAGGTGGACATCTTGGGAAGGGGGTGTATACATTTCAGGGGGGGGGGGGGGGCACAAAGATCTAAGTGAACAGACGGAGGCTGCTATGAAGACTGTAGACAGTTGGCGCTAAAATGTTTCCAGGGAGATCAGGAAAAGAAAACAATGCCATTTTCAGAAAAAGAAGATTTGAGCAAAATCAGGCCTTCACTTCAAGCAAATGTAACAGCATGTGCTATGTGTATGCAGGCATGTGTGCATGTGCATGTTTGTGTCTGTGCATGTGCTCCACAGTGTGCCTGTGTGTGCATGCACCTGTGTGCATGAGAGTGTGTGTGTGTGTGTGTGTGTGTGTGTGTGTGTGTGTGTGTGTGTGTGTGTGTGTATTTCATACAATACATGCACAGACTTGTACACTGAATCCAACACTCTTCAAACAATGGCATAATTAAGCCTAAAGTCCCCTCCACAGCTGCATCTCTCCTTCACAAATTCATCAAAGTGGCAGTAAAAGTCAGCCGTCAAAATAAGCAACAATGAAAAAGGCAAGCGTGCAAGCAAACGGCAACAACACATCTCCCACCAGAGAAGAAGAAGCAAAACAAACAAACAAATTAAAACATAAAAAAATCTTGTACCCACAGGCCCAGCCTGGGGGAGGAAAAACTGGCGAGA
The DNA here is from genome assembly GCA_963584105.1 of Alviniconcha strummeri. Classification (NCBI taxonomy): domain Eukaryota; kingdom Metazoa; phylum Mollusca; class Gastropoda; family Provannidae; genus Alviniconcha; species Alviniconcha strummeri. The sequence continues at coordinate 3,344,682 of OY757557.1, forward strand.
CGAAAGCCAGGCCAACTCCACAACATACAGGGACAATATCCAAAACACTCAAACTGACAGACGACATCGCAGTCCCACGCTCACCCCAAAACTGACCAGCACACAACATTACATGTATTTTTGTGTATGTACAGATTTACCGAGAGGCAATTTTTTTTTAATCTCTTGTCACAGGAACACATGGCTCACACAGTGTTATCACAGGAAATGTCCAAGCAATAGAGTAAACGAGGAGATACAAGACAAAACAGAACGAGCATTTGTACACACCCATGTCAGAAAAATAGCAGCTTCTCTCTTTCATTAATCATGTAACACTAAAAATAGCTTCTTCTTTTTTAAGTATGTTTTTTTATTCATTTGTGTGTGTGTGTGAGTGTTAACCAGATGCCTGTCATTGTACACAATCCAGATGACACTTTTCCCTCAACTAAAACTAGTGAACATTTTCTGCATAATTGTGGAGCAGGGATAGCTCAGTTCTCAGTTGGTAGGGCATCCGACTGAAAAGCCAGGTGCAATACTGATGCGGGTTTGAGTCCCTGATGCGGCAAGGGATTTTTCTCTGAGAGTCAATTTCCAGTGCAGACTCTCTCACAGTGTGCATACAGCCCCCGTGTGCAATCACATGCATCAACATCTGCATGCACACTAAAAATCCCTAACAGTGGCGGCCATACCATTGTTTGGACACACAAAAATACTACACACACGGACAGAAACGGGCAGCTCTGCTTTTGCAGCGGCTGTGCCTTACCCAGGTAAGGTGACCCAAATCCCTACAAGGGACAAAGAAGTATTAAAAAAAACAAAAAAACTTTACAATCTTTTAACTCTAAGTTGTCCAAGTACCATGGGGTGGTTACCAAATTCTCTTCAAAATGCAAAACAAAAAATATATATATACCAAAGGACTACAAAACAGAAAGAAAAAAGGGCTGAAAAACAAACTGAATACAGTTACTTGATTCAAACTGTTCAACATTTTCTGTCAACTCACATCTGTTAAACAGTTATTAACAAATGTCTCCCATCTGCATCTTAAGGCGAGAGACTGTCATGTCTTGTCCACATCTGAAGGCTAGAAACTGTCAGAGCCTGTCTGCATCTCAAGGCTAGAGACTCTCACAGCCTGTGTGCATCTTACGGCTAGAGACTGTGACAGCCTGTGTGCATCTTAAGGCTAGAGACTGTGACAGCCTGTGTGCATCTTAAGGCTAGAGACTGTCACAGCCTGTCTGCATCTTAAGGCTAGAGACAGTCACAGCCTGTCTGCATCTTAACGCTAGAGACAGTCACAGCCTGTCTGCATCTTAAGGCTAGAGACTGTCAAAAGACCCTGTGCCAACTCAGGTTTGAACCTGGGACCCACATTGTCTCAACAGGTTCTGCAAGCTCTTTTAAAAAAAAATAATCATCAATTGTAGCAAATGGAAACGGATCATAATTTTTCATCCCAGAATTTTTTTAAATCTCTGAACAAGAAACAAACATACCTTTAGTACCACATTTTGGACCTAACACATGTGTGCAAGGTAGAATAAAGGGTGTGTCTGCTGACAAACTTCCGGCCTGAAGACAAAGGTCTGTTGAACTGACCTGCAGTTCAGCTTGTTACACAGGTTCAATGAAGGTCGGCGCATCACCAGCGCAACAAATCTTGGTGATGTACCAAGCATACCAAATGACAACATGAACCCTTTCATGTTTTCACCGCAGTCTTTTCCATCATGATAATGGACAGAGAAAAAATCTGAAACAAAGCTGACTGCCAGCATTTCAATACAAGATTAAAATGCACAAACGGTGAGAAAGATTGCTTATTTTAATCAGACAATACAAAATGCATGTCTGTTGCTTGAGAAAAGCGTTTTCACTCAAACATAGCACATGTTTTGTATTGTGTAATTAAAATAAGCATTCTTTTTAACCTGTTGTATGTTTAGATCTTGTCACATTGATGGACTGCTTCCCCATTCTTCAGTAAGGTCCCAGTTCTGTTAGCCAGAGAAGGAAAAAAAAATCACTCAATGGAATCCTCTGTGTGTGTGTGTGTGTGTGTGTGTGTGTGTGTGTGTGTGTGTGTGTGTGTGTGTGTGTGTGTGTGAAATGCTGGCCAATAAATCAGTCTCCCTGCTATACCAGAAGATGGAAGAAAGTGCTGAAGCAGGAACAAGCCCTATGTGTGTGTGTGTGTGTGTGTGTGTGTGTGTGTGTGTGTGTGTGTGTGTGTGTGTGTGTGTGTGTGTGTGTGTGTGTGTGTGCGTGTGTGCGTGTGTGTGGGGGGGGGGTGCATGCATGCATGCACGTATGTGTGAAGTGCTGGCCAATAAACCAGTCTCTCTACTGCGTCAAAAGACTAAACCAGGGACAAAGGACTGTGTTTCAATCCCTAGTCAACATGTGTGCAGTCATAAGTTTGGGAACTGCCACACATTTCAACATTGTTTGACCATCATCTCTGGTTGACTCCGGTTCGTTTACATGCAGTACTGGACATTCTGGAGTCAATGGAAACTGTGTGGATAGACTGGCTAGGCAAAACAACTACCCCAAGTGGCTTGCAACTTGGAAGATATAAAATGCTTAGGAACTTGAGGTGCTGATTGTTAAGGAACTTGAGAATTGATCGTTAAGGAACCTGAGACACTGAATGTTGAGGAACTTGAGACACTGATAACTAGTCTACTTGGGGGCATGCAGCCAAGGGCATCAGACCGTGAACTGATAACTAGATTGTTGAGGAACTTGAGGCACTGATAACTGGTCTATTTGGGGGCACCCAGCCAAGGGCACCAGACCGTGAACTGATTGTTGAGACACTGATAACTAGTCTCCTTGTGAGCACACAGCCAAGGGCATCAGACTGGGAACTGCCTGGAGGAGAGGCGCATGAAAAGGCAGCAGTCAGCAATGTTTCTCGATAGGACCAGACAGTGTTGGTGTTAAACAGACAAACATGACAACTGTTTCAAAGGAAACATTAAGGGAAACATCTGGGACAGGTGGAGCACAAATGGGCTTTCCTGAGTGCTGCAAACTGAACTAAACTGTGTCACTTTCAGTGAAACTCTCTTTTGAACACGCTCATCTTTGTACAACCACTTGCCCGCATTTTCAAGACAGTGACTTGTAACCTGTAAGTTCACACAGCAATAATTCACATACCCTCCACAGAATCAGTGATAATTAATTACACTGTGTATCATACAACTGTATTCCTATTGGGGTTGTCACATAACTCGTGAAGATTGCAAGCCTGGAGAAGAAAACAAACTGAAGCCAGCAAGAGAAAGCATACAATGTCAAGACCCCATACGTATGTACATGTTACACAGACAACTCACCACCCAGCACATTCATATAAAATAATTCTGCACCATCCTCCAACTAAATGACAGGGACACTTGCATGAACATGTACATTCATATTGCAGGAATACTGAAGCCAGCTTTCAGGTGCACGCAATAGAGGGTTCCGGGCTGTCAATCACCCAAGCAATATCATCCAATCAAAATGTCACCAATAATATTCCAAGTGAAAAGCCCCAAGAGTTGTGGCCATGTTTGGCCCACAAGCTAAAAGCCCAGCAGCGGACTACAAACAAGAGTAGGAGGTTTCCAACAAAACCTTCAGAATGAGCAACAGCGCCCCCTCATCAGTGATGAGAGGCATCGGCTGTAATCAAACGGGGTAAATGACAATCCCCTGAATGCTGGGTTTAGGCTCAAACCATTGTGGCTACATTCCTCTGGCCAGCACGGCATCTCGTGGAAGCCAGAGTGAAAGCTTGTGCGAACAGGACCATGGGAGCGTCTGTCACAGCTCAGCATGGAACCCTCTATTCAAAGAGTTATATCCACCACAGCAGAACAACAACAAACAACAGAAACGGAGCAAAGGAACAGGGTGCAGGACTGGACCAAAAATGGGGAACAACAGGGGGAGGGTACCGTCAACGCACAAATAGCCCTGCCGCTCAGCAAAGTGTGCCCTTCAACACTGAGGTCAGACAAGCTGCTCTTTCCTACCTCCACGTTCCTAAAACACTTTCACATCACTTAGATCCCATGGACGAAGGTGGTGGAGGTGGGAGGAGGGGGAGGAGTTGGAAGGTAGGGAGTTGGGGGGGGGGGGGGGGGGGTTCTTTTCTATTTCCCCAAACTGACTAACTTCTCATTCTCCACTTATGCTGCAGTGCCTCCCAAAAGGGACCCAGTTAATGAGTAAATGGCAAAGAACTTCTGCAACATTTGCCTTAAAAGTTCAATGGTGGGGTTCACTAAATGTCAGGGGCACTGAGGCAGAAGCAGATAATGAAAACTTCACCCACCTGACGAAGCAGACAAGGCAGGCCCACTCTGTTGAATGGCAGAAGCTAAACAACCCAAATTGTTTCCCTCATTTTACACGTGTGACCATCTCAAGGCAAAGGAGGCAAAAGTACTGGGCACTCGCCCAGTACTGGACAACCATTAATACTCGTCAGCTATTTCTCTCTCAGCCTGCAACTCACATTCACATCCTGCAGTCCGTACAGTCCCCAGAATAACTCACAACAACACAAAACACGGCTAAACAAGGGGCACAAACTAGACACAGGGGCACAATCCACAGGACAACAAAACTCAAAGAGGCAGAAACATTACACAGCACTGAGGTGCCTTGCCTGCTGCAAAGGACCTTCATTTTTGTCTTTGTACAAAAAAGACCCAGTATCAAAATAGAAGAACATATCTTTTCCTTTTCAAGATGCAAACATCTTCAAATGTGACTCGAAGCTTGCTTTCTACAGCACCAGCCCCTCTTTAAACAGCAACTTTTTTTCTTCTTTTTTTAAAGCCAGAAAAATCAAGCAGCATTGTATGTGTCAAAGAAATTTTAAAAAAATTAAAGAAAGAAGGCCCAGCAATTCTCTCAATCCCAAATCCTGAACACCCCTTTCCTCAAGTTTCTGTACCCAGACATCTGTTCCCTGAAATCACAGTGTGCAAACACCTCTTTTCTGAACACAAACCCTCCCCCCAAACCCCATCCCCTTCCCTCAAACTGTTTTCAAACACCCTTACCCTCCACATACCATCTGCAAACACCCCATCTGCAAATACCCCTCCCCTCAACTCCTCATCTGCAAACACCCCTTCGCTCAATTCCCCGTCTGCAAACACCCCTTCCCTCAAATCCCTACCTGCAAACACCCCTTCCCTCAACACATCACCCATGAGGACCCCCCACCCCCCTCAACATCCTACCTGCAAACGCCCATTTCTCAAGTCCCCATCCACAAACACCACTTTCTACACCCCCCCCCACCCCCCCACCCCCCCTCACCCCAAGTCCTCAAAAGCTAATCCCAATGCATCCCTTTCCCTGATGACATTTTAAGAACTACGACACCCTCAACACCTCCAACGACAAGAGAGCTCAGGAGCTGTGTGAAAGTCAAGGTGGCCGTCCTGGGTTCCCCGTCCCCAACAGTCCCTGTGGTCTCTGTGCACGTAAAGCAGCAGCGAAGTGAACCACCAGCCACCCCTCGCCTTCCCCCAGGACATCACTGCACAGATTGTTGGAACAACAACATCAAAACAAGGGTCAGATGACCTTCTCCAACTATACTGACCACTTCCTGCAAGGGAGGCAAACACTGTTCACCTGCACTCAAGCATCCGGCATCAAAAAACAAAACAAAACCACACAACCCGACACATAGTCCGATACTCTGTTTTCTTCATTTTTCTGTCTCCTTTCTTATCCCTCTACCACTGACCTACCCCTAGCAACAGCCCCAGTTGTCACTATTTCCCACAAAGTGCCAACGCTGAAGTGTAACGTTGTCTACCAAGACGCCTAACACTGATCGCCAGCTCCTTGCTCTAATAACAAACACAGGGAACACAGAAAATATGCATGCCTGACCGACTCCTCTGGCACCGTACAGTGGTGGAGCAGAATTCTGTCATCACTCCACAGAGTAGCTCATGCCAATGCCACGCAAGCATCCATATTTTCTACGTTCTGCACTGCTACCACCCAGGGAGCTGCACCTTCAGCGCTTGTCACCAGGGATACTGCGAGTTGTTCCTTCAGTGCTCATCACCAGGAGCATAGGGAGTTGTGTCTTAAGCACCTGTCACCAAGGATTGCTGTTCTTTCCAGACGTCACACTGAGGACCAGTCTGCTGTGTGGATGGCCACAAAGCAGTTTGGCCCAGTGGACAGGCATCTGGCAGGTAAACACAGCCCAGGGTCCTAACCCATCTTAAGCTAATGCAGGATTATTCTGGCAGTAGTGGAGTCGCACTCATTTCCCCCACCCCACCCCTTTCCCCAGGATTCTGGCGCCCACCAGGAGCTACACAGCAACTGTGACCCTTGGGTGACAAACCGGCATTCAGCAAGACCAAAGAAAGCAGAGCAAAGACGGCGAGGCATCAAAAAAAAGAAAAAAGTTTTACTGATCAGAGACTGGTATCAAGGCAGTATTCTCTTCTCTTTTCGAACAGAAAGGGACTCCTTTTTTTGCAGTGGAACTTAAAGGTGGCACAGAAAATCTGCTGATTAGCAGAAGTCCCACGCCTGAGGGTGGTCTCCCATTATGGTGTGTGCTGTGAAGCAAGCCAGCGTCCCGATGGAGATGACTGCACCTTGTGCGACAGGAGCCCAGAGAGCATGCAGTCAGGAAGGCAGGCAGGCAGGAAGTGCAGGACGTGCAGGAGGAGTGCGCCACGAGCTCAGTGAGTGTGCAGTCAGGAAGGCCGGGCAGTGCGCAGATGAGTGGGAGAATGAGGGCCTGCCGCCCAGGCCAAAAGGGCACAAGTCCAGCAATCCTCGTGGGCCAACTTGCATCCTTTTCCTCTGCTGGACGGCTAGGGTGCTATTTACAGAAAAAAATCTCCAGACAGGCGAGAGAGATGCCAGACCTTGGTCCCTTTCCACCTCTCTCTACAGGTCCAACTCCCGTTCTCCTCTCATTCACAGCAAGCGTGCCGTCCCACAGGTTCCCCACCAACTCCCCTCTATGCTTCGGGCTACCACTCCGCTGCATGCAAACACTCGGTCCTTGACCCGGGTCCCCACACCCTCCCCCTGCACAAAAGTTGAGAACCTGGCACTCAAGCACATCCACAGATGACCGCTGCAAGACCAGGCCCATGACCCATCCTGCCTAACAAAGGTGTGAGGCAGAGAGTGTCCGTCAGGGAAGCAACTGTCGCCATCCCCACCGCTCAGAAACGTCCGTGAAAACAAGAAAAGGAGCAGTTCCTCTCTGAGGAACAGCTTCTGTCATTGGTTCTGTTTAACAAACGTCCGTAAAATGTCCTCGGCCATTTTGAGGTTGTTGCGCGACACCCGCAAAGCATCGATGACGCGGTCACGGGAGTAACCTTGGTGAAGAAGGGTGTTGATGCTGTCTTCGCTGGGAGGGCCACCGTCCCCTGCATTCTCCTTGTTGATGTCCTGGTTCTCCTGCAGTTCACGCCTGGGGGGCGCCGTTATAGCCTCCTGGCTGGCCCTGTAAAAGGGTGTAACATGATGTAACAGCATAACATGATGTAAACCATCACACAAACTGTCCCTGAAGGGAGGGCAGGGATGTCTCATGCCACCCTCCTGTGTGCAATCTCAGGGCTCTCATCTGATCCCATTTCCCATTTGCTCTCATGTTCTTCTGCCTAGTCTTATTTATTTACTGAAATTCCTGTATGTAAATTCTTGCGTGGTTGGCGGGCGTATAGGCCGAAACTTTTTTTTTTTAAATCTTGTCCATTGTATGTGTTTATACATTTTTCTGCAGCTTTTTGTACGGCGCATTGTGCCCTAGATGTTGCTAAGGATCATGCGCCATAGAAATGTCCATTATTATTATTATAGTCCTGTTGCTATCTATCTGTCTTGTCCTTTATTCGGCTCATGGTCCAGTCTCCTGACCTTCTCCACAAAAGTCTGTACTATTTGTTGTTCAGAGAGAGAGATTTTGCTATGGTTCTTGTTGAGCAGCTAGAGGACTGGTGGTGGGTGTGTGCAGCTTGCTGCCAAAGGCTCTTCATTTGCTGCTATGGCATGATGCATTGAAATATTGTTCACTGTTTCACTCTTTCCGTCCATTCCTTTTTATATATACTTTTTAATTTGGTATTGTTAAATCTGATGGAATGGTTGACAATACCAGCGTGTCCTAGCCAGCATCTGATGAAGCTCAGACCGCATGTTGCCTGTGAGGGAAAACATAGTTCCTGCAGAGGACCCAAGCTGCATGTATGCGGTGAAGCATTAAAGCATGTACATGTGGCCACAGCATAGTACGGTATTACGCACACAGATACACACTGGACACGGCCACAGTATTGTGGTGTTACAGAGACAGATACACATGGTACAAAGTATTAAATACAACCCTGTGGAAGCCACCCGCCACCTGTGCCCACAAACAGTGCAACAGTTCCAGCCGTCAGCCCCAGAGAAAGGTACCGGCAATCTGCTGTAACACTTTAACACTCTTAATGTACTGAATCAAACACAAGCAGCACCAAATAACCCCTATACAAAGACTACTTCAGACCGCCCCCCCTCCCCCCCCCCCCCCCCCCCAAACAAAAAACCAACAACAGAAAAAGAACACTGAACAACTAAAGGCAAAATTTAAAAAATAGTTCTCCAGTTCCTAATGCAATGCTTTTTTCTTCTTCTTTTCTTGAAAGACAAGAAAGGAAAAAGGAACTAACAAGTAAAAGCATAATTCAGTATTGAGCACATGGTTATTTCTGAAGCAGACCTAGTGCTGAATCCACTGCAGGCAATCCTCATTTCTGCCCAGCACCACCAAAGACCGGAATGAGCTGCAGAGAACACTGTCAGCCAGAACTCTTGGCACCTTTGCTCCAAAAGGGTCTGTTAGCACAGTTAGCCCCCTCCCCTCCTGACCCCCCCCCCCCCCCCAACCTTCCCCCAGTATGCAGTCAGTGATGACCAGGGGCAGTAGCAACGAGACCTTGTCCCACACTCTGAGTATCGCTTTCCCACACCTTCCTCCAAACTCTGCCAGATTTGGTTATGCCACTGAAGGGGCACTCTTTATCTCTTCGCAGCTGTCCACCAATGTGGTCAGCACTCTCTGAGAGGTTTGGGTACTAACATGACTGTGGAAGCAACCTAGCGCCCAAGCACCCACGTAAACACGAGATGCATCCACACCAGGTAAAAAAAATTAAAAAAAGAGTTCTGTCTCGATTCAAATGAATGTGGTTTTATTTGTGCTGGTATAAACTTTGTTGGCAGCTATAAATGACATTCCTTGTTTTGAGTTGTTTGTACCAAACTTACTACTGTTTGAGCATCAACGAAAAACTGCTTGTTAGCTGACAGTTTTCAGGAACCTATGATGTAACTAAATACGGCAGCAGTTGAAGGAAGGATGTGGTAAACCAGTGCTTGGAGTTTGACTGTGCTCCTCAGAGATGCCACACAAACCAGGGCTGGCTAGTCACAGACTTAAAAAGACCAATGGGGGTTTTAAAGTCAGAGAATGCCAGCAGTTTATTTTCTTCCATTGTTTTGTTTTCTCTACTGCCCGACCCCTCAAAGTGGCAGCGTAGCCAATGAGCATTTTTCAGTGAGCAGACTGCAGCCACCTACTGGAAGAAAGGAAGCGTTTCCTTGTGTCCAGTCACCACCTAACAGAGGGGGAAGCTGACCACAAGCTGGTGTGGAGAAAGCAAAGCTGACCGGCTCTCCTGACAGTCACTGCCTGAAGAAGGAAGCCCAGCCACAGCTCACCACCACCACCTGATGCAAGTGCACACGCCTCTGTATTTCCCCGGCAACAGCATGAGGTTCCAGTCACAGTCACTGACAGCATGAGGTTCCAGTCACAGTCACTGACAGCACGAGGTTCCAGTCACAGTCACTGACAGCATGATGTTCCCATCACAGTCAGTGACAGCATGAGGTTCCAGTCACAGCCACAGACCGGATGAAGTTCCTGTTACAGTCACTGACTGGATGAGGTTCCTGTCACAGTCAGTGACCAGATGAGGTTCCTGTCACAGTCACTGACTGGATGAGGTTCTTGTCACAGTCACTGACTTGATGGGGTTCCTGTCACAGTCACTGACCAGATGACCTCACCTTTCTTTACACCTTAAACTACTGAATATCTTCTCTGAACACCCTTAATTTCTGCATCTTCTCTCACCACTTTCAAATTCTTATTCAATGATTTCTGCAGGACATCTTTCTACACTATTTTTTAGACCCTTTCAATGACAATTGACCCCCCCCCCCCCCCCCCCCACACACACACACTTTCTTTCTTTTTCACCTCTTTGGACACCTTTTAATATCTTTTAACATTTTGTAATGTAAAAAAGAAAAAAGAAAACCTTTTTTAAAACCTCTTTCAACACTTTCTGATGACATCTTTCTACACTTTTTTTTTTTTGAAGACCTCTTTTAAAACTTTTCCGTAACATCTTCCGCATGGCTGGTCCCCTTCCCCACTGCTGGTCCCCTTCCCATTTGCTGGTCCCCTTCCCACTGCTGGTCCCCTTCCCCATTGCCAGTCCCCATCCCCTTCCCCATTGCTGGTCCCCTTCCCCACGGCAGGTCCCCTTCCCCACTGCTGGTCCCCTTCCCCATTGCCAGTACCCACCCCCTTCCTCATTGCTGGTCCCCTTCCCCACTGCCAGTCCCCTTCCCCACTGCTGGTCCCATTCACCACTGACAGTCCCCATCCCCTTCCCCATTGCTGGTCCCCTTCCCCACTGCTGGTCCCCTTCCCCACTGCCAGTCCCCATCCCCTTCCCCACTGCTGGTCCCCTTCCCCGCTGCTGGTCCCCTTCCCCACTGCCAGTCCCCATCCCCTTCCCCACTGCTGGTCCCCTTCCCAAATGGCTCTTCATTTGGGCTGTCCCCTTCCCCACTGCCAGTCCCCTTCCCCTCCCTTCCCCACTGCTGGTCCCCTTCCCCTCTGCCCATTACACTCACGTTGGTGCCACGTCCCCGGTGGATGGGTGTTTGGAGCGGGGAGGTGGGGGACACGCATAATCGCTTGGCACCCGATGCAGCTGAGGCCGTGAGTTGCCTGTGAGGGAAAAAATAGTTCCTGGAGACCAAGACACAGGGTAAGCGTGCATGAATACACAGGGGGTGGTTAAGCAAACCAGCAAGCAAAGCAGTCAGGTGAGTAGCGTTATGTTAAGAGAATATCACAGGTGAACCTCACTATTCAGTAAAAAGAAATCTCTTGGGAGTAGGGGTGGATGGGTAGGGGCACAGGGTGAATGGGGTGGGGGTAGGGGTGGGGGTGTCAGTGAAATACAAATTCACTGTGATGATGGTGAGGTTCACCTGCACAGTCACCCTGATGTTAGCTAGTTTAAAGCTGCAGGCACCAGGCATATCAACAGTTAGCCACAGGGCTATGATATTAATAGTCAAAGAGCTATCAATCACATCAGCAGTTAGTCACAGAGCTATCAATCACATCAGTAGTTAGTCACAGGGCTATCGGTATCAATAGTTATGTAGTCACAGGGCTATTGTATCAACAGTTATGTAGTCACAGGGCTATCTCATGGATGGCACTCCGCATTGCAGTGTAGATATAAACCAGGTCATTTTGTTTTTAAAAACAGACAGTATTTGCAGTAAAAGCAGGGCTACATCTGAAATTCTCTAAAACTTCTCCCTGTAAATCACAAACTTGACTGGTCCCCCATGACCTTCACTGCTCCTCAAACACGGGCGAGCAACCAACAAAGAGATTTCTCTGCTGTCATGGCTTGCGTGATGTATTTAGTATCTTCACTTTACACAGTAACTGCTTCTCGTCTGATAAAGCCCTGGGCCAAAGAGAAGACATTTTATCTCTGTGGTCTGGGTTTGCCATTTCTCCATCAAAAACATATCAATACTGTTTCATGGTGTGCCCATATCTTTAACTGGTTGGGGCTGGCACCTGCAACTTTAAACATTAGACTGGAATCAAACTGATGTTACAATGCTGCGCTTCATTTTGTTAATTATTAATGTGTGAAACTGATGCCCCCTCCAAAAAAAACACAACAACAACAACAACAACAACAAAAAACAAAGAAAAACGCACCAGACATTCTGTTAATCATCAAAACAGATGCAAGCATTTCTGCATAGCAAAATAACAAAGAAACCAAACTATGCATGAATAAATAAATTAAGCAAGAAAAAAGAAAAGAAAGAAACAACAACAACAACAACAAAACCTCACTAATAAAGCACATCATAAGTAAAGAGGAATTCCAACATAGGCACTGATCAGCAGTTGCAGCTGAATACATTCATACTGTCTAACCATGTCATATATCCGATGCAGATAACACATCTAACCCTATCATATATCCTGTGAAGACATGTACAAGTCTAACCATGTCACATATCCTATGTCATACATGTCAATAACCATGTCACACATCCTATGTCATACATGTCAATAACCATGTCACACGTCCTGTGTCATACATGTCAATAACCATGTCACACATCCTACATCATGTTGTATCTCTTCCTGGCCTTTGTTTCATTGACACATGGTACACCCTGTTGGCCTTTGTTTCATTGACACATGGCACACCTTGCTGGGCTTTGAGAGTTGGCACATGGCACACGATGCTGGGCTTTGAGAGTTGGCACATGGCACACCTTGTTGGGCTTTGTTTCATTGCACATGGCACCCCCTGCTGGGCTTTGAGAGTTGGCACATGGCACCCCCTGCTGGGCTTTGAGTGTTGGCACATGGCACATCTAGCTGGCTGTATGTTGGCACATGGCACACCTTGCTGGCTGTGAGTGTTGGCACATGGCACACCTTGCTGGCTGTGAGTGTTGGCACATGGCACACCTTGCTGGCTGTGAGTGTTGGCACATGGCACACCTTGCTGGCTGAGTGTTGGCACATGGCACACCTTGCTGGGCTGTGAGTATTGGCACATGGTACACCTTGCTGGCTGTGAGTGTTGGCACATGACACCTTGCTGGGCTGTGAGTGTTGGCACATGGCACACCTTGCTGGGCTGTGAGTGTTGGCACATGACACACCTTGCTAGGTTGTGAGTGTTGGCACATGGCACCTTTCTTACCCTGCAGTGACACTACCGGCCTGTACCTGACCCCATGACCTTTGACCTCAAGCTAATGGGCCAGTAACTGACTGGCATTTTGTTCTGCCATTTTAATGATGGAGGTAAAGTTAGAAACTACAGTTCATCATTCTATAGGAAAAGAATTAATCATCAATACTTTAATGCTTGCATTACAATGACATATCATCTGGTGCCACAGCCAGCACTTAATGTAGACAGCAAATGCCTCAGTCAGCATTTAGCGTAGACAGCAAATGCCTGTCAGCATTTAGCGTAGACAGCAAATGCCTCAGTCAGCATTTAGCGTAGACAGCAAATGCCTGTCAGCATTTAGCGTAGACAGCAAATGCCTCAGTCAGCATTTAGCGTAGACAGCAAATGCCTGTCAGCATTTAGCGTAGACAGCAAGTGCCTCAGTCAGCATTTAGCGTAGACAGCAAATGCCTCAGTCAGCATTTAGCGTAGACAGCAAGTGCCTCAGGTGGCACTTAGTGTAAACAGCAGGTGCCACAGCCAGCACTTAGTGTAGAAAGCAGGTGCTGCAGCAGGCATTTCATGTAGACAGCAGGTGTCAGATTCAGCACTAAGTGCAGACAGATGTCACAGCCAGCACTCAATGTAGACAGCAGGTGCCTCTGCCAGCATTTAGTGTAGACAGCAGGTGCCTCAGCCAGCATTTAGTGTAGACAGAAGGTGCCACAGCAAACACTAAGCTAATAACTCAGCTGGTTTAGACAGAGCTTTCTGATCAAGCAACCTCATCACGCCCGTTAAAGGAAGACAGCTGGATTCTTGCTCTGAATTTGTTTGAAAAAACAGAGTTTACCCAGTAACTATGTGCCCATCAAGCTAATCATTATTATCATCACTTTGGGATTTTAGTTTTCAGAGAATGACTGAAAGTGAGTGACAGCTCACCATGCTAAAATGTGACAGTTACAATATTAACATTTAACTACAAATTAAGCACTCTTGAAGCATACATCAGAAATATCATGTCTCCTTGCAGATTATGGAAAACAGTTTGTTACAAGCTCTTGAAATGCATCCAGCAATGCAACCATAATCATATGAAGCAATAATATAATAGACAGGTGGGGTGGGGGTGGGGGGGAAGGTGGGGGGGAGTGAAGCAGGTATGGTGGGTGCATGGCACACCTGATATTTCAATGCTAACAGCAAAGAAGCAGGAAAAAGCTGCTGAAAGCTGAGAAGGAAGCACTCTGCCAATGAGGCCCATCATCTGACATCTGGAACAGTTCACTGGTTTGACATCTGGAACAGTTCACTGGTTTGATACGTGCCACTGCTGTCTGGCCTGAAACCCGCGAGGCACGAACCCCACAAGGGTGGGGACACAAACAATCAGCTGTTCACTAATTGTGGGCAGTAGAGTGACTGACTGCATGCTCTCCACACAAGACAGACTCCACAAAGTGCATTATGACAAGGTCCCCCTGTATAAGACAAGACCACACTGGAGCATTATAACAAGGTCCCCCTGTATCAGTCAGACCACACTGGGGCATTATGACAAAGCCTCCCTGTATCAGACATACAGCACCCAGCCATTATGACAAGGTCTTCCCTGTATAAGATGGGCCACAAGAAGACATCAGGGTCCTCCCGTACAAGACAGACCTCACAAGTATTATGCAGGGGTCTTCCTGACCACACTGGGGCATTATCACAAGGTCTCCCTGCACAAAGTTAGACTGATCACACACATGCATTACCTCCCTGTACAATACAGGCCCCGAATGAGCATTACACCTGTGTCTTCCTGTACAATACAGGCCCCAAACAGTCATTACACTAGGGTCGCCCTGTACAATACAGGCCCCAAACAGGCATTACACCAGGGCTGCCCTGTACACAGAAGGCCCCAAACAGGCATTACACCAGGGTCGCCATGTACACTACAGGCCCTAAACAGGCATTACACCAAGGCCTCCCTGTACACAGCAGAACCCTAATGCTGAGGTGAGAGTGCGCTATGTACCTACCCCCCTCACTGGTGGAGTTGCTCGTCTGGAAGGTGGGCGGGTGTTCCCTGGGGTGGGGGCTGGGGTGTTCCCTGGGGTGGGGGCTGGGTGGGGGGCGGTCGTAGTGTGAGTCAGGATACGTGTCGTCCACAGGGGGCCTCTGCTGCGTCGGCACGTCGTAGCACAGCTCTGCATAACTGATACCTGCAACACGGTGGACATAGCCGATACCTGCAAGTTAGTAAGCTGGTGCTTTACGCCCAGTAATACTGGTGGCAGGGCGGACATAACTGATACCTGCAAGTTAGTAATTTGGTGCTTTACGCCCAGTAATACTGGCGGCAGGGTGGACATAACTGATACCTGCAAGTTAGTAATTTGGTGCTTTACGCCGCCCAGTGGTACTTGCAGCAGGGTGGACATAAATGCTCAAACCCCATGCATTTACTATGCACACACAAGTCCAGTCATGCGTGTGTATGTGCATGCGTGTGGTGAGCAGGTTAGATCCCATGCTTGACTCAATAGGACAGTAGCACGTCTGTGTTTTGTAATTACTGTAAATACTGTTAATAACTGTAAAGTGCTATGAGCTCTTGTGACAATGAGCTGTATGTTCTATTTGTTATTGTCGTCAAGGTCTGTTTGAACACAATGGGGCAGCCACCCATGACACACTGTGCTCCCTAAAAGAGTCCATGAGTCACCCATCTTACCCTGATTGTCTTTGTCAGCCATGGTGTTGATGACAGAATTGGGGGCAGACAACTTGTCGTTCTGGGTGGGGGTGGGGGGTAGCTGCCGTCTGCAACACAACACAGAATCATGATGTTGCATCCCACCCACACCCTGATCACACCCACCCTGATCACACCAACACACTGGCCACACCCACACCCTATCACTGGTCACACTCACACTGATCACACCCACACCCTGATCACTGGTCACACCCACACCCTGATCACACCCACTCTGACCACTGGTCACACCCACACCCTGATCACATCCACACTCTAATCACACCCACACACTGATCAAACGCACCCACTGGTCACACCTACACACTAATCACCCCCCCCCAACCCCCCCCCCCCCACAGATCGCACCCACACGCTGTGACACAAACAGCTCCCTACAATCATCCATCATCATCATCCCTCTAACAAATGCTGGTCTTGCACTCTTTCTCCCCCCCATATTCTCTTTTCCCTTTCATGCAAATCACAGGGGCAGGGGGTGGTGGTGGGTGAGAGAGTCAATCACCTGTCTTACCTGAGAGGTTTGGGGGAGGTGCTGGAGAGATGATCAATCACCTGTCTTACCTGGGGGGTTTGGGGGAGGTGCTGAAGAGATGGTCAATCACCTGTCTTACCTGGGGGGGGGGGGGGGGGGGGTGCTGGAGAGATGGTCAATCACCTGTCTTACCTGAGAGGTTTGGGGGAGGTGCTGGAGAGATGATCAATCACCTGTCTTACCTGGGGGGTTTGGGGGAGGTGCTGAAGAGATGGTCAATCACCTGTCTTACCTGGGGGGTTTGGGGGAGGTGCTGAAGAGATGGTCAATCACCTGTCTTACCTGGGGGGGGGGGGGGGGAGGTGCTGGAGAGATGGTCAATCACCTGGCTGTCTTACCTGGGGGGTTTGGGGGAGGTGCTGGGGGAAGGTGCTGGAGAGATGGTTCTGGGAGGAACAGGTGGAGGCACATCTCGTCGGTTCATTGCTGGCGAGTCGAATGGTGAGCCGCGCTCACGCACCCGGGAGCTCACCGCCAGAGCATGCAGGGTTGTAGCACACCCCTCCTGGACCAAAGGTGCAGACTAACAGCTTGTGTCAAAATCAACCACCACAACAGCTTGTGTCAAGATCAACCACAACAACAGCTTGTGTCAAAATCAACCACCACAACAGCTTGTGTCAAAATCAACCATCACAACAGCTTGTGTCAAAATCAACCACCACAACAGCTTGTGTCAAAATCAACCACCACAACAGCTTGTGTCAAAATCAACCACAACAGCTTGTGTCAAAATCAACCACAACAACAGCTTGTGTCAAAATCAACCACAACAACAGCTTGTGTCAAAATCAACCACCACAACAGCTTGTGTCAAAATCAACCACAACAACAGCTTGTGTCAAAATCAACCACCACAACAGCTTGTGTCAAAATCAACCACAACAACAGCTTGTGTCAAAATCAACCACAACAGCTTGTGTCAAAATCAACCACCACAACAGCTTGTGTCAAAATCAACCACAACAACAGCTTGTGTCAAAATCAACCACCACAACAGCTTGTGTCAAAATCAACCACAACAACAGCTTGTGTCAAAATCAACCACCACAACAGCTTGTGTCAAAATCAACCACAACAACAGCTTGTGTCAAAATCAACCACAACAACAGCTTGTGTCAAAATCAACCACCACAACAGCTTGTGTCAAAATCAACCACAACAACAGCTTGTGTCAAAATCAACCACAACAACAGCTTGTGTCAAAATCAACCACCACAACAGCTTGTGTCAAAATCAACCACCACAACAGCTTCTGCCAAAAGTCACCCTGTAGTAACAGCTTGTGTCAAAATCACACCACAACAACTTCAGTCAAAATAGTCACACCGTAATAACAGCTTTTGTCAAATAGTCACACCCTAACAACAGCTTGTGTCAAAATCACAACACCGACCAGTGTTTGCTTAAATAGGAGCTTGTGTCAAAATCACAACATGGATCAGTCCTTGCTCTAACCTAATCACTTGCATGTGTGTGTGTGCGTGCGTGCTTGTGTGCATGTTTGTGTGCGTGTGTGCATGCGCGTGTGTGTGTGCGTGCATGCGTGTGTGTGTGTCCACCCCCTAGACTGTGAAAAATGGGCAGCCCCACTGAATGCTCAGTGTTTCAACATCTGTGCTGGATAAAACATCAGCATGTCTGATGCTCGGCCCTGCATTAAAACATCAGCATGTCTGATGCTCGGCCCTGCGTTAAAACATCAGCATGTCTGATGCTCGGCCCTGCGTTCCTGAGGGCTCACCAGTCATTCAGCAGCCAAGGTAATACAGAAAAGACTCATCAGCTTCACCCTCTCACTCTCATTGCTTCGGAAGCCACCCTTTGCACAGCCCACCCTGAACTCCTGTCATTGCCCACACCATTTTCTGTTCCCCTAAATTCAGAACCAAACTTCGCAGCTACTGGGTGAACTGAATCTGGATGACATTCAAGAGGATGCAACAGATTCACAGCACCGAGTCAGGTGGCATTCCGCCACAGAGGGGTCAGTGAAAGCAAGTGGGCCTGCACCCGGTACTCACAGGTTCATCTTCGTCGTTGTCTATGTGCGGACTGTGCAGGGGGCGACTGTCACTCTTCAACTGCGGCCGCTCATCAAAGGGGTCAACCACCACCTGCTCTGTGCCCTTGATCTCGCAGCGACAGAAGGGGCACCCCTGGCCCTCTGAATCCTGAAGCACATCAGCGGTTTACTGTTAGTCGTTAGTCAGCCAGTCAGTCAATCAGTCAGTCGGCTCATTAGCCAGTCAGTCAGTAAGCCAATTGTTCAGCCAGTCCAGCAGTAAGCCAGTCAGTCATGTAGGCAGTTGGCTCATTAGCCAGTCAAAAAGCCAGTCTGTCAGTAATCCAGTCAGTCAGCCAGTCCATCAGTAAGCCAGTTGGGCAGCCAGTCCACCAGCAAGCCAGTCAGTCAGTCAGCCAGTCAGTCAGCTCATCAGCCAGCAAGTTTTGGTCATTTGTTTTTTATCTACATGCACACATTTTTCTGTTTATTCACAATGTGAAGAAACAAAAAAATGTGAATCACATTAACTGTTAACATACTGCAGGTAAGTCAGTTTCCAAGCACTCTGTATGCACACACACGCATGTACGCATGCACACACACATACACAAACACCCACACACACACATATGCACACACACATACTAATGCATGCTTGCACACACACACACCACACATGCATGCACACATGTACCCCCCCCCCCCCCAACACACACACACACTCCCTACTCACCTGCCACTGAGTGAGACAGGGCGTGCACAGGAGGTGTCCACAGGGCTCCAGACGGATGTCCTTGTCATTCTCGGCGCAGATCTTGCACAGCTGGAAGGTGGAGCCCATCTCGCAGTACAGCTCGTACTGCTCCTGCGTTACGCGGATGTGGTCCTCCTCGCAGTCCCGCACCAGGAAACTCAGGTCAGGGTTCACGTTGCGACCGTCAGGAAACAGAAAGCTGAACACAGCAGAAGGAGGCTGTGACAACGCAGGAAGAAAAGTTGGGGGGGTGCCCCCCACCCCCTGCCCCCCAAGAGCTGTACTTGATGCAGAAGAGAATGGGAGCACAAGGAAGGACATGAGAATGAGGAAGTAAATCCTCACACACTCAACCAAATCACAGTCACATTTGGACGGACTGACAATGTGACAGCAAAAGGGAATCAACACACCACAATCACACTCTCATTAGTGGCAGGTAACGCTGCACTCACGCATTACGTACAGTACACATACGACAATATCATTAGGTAGAGATGTGTGGAAATGGTAACACCAGATACCTTTTCACACATTTGGCGAACCTCAGGGTTTCAGCTGAGGTACATCAAAGAAACAAACTAACGCACCACCTCCTCCCTATTTTCCAACAGAAGTGTAACAAGCCAGAAAAAACAGTGAAGACAACGAAAAACATGAAAAATGCAATGTCCTATGCCTTACACAATCAAGAAATCCACCAACACATTTTGGAGGGTTCATTAACATTCTTAATTTTGATCTATGTTTCCCAAATCACTGAAGATATCCTTTTGGAGGCAACCACTAGGCAACCACATCTTACAAATGCACTCTAATAGTAATATGTTAGGTTGACACTCTAACAGTAATACGTGTGGTGTGAAAACTGCAGAGATCTCTTCCTCTGACAGCTGTTGACTTGCCACCAGTTACACAGCCAGCACCCAGGCTGGGCTGCACAGGGGCTGCCTATGGCCCACCGCTGCCCAACCCGTCTGCCCTCTGGCAGGGCAATGGTTTGGGTCAACCAGCCCCACACTACCTTTCCGCTCCATCTGCACTTGTCTATTTCTTTGTCCGCAGAATGGAGAAGTCAAGGAGGAATGAAAACTGTTGCCCCCCCCCCGCCCCCCTTCACCCCAATGCAGCATAAAAATGAACTCTTGTTTGCATTTTCATGACTTGCAAACTCCATTACAGACAAACAGGGCCAAATATCCTGTGAAAAACAGCTGAGTATTTATTTTTTATCCCATTGCTACTGATAGGCCAGTGAAGTTTCTTCAGGTGCGTTCCCCTTCATACTTCATTATTTTTATTTTTTGTTTTAGAGTGGGTCACTCACAATCCCTCTCTCTGTCCATCCAGCAGGGCCTGACACAGGGACTTGTTTTGAGGGATGGTCTGCAGTATCTGACCGTCGCCTGTCACATAGCCAATGGCCCACTGACCCAGCCGCGTGCAGCTCAGTCGGAACACATAGCTGTTGACAGAGAAACACCACCATCAGTGGAGAACACACAGCTGTTGACAGAGGAACACCACCATCAGAGGAACACATAGCTGCTGACAGAGAAAACAATGACATCAGAGGAGGAACACGGAGCTGTTGACAGAGAAACACCATCAGTGGAGAACACACAGCTGTTAACAGAGGAACAACACCATCAGAGGAGGAACACATAACTGTTGACAGAGAAAACAATGACATCAGAGAAGGAACACGGAGCTGTTGACAGAGAAACACCATCAGTGGAGAACACACAGCTGTTGACAGAGGAACAACACCATCAGAGGAGGAACACATAGCTGTTGACAGAGAAAACAATGACATCAGAGGAGGAACACGGAGCTGTTGACAAACACCACCATCAGTGGGGGAACACGTAGCTGCTGACAGAAAAACACCACCACCAGTGGGGGAACATGCAGCTGTTGATCCAAAAAAAAAATATATATAAATCTATGGATGGGTTGTGGGGAGAGGGAAGGAGGAACATGTATTTGTTGACAGAGGAACAACACCATCATGGGGAGAGCGAAGAAGGAACATGTATTTGTTGACAGAGGAAGAACATCATCAGTGGAGAGAGGGAAGGAGGAACATGTATTTGTTGACAGAGAAACATCATCAGTGGAGAGAGGGAAGGAGGAACACTAGCTGTTGACAGAGAAACATCCACAGCCAGTGGATGGCTGTGTGCTGTGGGGAGTGGGAAGGAGGAACACTAGCTGTTGACAGAGAAACATCCGCAGCCAATGGATGGCTGTGTGCTGTGGGGAGAGGGAAGGAGGAACACTAGCTGTTGACAGAGAAACATCCGCAGCCAGTGGATGGCTGTGTGCTGTGGGGAGAGGGAAGGAGGAACACTAGCTGTTGACAGAGAAACATCCGCAGCCAGTGGATGGCTGTGTGCTGTGGGGAGAGGGAAGGAGGAACACTAGCTGTTGACAGAGAAACATCAGCAGCCAGTGGATGGCTGTGTGCTGTGGGGAGAGGGAAGGAGGAACACTAGCTGTTGACAGAGAAACATCAGCAGCCAGTGGATGGCTGTGTGCTGTGGGGAGAGGGAAGGAGGAACACTAGCTGTTGACAGAGAAACATCAGCAGCCAGTGGATGGCTGTGTGCTGTGGGGAGTGGGAAGGAAGAGAGAAGACAGGAAAGTGAACAAAGTGAGACTCAACAAGTTTGGTTACAGAAGGTTAGCTGTTCAGAAGACATCTCCCGGACAAAGCCTGGACACATGGACATGTGCATGAAACTCAGAGACTGAAAGAGAATGTTGGTGCATGTGTGTATGCATTTTGATGTGTGTCAATGCAATTAAGCATTTGCACATATTATATGTTAATGCACATGATGAAAAGCAGCCAAAGAGGCAGATGAAAAACAAACACAGTGACAAGTATGAAAAATACAACTGCTAACCAATAATGAAATAGTACAGAACAGATGACGAAGAATAAGGCAGGCACAATGGCTTCACAACTGCCATTAACTAATGATGGAAGATAACAGAAAAGAGGATAATGACAATCAGCTGACCTGCCTGGTTTGTTGATGTATTTTTTCAGTCGCTCTTTGACCTCATCATAGGTCAGGAAGGCTGCATACCCTGGGTGGGTCACGGCCAGGACATTCCAGTTACGCAGCAAGTTGTTCCAGGGTTGAAACAGTCTGAAACAAGCAACAGTGGCTTCACAGGTCACCTTCATGGTAGAGTGCACAACTACAAACACATGGTTATAATGCACTTATGTTGACAACAAAATAATTTTTAAAAATTCTTCTTATCATAGCATCAGTCCTTTGGCCTCACCCTCCATTAATCCCTCTTGGGCAATGCTGGTCACTCAGTCTTGTTTCTGGACATTGAACAACACTGGACAATACAGGACATCACTGGACACCACTGCACAGCACAGGTCATGCACAACACAGGACAACACTGTACATCACTGCACAACACAGGACATGACAGGACAATAGGACATCACAGGACAACATTGTACAACACAGGACTTCACCAGACATCATGGCCTAACACAGGTCATGTACATCACTGCGCAACACAGGACACACACAACACAGGACACTGTACATCACTGCACAACACAGGACATCACTGGTCACATGACATCAGTGGACACCACAGGACATCAGTGGACAACTCAGGCCACACTGTGGAGGATGGAGTCATCAATCCTGTCCCCTCCCCTTCCACTTCCCTCTTGGATATTGCTGGCTCTGTCTTGTTCCTACCTGCTGGACAATACCCAATAAAACTGGACACCTGCGATAAAAGTGGACACACTTTCAGCAACCCGAGTTTACTTGTGGGGACACTGCACCGGCCCTTCCTTCCACCAGTATTACTCATTACACACAGTCACAGACTTGTGGGGACACTGCACCGGCCCTTCCTTCCACCAGTATTACTCATTACACACAGTCACAGACTTGTGGGGACACTGCACCGGCCCTTCCTTCCACCAGTATTACTCATTACACACAGTCACAGACTTGTGGGGACACTGCACCGGCCCTTCCTTCCACCAGTATTACTCATTACACACAGTCACAGACTTGTGGGGACACTGCACCGGCCCTTCCTTCCACCAGTATTACTCATTACACACAGTCACAGACTTGTGGGGACACTGCACCGGCCCTTCCTTCCACCAGTATTACTCATTACACACAGTCACAGACTTGTGGGGACACTGCACCGGCCCTTCCTTCCACCAGTATTACTCATTACACACAGTCACAGACTTGTGGGGACACTGCACCGGCCCTTCCTTCCACCAGTATTACTCATTACACACAGTCACAGACTTGTGGGGACACTGCACCGGCCCTTCCTTCCACCAGTATTAATCATTACACACAGTCACAGACTTGTGGGGACACTGCACCGGCCCTTCCTTCCATCAGTATTAATCATTACGCACAGACTTGAGGGGACAGGTGCAGAGGCCCTTCCATCCATCAGTATTAATCATTCCACACAGACTTGCATTTCTCTGATGCAATCACCTAGGGCCAGAGGCACTAAACTTCTGATTGTGTGTGTGTGTGTGTGTGTGTGTGTGTGTGTGTGTGTGTGTGTGTGTGTGTGTGTGTGTGTGTGTGTGTTTGTGTGTGTGTGTCTGTGAGAGAGAGAGTGAGAGAGAGAGAGAGAGAGAGAGAGAGAGAGAGTGCACATGTGTGCGTGCGTGTGTGTGCATGTGTGATGTGTGTGTGAATCACTGAATGTGATATATGTGTGTGTGTGTGTGTGTGTGTGTGTGTGTGTGTGTGTGTGTGTGTGTGTGTGTGTGTGTGTGTGTGTGTGCATGCGTGCATGTGACATACATGTGTCACCTATACATTTATGACTTCACCCGGACACACCCAAACTTTACAGTATGCATTACACTACTGGCCAGTGCATCAGTTGACCTTGAAAGGTTGTGTAAAAATGTACAGCATTTTACAGGCTTACTCGGTGTTCCTGTTTTGTCAACTGATGAACTGTGTCAGGGCTCCCCATCTTCCATGACTAGAATGTACTGTCCCCTGTACTGCAATTTAAAAGGGTATTTTCACCCTCACAAAAATGCTTAAGGGTACATATTTTTTTGTTTCTGTTTTGTTTTTAAATTTAAAAAGCTGTGCGTCCAGGCTCCCTTATTGAGTGAATACTTTAACATGCATGAGAGAACCAAATTTGGAATCAGAGAGATCATGCACAGGTATGTAAATACTATAGCCACTGATTCAGAATGACACTGCATGTTACCTTGCTGTTTGTTTGACAGTGTTTTGCATTCACTGTCAGCACTAAATTGTTTGTCTCAGTGAAAAATCAGCGGTTGTTGGCACCACTGAATTGATTTGTAAGGGTATTTTCCACCTTCTACAACTGATTTTAAAGAGTAAATTTCATGCAGTCTAACTTGAGGTCGTAGTGCATAAACATACTCAGGTTGGGTTCTGGGGGGAGTCCTATGCGTGTGTGTGTGTGTGTGTGTGTGTGTGTGTCTGTGTGTGTTTATGTGCGTGCATGTTTAAGTGTGTGCATGTGCCGTGTGTGTGTGTGTACATGCATGCATGTACATGTGTGTGTGTGTGTGTGTGTGTGTGTGTGTGTGTGTGCGTGTGTGAGAGAGAGAGGGAGGGAGGGAGAGAGAGGATGCATATGTGTGCATCTCCAGCAGGGTCAGCAATGCATGTGACCAACCCTTAAGTGTGAAGGTGGCTGTGCCATCTGTGTTTTGGACCTCCAAGCCTACAGGCCAAGTCTGACCACCTACAACTTAGGGTCATTACCACTGTACAGAGGCTGCAAGCTGGTCTAGGGTCTAGTGCAAGATGTTAAGTTGGACAATAAACAAAAGAGGAGTGCAACACACATAACTCACTGCAATACAAACATCAGACAGAAGAAGATACAGATAGAGGGTGCGGAAGGTAACCACTAACCAGAGATTCATAAATAGTAGGGCACTCCCCCCCTCCAACACATACACACACACTCACACACAGGCACATGCACACTCGAAAGGAAGGAATGGGCTTTGAACTGGGATCATAAACTGCCACAGTTCTTCATTTGCCACCACTGCCCACACAGCTTTTCCCTCTCCATGCCCCCTCATCCATGCCCCCTCTCCACCCTGACAGGAGGGCCTCCTGACCCCCTCCCTCAGGCTCAGTGAAGCAGCCTGGCCCCTCACATGACAGCAGTGGCCAGCCCCGGCCCCAGGCTGTGGCCTGACAACAGGGAAGTAGTGGGCACTGCAGTGGACACAGCCCTCATCTGACTGACGGTGGGTGACATCACTGCACGGCCCACTTGACAGCAAGGACACCCTTCATCGACCTGCTACTGCTGGTGTACACAACACAGATGACAATGACACTCTCTATCATCAGCTACTACTGGTGTACAGAACACAGATGACAATGACACCCTTATCATCTGCTGCACAAAATACAACAAAGACACCCTTCATCGACCTGCTACTGCTGGCGTACAGAACACTGACGACAAGACACCCTCCATCATCTGCTAGTGCACAAAATACAGATGACAAAGACACCCTTCATCAACCTGCTACTGCTGGCATACAGAACACTGACGACAAGACATCCTCCATCACCTGCTAGTGCACAAAATACAGATGACAAAGACACCCTTCATCGATCTGCTACTGCTGGCATACAGAACACTGACGACAAGACATCCTCCATCACCTGCTAGTGCACAAAATACAGACCACAAGGATACCCTTCATCATCAGCTGCTGCTGGTGTATACAACACAGATGACAAAGACATCCTTTATCAATCTGCTACTGCACAAAATACAGACCACAAGGACACCCTTCATCAGTCTGCCACTACACAGAATACACTCGATGACAAACACTCCAATCTACTACTGCTGGTGTATAGATTACAGATAACAAGAAAACCCTTTATCAGTATAGATTACAGATAACACAGAATACAGATGACAAAACACCCTTTTCTGCCATCTGCTACTGCACACAGTACAGATGACAAAGACACCCTTTACCAATCTAATACTGAACACAGATGACAAAAACACTCCTCATCAATCTGCTGCTGCTTCTGTGCAGAACACAGGTCAAGTGACAAGGACACCCTTATTAACCTGCTACTGCTGGTGTACAGAACACAGGTCAGGTGACAAGGACACCCTTATTAACCTGCTACTGCTGGTGTACAAAATACAGATAACAAGGACATCCTTATCAATCTAATAGTAATACCACTAGTGTACAGAACACAGAAAACATGGACACCCTTTATCAACCTAATACCGCTGGTGTACAGAACACAAATGACAAGGACACTCTTTATCAATCTGCCACTGCTGGTGAATAGAACACACTGACAGGGAAGCAGAAACTGGATGTCAACTGACAGCCTGAGAGCGTGAGAAGCAGATGCATATTATATAAATTATACTACTAACATACACATGTATACACAACATGCATACACACATGTATGCATTGCAGCCTGGTGCATGCGCGTGCACACGTGCATACACGCACGCACACACACACACACACACACACATGCACGCACACACACACACAATCATGCATGAACACACACACAATCAAGCATGAACACACACACACACACACACACACACACACACACACACACACATGCATGAACACACACACATGCATGAACACACACACACACACACACACACACACACACACACACACACACACACACACACACACACAAGCATGAAAACACACACATAAGCATGAACACACACACACACACACACACACGCATGCATGCATGTACACACACACAACACCACACACATGCATGCACGCACACACACACATGCATTTGCAGACTGGTGTGCACATTCCGTGATAGTGATACACAATCACACAATCCAAAGACAGACAGAGACACAAGAAAACAGACAGGCAGACACAAGAAAACAGACAGGCAGACACAAGAAAACAGACAGGCAGACACAAGAAAACAGACAGGCGTCTAGACACAAGAAAACAGACAGGCAGACACAAGAAAACAGACAGGCAGGCACACACTCAGGCGGAGGGAGGAAAGGGTTCAGCGATGTGACGGCAAAGGCCATACCTGCAGAAGACGTCAAACTCAAAGACGGAGATGTAGTCGTTGCAGGTGAGGTCAATGGTGGACTTGAGGGCCATGGCTTCCAGAGGCGAGCCAATGGGGTGAGTCTCGTGCAGGGTGTTGCGGAACTCCTTCCACGGCACAATGATCCTGCAAAGCACACCCACTGTTTCAAGACACACCAACTGTACATCCCCACCATATA
This sequence comes from Alviniconcha strummeri, assembly GCA_963584105.1. Lineage (NCBI taxonomy): Eukaryota > Metazoa > Mollusca > Gastropoda > Provannidae > Alviniconcha > Alviniconcha strummeri. The sequence continues at coordinate 3,372,177 of OY757557.1, forward strand.
TAAATTAATTCACTATCAGCTTACTGCATCCAGTGGCATGTCACTCCAGTGCATGCCTGCCAGCAGAGAGCATCCAATGATGCCATGATAATTTCTAAAGTAGATTTTATTAGTGTTCTGGGTGAAAGTGCTGTGAATAAATGAAATGCTGTGCTCCAAAGGGTCATTTTGTCTACGCTTGGAATGAGTTACAGCACATACACACACATGCACACATGAACACGGGCACACACACAGGTCTTTCCCAAATGTAGAGCTATGGTCTTTCCCAAATGTAGAGCTATGGTCTTTCCCAAATGTAGAACTGGACGGCCAAAGCTGGAAAAGGCATGGGAATGGACCATGAGCTGAAAAATTACAAGACAGAAAGAGAACTAGGCAGAAAAACATGAGAGAAGATAGGTAAGAGGAACTGAAACTACGGAAGGCAGCCCTGAGATTTCAGACTGGGGAAGACTTCCAAAATCCCTGCCCCTGGCCTCCCTTCCAGGCATGATTCCTACATTATGTATTTGGTTCTTGGTGCAAAAGCAGCAATAAAAAACTGACTGCAATCCATCAGATGCAGCTTTCACACAGCAGCTGCTCCTCCAGGCCCTATCCGAGTCATCATGTACACATGTATTATAAACACCACCGGCTGTCTCAAGCATTGACCCTATCTCCAATTAACCCAGAGAGAAGACACAGTTCAGCGGGTCAGTACAGTGCATTCTGTGCACCTGTCAACACCACCACAAGTGGATGTTACACTGCACAACAGGCCAACACCAAGCAAAAGAGCATATGCACTGGTGCTGCGGCAGCCTTCAGCCTGGGCAGTGCAGTATCTCCACAACTGTCACCAGCCCAGGTAAAGCAACCTGAACTTCCCACCAGCCATTAATTAATCAAACATTCCTCTGCTGCAGGCAGGCCACTGCCAACTGCGTGTACACCTGTATCGACTCGGTCTGCCACACGCAGTCAACTGCCCAGGTGAGAGAGCCCACAGACCCCAGAACATGTTCTGCAGTTCTGCCCCCTGCGCAAGGAAGCGTGGACACAGTGCTGGCCCCAGACCTGAAAGAGCCATGCTTTAAACAGAAAAGTTCTGGGGTTCCAAAGAGGACTTGGTGCAGACAACCAAATTTACCAGTTACCATCAGGCTGGTTGTCTGTGGACAAGCACAGAATGCCAAAGAGGAAGAAGAAAATATTAACAGAATAAACCAATGCACAAAACTCTAAAACAGAATGACTGCTAGCATTCTAAAACAAGATCCAAACACAAAAAAGGTTCAAACAAACATTTATTTAACACGGACACACAGTATGCAAATTTGGGGGGAAATCCCCTTTATCAAGCCACAAAACAACACTTAAACAACAGATAAACGGTCAAAAACAATGAAACATGAAAGAAAAAGACTTATCTTGTTTTGGTTTAGTTTTTACAGCTTGTTCGGTGCTGGGAAGATTGTTGGCATGACACTGACCTAATAATGACAATAAGCGTTTGAACTTTTTGTGTTTGGATCAATGCACAAAACCCCATGCATTGTTCAAGTAGCTCAGTTGCCAAAGTGACTGTTGTGACTGCACTTCACCTACAGGTGTCTTTAGCTGTACCTGTCTCTGCCCTCCACAGAGGGCCAGACACCGCAACCCCTCCACAACATACAGCCAGATCAACAGGCTTCCACAGGAACTGGGCCCCAGTGTCAGAAGAGGCTTTGTGAGACAAGACTGAGACTTGTGGGAGCTGGCACACCTTGCCCCACCAGGCAAAGGCTGAGATCAAAATGCGGACTTACAATCATGGGTTTTGTTTTGAAATGCTCCGTTAAACTTAATGTTACTGCCGGTTTGGATTCCTGTCTGCGTCAGGGGCTGACTGTGACAGAAGGACTGACCGGTATACAAAACACCACCTGATGTCACAGCTGTCTGGGTAGGGAACCCGATGGACATAGTGACCTTTGGAAGTTGTACTGGGACTCTGCAGGATTTCAGCAACCAAGCTAGAACACCCAGTCTGCTCCCTTAAACCTAAAAGTTAGTGTAATTACTGTGACTAACATTAACAATGGGTGAACTGCATTCCGCCTGCACTGAGGCCCACATCTGTGGACAGGGTCACAGTACTTTTCAGGTCATGGATGAAGACCCACTTCCTGTCACTTGGCCAGTCATTACCTCTACTATCATTACCAGCCCCCATCCCTCACAGGCTTTTGGCTGCACCCACAACAGGCGCCTGCAACTCGCCCATCAAACTTCCTGTCACTTGGTCACCCATTACCTCTACTATCATTGCCAGCCCCCATCTCTCACAGGCCCCAATGCTGCACCCACAACAGGCGCCTGCAACTCGCCCATCAAACTTCCTGTCACTTGGCCACCCATTACCTCTGCTATCATTGCCTGCCCCCATCTCTCACAGGCCCCAATGCCGCACCCACAAAAGGCACCTGCAACCCGCCCATCAAACTTACTGCTTTAGCCAAACTGGGGCTGCTGCCCTCTTGTTTCACAGGAACAATCCTTCTCAAAACAAGTCTTGTCCAAGTAACACCAGAGAGAGAGAGACAGAGAGAGCAAGCGAGTGAGTGAGTGAGAGAGAGAGAGAGAGAGAGAGAGAGAAAGTGTGTGTGTGTGTGTGTGTGCATATGTGCATGTTTATGTGTGTGTGCACATGATTCTATAAGTGTATCATGTGTGTGTTTTATTGTTCTTTGTGTAAAATAAGTCTGCTTATTACTGATTTAATAATAACAATTAATATAATTGTGCCGTTGTTTTGTTTTCTTTACATAAGCATTTTTACATTTATAACTTACTTTTCTTTAAATAAGTTATACATTTTATAAGGAACATTTTGAGTCTCTGAAACAATCAAAATGAAAGCACTCCATAAACTTCTTAATATATTAAATATACTCAAAGTTGACCTCCTACATGGCTATATTTCCTATGACTATGTGCCAGATAAAGCCTAGCCTGAACACTTTCCAGTATGACACTGACACACTGAACTTTAAATTTACAAAATTTTCCACACCAAACCCTGTTGTTGTTTTTTCTCCCTTTTTCTCTCTCTCTCTTTTTTTTTGGGGGGGGGGGGGGGGGAGGGATTTTTTTAACCAGTTCCTCCAGCATAACTACGGACTATAGAGCCGAGCACAAGTTTCCATTCATTGCTGGAGAGCTCACTTCCGCACTCGCTTTCTGCCAGATGAAGAGATAAACTGGAACTGCAACTGGCACATCAAGTGGCAATTATTCAATTCACAGTTTAGTGTCTGCAGAGAGCACTGACTCTGTCTGAGATGCATGATGTAAAAATTGTATAAATATACATGAAATGATGTATACATACTGTTCAAAATAAAGCCTGTATTTGCTGTGTTACTTTTTAATTATACAGTTACATGGCATAACCTTTTCCACTTGTGCTATGGGCATTTGGAAAACTTTTTTTTTTTTCATTTTTTTTTTCTCAAGTCTATTTAATAATATTAATAGTTGCTCACTGATAATGATGGTACAATTTTATTAAGATTTACACTAAAATAGTTGATAATACACCATTATATATGAGACTCTGAGAGCCACTGACACAATGGTCCAACTCTAAAAAGGACTACAGTAAGAGCAGTACACTTGCCTTGCCACACTTTCAGAGATCAACTGTCCTATCTTGGCGTGCTATCCTTGATTAATTTCAATGGCTAAAACTTTTACTAGTTTTAGTTTTAAAGGTACATACCTATCATGACACAAACAAAAGCAACACTGTTTTACTGATTTGACTTTCCACTGTGACAGCAAGACTGAGAGTGAGAGAGCAAAAGCCGAGCAAAATCACAAAAATGTCAGTACTGGATGTACTGACAACAAAATGAAAACCAGTGATTGCGCTAGACATTTTTCAAACCAACACAACATAGTGTGTACAGTGGCAAAAATGGTTCCCGAAAACTGATCAGTCAGTCACTGTAACTGGTCTGATACACAGCCATCTGTACTACTACTACACACTAGTACTTTTTCATTTCAGTGTCTTCTAGTTCTGCTGTTGAACAAAACATGTTGTTTTTTCAGGTTAGTTCCTTTAGACCCTAAAAGTACTACTACATACTGCACTAAAGCTCTACTACTAGTACTAGCAACCACACTGTTCCATTCCCCATCTAGAACACACACACACACACACACACACACACACACACACACACACACACACACACACATGCACACACACACACAGAGGGGTCACAAATACACAGAAAACTTGCATTTTAATATGAAAAAGACACTCCTCTCACACATCTGCTCAATCCCAATGATTTAACATCCACAAAAAAGTCTGGATTTGTATGACGGAGAAAAAGTGTTTTAATTAAAGGAACTCTCCTAAAGTCGCAAGCTGAACTTCATGTGTGCTTGGAGTTTGAGCAGGTTAAACGAACATGATCTGCAGTAAAAGCAACTGAATGTGATATTGATTTTACAATTATTAATTTTAATTTTTATAAGGTGACTTCTGGGGCATCACCACTAACCCTTGTTTCACAATCACAAGCTCATTACTGCATTGTGCATTCTCTTCCCATGCTACATTATGATGTCACTAAAAATTAAAATGTCTTTGGTGTCATGAACAGGTCATGAAAAAATGCATGTGAATCACCACCATTTTTGTCACTGACTGTTTCATCTCTGTGGAGAGAACTTCTGATGATGTACTGCAGTGTTCAAGAAAAATTAGCAAAGGTGTGGTCTGTTGGGTTTTACCCAGTCTATCCTTAATTCATACTGACTGGCAATATTTTGGTAGAATTAGCTGGCAGATGGAGTGAAAAAATAATTACACAGCAGACAAATCAGTCAACACAAGACCTGAGGAACAAAACCACTGACCACAGAAGCTGAGACAGTGAGAGGAATGGAAGGATTGCTTGTAGATGTATTGATGTACATGTACTGGAAGAAGCAGGTTTATTTGGAGGGCACAGGGAGGGTGTTGGGGCCAGTCACACTGCCGCAAAGAAGCGCACACATTTTGTGCACATTTCATTTTGCATATTTTTTATGGATGCAGAAATCACTGCCTGAAATGGTAGACCTGTATGCATGTTGTTGTTGATGAGTTTGATGTACCAGCTGTTACTTTGTTTGACTGGTTCTCAACAACAAATATATAAAAAAATCACAGAAATGCATGTGTTCTGTCGCGCGCGTGTGTGTGTGTGTCTGTGTGCATGCGTGTGTGTTGTGTGTTATAATCACATTCACAATACTTATTATTATCAGTCATGTCATCATAATATATGGTTTAAAGTAGCTTACAAAAACAAACAAACAAAAAGGTTTTATAACACACTATTTAAAAAAAGTTGCCAGCTTGATATCTTTGAGTATGACATTA
>OY757557.1:3380089-3393278 GCA_963584105.1 Alviniconcha strummeri
TCTGTTTTCGAAGATACATATATAAGTCGGTTAATCATGTCTATCCGCATTTATAGACTCGATCTGAGTTTCACCTTGCACTGCTTTACATGGTTTGTTGTGTTGTTTGTTTGTTTGTTTGTTTGCCTCTTGTCGTGCGTTCAAGCAGACATCGCAAACGCAACTGATAGTGGAATGCGAGTGGGAGGGTACAGGGAGGTGGTATGTCGCATTTTCCCATTCTCAAATAGTATATATATTTACACGTTAAATTGTTACTCTCCAATTTTATTGTGAAATTTTCGATTGATTTTTCCATTGTACACAAGTAATTTGTACGCGGTTTATAGTTTGGCTTTTTTCTGTCGAATAACGACATTCTCTTCTCCCCCTTTTAGCTTATGCCACTGGTTTCCCAATGATTAAAGTCTAGGCTAGTTCAACAAGATATCACCCCGCTTTATGATAAACACACGTCAAAAGCAAGATGGCGGACCTTGAGACAGACGACACAAGCTGGTAAACTGCATTTTTCTCCTGGCTCAGTTTCTCTGGATATTGTTTTTGACTTCATAGGAATGTTACATACAAATATGTGAGAAAATCGTCAACTTTGCCTTTGTATTGTGTAACAGAAGAATTGAACATGATTGAAATCGTCATTGAGTGAACAAACCTGGGGATGATTCCAGTTCCATTTTTTCCATCTCTCACATTATCATTAGTCTGAAGTCCACAGCCTAGATCCTATGTTTTGTTACCTGCTGCACTAGGAAGTGCTGTGCCTAATACTGTGCTACTGTTTTTCTTTTGTTTTCTCTTTGTGTTTCTGACGATTCATTTATATCGCAATTCGCATACTCCCCTTTCAGTCTTTCCGACTCGTAGTGTCGTACTCAATATACTAGAAGTAGGTAGGTCCAGCCAAATTTTGAAAAGCAAGCAGTGCAATCCATTAATATGTGATATTAAAGAGGTTCACAAGGCAAGTACACAAACCAGATTTCATTAATTTATCTATAATAATTTTTGAGATATCACCCTTCAAATAGTATTCATTTTAGGCGTTTTAGGCGCATTTTACAAAATGCCATTTTTGTATGGCTCTAGCATAAAAAGTACTGGTCACACATCCACCCAGCTTGTTTTACACAGTGTCTGCACAACATAGACTAAACACAATTTTTTCAGTAGTCATCCTTACTCAAATTGTGGAGATGCAGAATGCCAAAAGTGGAAAAATCACTAATTTTGACATTGTCCGATCACCAATCTTTGACGGTACCATGACAAGATCAAACATAACATGGGAATGGAAAAAGGTACAACCATAATTATGGTATCAACTGATTCAGCATTAATTAGACAATACAAATTCACAAGTCTAAAGAAGTGCAAGCTAAATTTTACCTACAGAGGCAAGTTTCCATGAGAAAAAAAGGGTGCAAATATACCGTGAATCTTTGATGGTAATAGCATTAAAGCAAATCAAACTCTGGAATGGAAAGAGATACAGCCATGGTTCTGGTATCTGCAGAATCAGCATTAATCAGAGAAGGGAAATGCACAGCATATGGAAATTTAGGCAAATTTTAGACATATGAGCCTGTGACAAAAGGTGCTCCCGCTTAACCCGGGTATGTTTGTATACTCCTATTTATTTTCGTCTTACTACAGTTACACGAAACTGTGGTTGCTTTTATTCAGTATGCATTGATGAGTAGTTAAAGTAAAAATTGGCAGCTTTGGTCACCAAGAAGAGGATTAAAAACAAAAATACTTGACGAAAATCGACGAAAAGCGGCTTCCGGAAAGTGGGACAACGTGGGTTGTTTGACTTCCGCTCAAAACCGCAACTAACCAGCTGAACTATTCTTCACAACTTGTACACCATTTGACTACTGAATAAACTAAATTTAGTATCCAGTCGAATTGCAAGCCATGCGTGACGTTTCATAACCAAAAAAACGAAATTGAAAATACACTGGCCACTCGTGACGGACTGTGTCCAAATTTCCTGTAAGTTTAAAGATCGTCTGCTAACGTCCGCCATTGCATTCACTGCGGACCTTCGCTTCTCTTATTTGCATATCAATCGCGCACCGAAAGCAGTCGACATTTTTTTCTGGAGGCATTTCCGTGTTACCCAGACGTAAAAAATCTGAAACTTTGTCCATTTGTTACGAACAACCTTTTGCAAATTTTATCGGCATCACAAACAATTACTGCTGACCGCTTCTAAAACTACCACTGGCCTTCCTGTTGACATCACATGGCCGCTTGTCGCTGACAATGGTTTTGTCGAAGGGGTGGCGGTGAGTATTCTGACTGTGTCCGGTTATTTTGTTTTGTTACGAATGTCCTAAATGTTATGAACGACCCACATAAGTGTCAAATTTCTGTCCTCATCATATATTTTCCCAAACAAATGCTTTCTTAGCCACTAGTAAGTGATATAAATGGCACTGGTAGTGTGCTTTGTTTACTTCATCGTATTATGGTGGGAAGGGGGCAATTTCAGATTGTGGACACAGTTTGTGACTGTGTCTGTGTTACGTGTGTCCAGATGTCTTTTCTTACGTTAGTCTGCAGTCCATCTATGTCTGTAATTATTGCTGATTTAGGTAAGCGGTCGATTTAAAAGTTGAAATGGCTCACAGCTTACCCTTCAAGTGGTTGTTTACAAACTTTTATGTCTGACTGGAGGCTTGTGCATATTAAACAAGTACTCTGTAAACTTTGTAGCAGGTGAACGTGACATGGGCACAGTGCTACCCCCCATCCCCCTTTCCTTTGTTTTGCAGTCTTAATTTTGTTTCCTTTCCGCATTAAATGTAATAGTTGACTTGCCACTGTAAATTTATTTTTATTTTTATTGATTAACTGTGCATGAAGGCCGACTTTGGGGGCCGGTGGAAGGGGGGGGGGGGGGGGGGTGAAGATTGTCTTACAATTTATTATAAACATTTTCACTGCTCTTGTATAAATAAAGACCTTTGGTATGTAAGGGCACTTTAGGATTGTTACAGTCCAAAGTACATGTATCATTTTTCTGTTTTCCTTTTTTACATACTGAAAAATTTAATACAGGTATCTGACTTTAAGATGCCATACTTTGTGACCTGATCACATTTTTAATGTGTTGTTGTTTTTCTTTTAGTTTTAGTAAACATACATTAGATGACGTCTGTCTGTCCCTGGTATTCAAGTCTGTATTAAATTCTGTTACTTTTGATAACTGTGGCAGGTTCTGGAAGTGTGCCAAGCAGAAAATCATGTATGGATCCAGTTCTTCACACACAAAAAGGAAGCATGTTCTTCAGGCTCTCACCACCGGACTTATCTTATTGGGATTTCTTGATTGCAAACAGAAAAAAAGTTTCCCTGACACTGAGTGCAAAGTGAGGCAGCAGTTTTTCACTGACAGTGATTGACAGGTTTAGTTTGAAAGGATGTCGTTTTGTGTTTTTTTTTTTGTTTTTTTGAGGGGGGGGGGGGGGGGGGTCTTATAAATTGTCCTAAAGTTTTAATGTGATCTGCATGTTCAGAAAGTCGCTCCTTTAACCTGTCATATCATACTGTTACTGTGCCTAGATTCACTACAGTTGTGTACTGTTTGTTCAGTCTGGGTGAGATAGTATCTTGGTTTTCATAGACTGTTTCCACTGCCATAGTGTTACGTTTGTCCACTTAAACAAGTTGGAATGTGTGAATATGCCTCCTGCCTTGCATTTTTTTTTTTTGCATTTATCATTACAGTGTATACTATGAAATAAAGTGTTCCTTGTTTGAAAACTTTACTGAAGTTGTTCTGTGTTTGAAATGATTATTTGTAGAACTAGATTCTTGAGCGCAAAATTTGGACACAGTGATTACATAATACTTTCATTTAAAGCAGAATTTGTTTGTCCTGCCTGCTCTGATTTTATTACTAGCAGCTACTTAAATGCACCAGAAGCATTAAAATTGCATACAAATGGTTTTTCTCTGTATTATTATGACATTCACTGTGTCCATTGTTACAAACGTCCACACCTGACCTGACCCCAGTTTTGATGCCATACAGCACACACTTGGATCAAAACCATTTTTTGATGATGGAAATAGTTACTTGAAACATACCACTTTCTAATGGTAAGACTGAAAATAGCTTACTGGGAGTTTGATTTTGAGGCAGTGTGTCCCACTTTAGATCATGACCTTTTGTCACAGGCTCATATGTAGACTTGTTTGAATGAGGAAAAGAAGTTAAAAACTGCAGTCCAAGTGTGGCCTCATGGTAGATATTGAGGCCTGCCTCACTTTCTAGGACCAATTCTCTCCTCAAGATGATGAAACTGATCATCCTCTGAAAACATTAACAAAGAAATATAAAACAAACAGGTAAAAAAGATTTTTTTTCTCAACATAAACAGCACACTTAATACTCACCAATTAAATACACTTAATACTCACTGATTAAATCATCACATTCTGAAGTTTAGTTGTAAATAACACTTACTTGAATCTGTGTGAATCATGCAGTAATAACTAGAGAATAAATAAATCAGAAAGGTACAAACAGAAGGAAGCAGACAAGAACTAATTTTCAGGTATCTGTCTACTACTACCAGTCTCAGCTATTGAACCAATCCCAGAAGCAAAAACCTGACTGGAGTCACTCTCGCCATTATTTGACAATACTTAAAAACAAAAAAACTTCCCTACTTTAGATAAAAGACCTGGATTATTAAGGAAAAGTAAACTTTAAAAAATTGGAGTCCCACATCAATGACATAAAAAAAATTGTAATTATGATGATTATGATTATTATTATATGCAAAGATTGAAAGAATCATATATTTTTTTTGCCAGTGTGCCTGGTCTTCCATGTGCACAAAAGGTGGAAGAGAAAGAAGGGGGAAAAACAAGAAATAAATTCTTCAGAAGCAAATACAATTCCAAACTCTCAATATAACATAAATTTTGGCTGGTGGCTCGCTTTTATTTGTTTTGTCTAGATGAGCAGATCGACTATAAAAAAACATATGGGTCATGACTGCATCGTCTGCTAGCTAAATCAGAGTTATTGTCCTTGACAAGAACAACAAATATTTTTTTTAAATCATTCACTTGCTAAATTTCCTTTAAAAATATTCGCTGTTGAGAACATACACCATACATCATGTTTTTGTCAATTCGGATTTACGGGGAAAGAAATTACTACTTTTACAGGGGTTTCATTTCGGAGGAACTAATGAGAAGATAACTCTGTAATGTTGTTCAAACTATGACCAGGCCACAGCAAATTTGCTTCAGTTGCATTCAAAGAGATGTAAACAGCACAAAAATACAGTTATGGTTGTGTTGGAAACTCACTTAGTTATCGCTAAAATAAAAAAAACTTACCACAGTTTCTTTTCAGTTCCTTGAGGGTGAGCATCTTTCGCGCCGCTCGCATAGTCGCAGACTTTAGCGATCACGCAACTCGAGCAGACAACAAAATCTATGGGGTCTCCAATTTCCTTTGCACAGGAACTTTTACAAGGACTCGCTTCCGGATCAAACGATACACCGTTTTAAAGAGCGAAAATTCGTCTTTCCAGTGATACCAAAGTCAATATGGTGCATTAAAACTCTTGGTGTAAATTTAAGGTAAAAATGATCGTATTTTTTTACTCAATTTTTGCTGCAGTCGAAAATGAAGAATTTTAACGAATTTTATAATGGATAAATCTACGGGAATTCCTCTTTCTAAAAATTATAACTTCATGTCTGTATGTTTTTGTTGTAAAAGTTCCCAACGTTTTTCCGAACGTAACCATTTTCTGACCTCGCTCGTCTGACTTTTGACATCAGAATCACGCTCGGTTTCCGACCGCTTGGTGTGTTCATTAAAACTTCGTCCAAACTCGCATACATCATTCACGCACAAAATAATGGCATCAACAGGTCGTAAAAAGATTGTTTTTTGCGTGACAGTAGTTTTTATTGACAAACTGTGCAGAACAAGGCAGATATGACAAATTGAAAATGAGCAATATCTGCCTCGCGATGACCATGTTACCCAGTGCTAAAGAGAGGCTGGTCCTACCCACTAGAAGTACGATACTAGTCTTAGGTAAGTTTGCAGCACAGATCGTCAGATACAGCGATGGCATCAGCAGCTAGTGGAACAGTGTGGAATTGATCAGGGGTGTTATATATAAAATGTACATACAGAGAAATATCTACAAGGATCAAAGATCATAGATAACAGATCTGCAAGCTAAAGTGTGGCAGCTGAAGTGATAATTTATCCAGGGACTAATTCAGGAATTGATTGTCTCCAAACCATAAACTTAGTGAAGACAGAGAGAGTGGGATCCATGCATCAAGAACTAAGTACTTCAACAAAACTGAATCCAGAGAACTGTGTGTTTCATTGTTAATTGCTGTTGACCAGTGAAATTATAAGCTGCCTGAACTGGCCCACCCTTCAGCAGAGGCAAAGGCTTGCAATGCAGACCTGCTGCAGTGTCCCCCATGACACTGACAGGATGTTGTGGTCATTTAACAGAAGAAGGAGCAAATATATGAAAAGGAAACATAGATTATAATATATGTTATATACACTGTAATTTTGGTGCCCACTTTTAACTTTAAAATCACAAGACAGTCTTTTGGATCAGAATGAGGTTAAAAAAAATTGACATTCATAATACTTTTGTTAGATCTGTATGTAAAACATAGTACAAACTAATCAAGATTCAGACTCTTCTTTCTTTGTGTTGTGGGGGGCAGTTCCACAAATTGGTTGATTGCAGAGTGCCATACATCATTACACATGTGTTTAGAGTTTACAGTCTATGTTGCATTTATGATTTGATAATTTATAACAAGAACAATTGTTTTGCTGACAGCCTTGGTTAATATAATAATCTTTTTGAAAGACTGAACCCTCCCCCCCCCCCCCCCCCAACATCCACACACACACACAGAGTACATCATTAATATTGCTATTGTGATGCTGGTTGTGATTATAGGATCTCTGAACTGGAAACAGCATTGGTTGATGAATGTGACTTTGGAAGACTGAGAAACATCTGCAAGGGGAGACCAGTCCCAGATCACCTGCGAGCTGAAGTGTGGCAGGTGAAGTGGTCTTTCATGGATGCATTTTAATCTCCAAACCTTAAGCTCTGTGGTGCACTCTGGTTTGTGTCTGTTAGTGTTACCAGACTTTTGTTATTAATTATTGAAATTACGGACTGTGGCTTAGAAGCAAATGCAGATATTGTAGAGTAACTGACCCCCAGTTTTCTGCAAATTATAAATAGATTAATATACAAAATGAATATCTTCATGATTTTTGATCAGTGTGGAATCTAGCGTAGAGCTGGAACCTCAGTGCCAGACCAGAAATATTACCTGTCTTTAGCTCACAGAAGGGACTCTAGTTTTCCAAATGAAATTTCTTTTGTATAATTTATCAACAGATGATCAATTCCAGTTGTGTGGAACTGGAAGCTTGTATTTTAAAATATTTTCTTCTATTTCTGCTACCATTTCTCAGATTTGCCTAGGAGTGCAAGGGAAGAGTGTGCTGTCCTCCTTTGATGGACTGTATGACATGGAGGAGCAAGCCCAGCTGAGAGAGGACTGCGCTGCTCTTGTTGGTCAGTGTGTGTGTGTGTGTGGTGTGTATGTGTGCATGTGTGTGTGCATGTGCATGCATGTGTGCATGCGTGAGTGGGTGTGTGTGTGTGTGCATGTGTGTGTATGTGTGCATGCATGCGTGTATGTGTGCATGCCTGCATGTGTGTGTGTATGTGTGCATGCATGCGTGTGTGTGTATGTGTGCATGCATGCGTGTGTGTGTATGTGTGCATGCATGTGTGTGTGTATGTGTGCATGCATGCGTGTGTGTGTGTATGTGCATGCGTGCACACATGTGTGTACATACACATGCATGTAACTGAGAGAGAGAGTGTGTGTGCATGTTGTTGTTTTTTTCCCTTTTTTTTTTTTTTAAGGAATAAGGAGAAATGGCTGAAAATAATAAGAAAAATGTTTTAGTGTACTAGCATATATAATGCTTTTCTTTGATCACATATAATGTTGCTTTTCTTCATCTCTTCTGCCATCCAGATAAATTAGGAAATGAAGAGGAAGACAAGGTCTCCATTGTGAGTGACCTTGAGACGATTGTGACCTTCTACTGCAAGTCGCGGGGTGAGCATTACTCATCAACCAATGGCTGGATGGATATCCTGCAACCACTGCTCTCCGTCAAAATGTCCTGCTCAGAACTCTACAACTGTTTCTATGCCCTCATCAACAAATACATTCCAAGGTACTACTACTTGGTGTAAAGTGTTGGGAAAGTTTGCCTGAAAATCCATTGTATCAACTGCTAATCATAGTCAGTCAAGGTTATCAGGGTCAGTCAGTGGGGTCAGGGTTACCAGGGTCAGTCAGTGGGGTCAAGGTTACAGGGGTCAGTCCAAGTCAGTGGGGTCAGGGGGCGGGGATAGCTCAGTGGTTAGAGCTCCGGACTCGTGATTGAAAGGTCGCAGGTTCGAATCCCTGCTGGAGCGGCAGGAGAATTTTCTTCTCCAGGGTCGACTTTCTGTGCTGACTCTTATTTCGGTATCCATTCCACCCCCGTGTTACCGAAGCAGCACGTAAAAGATCCCGGTCATTCTGCCAAAAGTGCAGGTGGCAGGTTACAGCTAAACACGCATACACCTTATGTATGTGACTTTGCATGAATTGACATGGAGCATGGCTGTATGGTGTACACAGGACTTGCACCGAGACGGCTGCAATTTCATGTAGCACCAGCCATGCCAGCGCTGTAAGTACTGACACCACTTCGGTGGATATTAAAAAAACGCACTATAAAGCTAGTCACTCATGTAGAACAACATGCGAGCACAGTGAGTCTGCTCAAGAGAGTGCAGAATAGCGCTGTATAAGCGATCATCAATCAATCAGTCAGTGGGGTTGAGGTCAGGGTTACTGGGGTCAGTCAGGGTTACTGGGGTCAGTCAGTGGGGTCAGGGTTAATGGGGTCAGTCAGTTATCAGGGTCAGAGTTATTGGGGCAGTCAGAGTTATTGAGGTCAGTCAGTAGGGTCAGGGTTACTGGGGTCAGTCAGGGTTAGCAGGGTCAGTCAGTGGGGTCAGGGTTATTGGGGTTAGTCAGTAGGGTCAGAGTTACCAGGGCCAGTCAGGGTTAGCAGGGTCAGTCGGTGGGGTCAGGGTTATTAGGGTCAGTCAGGTTACTAGGGTCAGTGGGGTCAGGGTTACTGGGGTCAGTCAGAGTTAGTGGAGTCAGTCATTTATCAGTGTCAGAGTTATTGGGGTCAAGGTTATTGGGATCAGTCAGTTATCAGGGTCAGTCAGGGTTATTGGGATCAGTCAGTTATCAAGGTAAGTCAGGGTTATTGGGGTCAGTCAGTTATCAGGGTCAGTCAGGGTTATTGGGATCAGTCAGTTATCAGGGTCAGTCAGAGTTTTTATTGGGATCAGTCAGTTATCAGGGTCAGTCAGGGTTATTGGGGTCAGTCAGTTATCAGGGTCAGCCAGGGTTATTGGGGTCAGTCGGTTATCAAGGTGAGTCAGGGTTATTGGGGTCAGTCAGTTACCAGGGTCAGTCAGAGTTATTGGGATCAGTCAGTTACCAGGGTCAGTCAGGGTTATTGGGTCATTCAGTTATCAGGGTCAGTCAGGGTTATTGGAATCAGCCAGTTATCAAGGTAAGTCAGGGTTATTGGGGTCAGTCATTTTGGGGAGTCAGTCAGGTTTATTGGGTCATTCAGTTATCAGGGTCAGTCAGGGTTATTGGGGTCAGTCATTTTGGGGAGTCAGTCAGGTTTATTGGGGTCAGTTAGCAAGGTACATCAGGTTTATTGGGGTCAGTCAGGGTTGTTGGGGTTGAAACTGTTGGCAAAGAACCCCTAATGTGAGGCTTTTATACAGGTGCACAGCATGTTTATCACAATGCAGTTTTCACAGAATATTTGTAAAATGATGATACAGACATTGTGTGCGTCTTCTTTCAAGCAGCTACAGAACAACAGCAAACCATTCCATGTGTTCCATTTGTTGCAGCAGTACCTTGATGGTACAGACGTTGTCTGCCTTGTTCTACTTGAGAGAGCTAAAGACATTGTGCCTTGTTTCAGAGAGCTAAAGACATTGTGCCTTGTTTCAGAGAGCTAAAGACATTGTGCCTTGTTTCAGAGAGCTAAAGACATTGTGCTGTGTTTCAGAGAGCTAAAGACATTGTGCCTTGTTTCAGAGAGCTAAAGACATTGTGCCTTGTTTCAGAGAGCTAAATACATTGTGCCGTGTTTCAGAGAGCTACAGACATTGTGCCTTGTTTCAGAGAGCTAAAGACATTGTGCCGTGTTTCAGAGAGCTACAAAAGAACGGCAAACCGTTCCACCTGTTCCGCTTGTTGCTGCAGTACCACGAGCCAGAGCTCTGCTCCTACCTGGACACTCGCAGAATTACACCTGACTCTTACCTCTCTTCCTGGGTATGCATCTGTGTGTGTGTTGTTGTGGGTGGGGGTGGGGGGGGGGTGTTGTTTGATGAGCACTGGGATATTGGACACTGGCATAGATATGATTATATGAAACTTTTTGTTAAATTTAATTACTGGCGTGTGAGTATGTATGTGTATGTGTAATAATTTGTGTTTGTTTGAGTGTGTGTGTATCTGCATGTGTGTATATATCTATGAGGATGTGTGTGGTTGTGTGTGTGTGTGTGTGTGCATAACTCATTGGGGGGGGGGGGGGGGGGGGGGGGAATGCTTTCATTTAATTTTACAGGTTGCCTCCAGCAGGTTTTCTGTCTGCAGTTTAACTATTTTTTTTGTTTTTTGTTTTTGTTTCTGCAGTTAAAACTTGAACTTCTGTTTTATTTTTTATTTTTTTATTTGTGTCTCCTGTTGAAGAGTTTATTTATGTGTGCAGCTGAACAGTTTGTTTGCCCGACCCTGCGACTTGCGTGTGTGTCTGACCATGTGGGACGTCCTGCTGCAGCATGCCGACCCCTTCCTGGCATTCTTCCTGGCACTGGTGCTGCTGGTCAACTCCAAGTAAGGGTTTTAATCAGATGGTCTCTTAAATCAGGTAAATTGCTATTGTTCACAATTGCACATATAAATATGCATGAAATGAAATGAAAATTCTGTGACATATTGGTTTTTAAAAAAAAGAGGTGAAGCTACACCCACTAATAATGATAATTACATAACTCTTTCTACCTCTGTCTCACTCTTACCCCGACCCCTCTACCACACCCCTACCTTCCACCCCCCAAAAAATCCCACACATGCACCTGTACACACATTATTTATGCTCAAAACGTGTGCATACCTGTACACACATTGTGTAATGTTCAAAGCACATGTATACATGCATGCACACAGACATGCATTTTCACACGCACACTGGCTGCTGGCATGCTAATTACTGCATGAAAAATTCAGTTTCTGGTCATCCTCTAGCCATAGTCGTGCTACCAGCATGCTAATTAGTACCTGATAAGTTTAGTTGTCATAGTCTTGAGCTACTGGCATGCTAATTATCAGATCAAATCAAATCTAATCAAATAAATCTTCATTGTTTATCATTACGCAAAGGATAAAAATGAAAATGGGCTTGGTAGTTAGTTAGCACCTGATAAGTTTCGTTGTCAAAAGAGGACCATGAATTTTGCAGTGCTTTGGGCCTGAGCCTAGGTTTCATTGTATGGCGGACACTAATGCCCATACTTGATAGACTGAAAGCAGAAGGAGGGGTGTTCAGTCCATTTTAAATCTTCAGCAAATTCATAACTGTGATGTGATATTTTTGTGTGCTGTTTCCAGGGAAACTCTCCTTGAAACGAAAGACCAGCCAAAACAAGCTTTAATTGGTAAGTGAGCTTTGCACAGAGTGGCATGTGTAGGTGTGAGATCATCATTTTGTTTGCCAGGCAACAGATTCCCCATCATTAGACTACTGCAGTAATTGTATAGACAACAGCAACGTCACTTCGGAGGAAGTTTCAGGATGGTGGATGTTAGTAGTTTATCATCTCGGCACAGCATAAGTTTCAGTTATGATAAAGCTTAATCTGGATCAGTGTGTGTGTGTGTGTGTGCATAAGTATGTGTATGCGTGCATGTGTGTGTGTGTGTATGTATGTGTGTGTAGATTGTTCTCTCACAGACTCACCACTGTGCTCTTGTTGGTTAAAGTGACTGCTGCATTGCTATGTGTTGTTTTGTTTCACTGTGCTGTTGCTGCAGTGACTGTGAACCGTGGCACATGATGTTTTCTCTGTGACAGAAAACATGGCCGCATTTCCTCAGGCTCTGGAGGCCGAGGACATCGAGGATTTCTGTTCTCTGGCTCAGCACTTTGCCGCCAAGACTCCACAGTCCTTTAAGAGAGTGAGTACACCTGAAAAACCCCTGTCCTACGAGAGAGTGAGTACACCCTGAAAACCCCTTGTCCACTGAGAGAGTGAGTACACCCTGAAAACACCCTGTCCTTTGAGAGAGTGAATACACCCTGAAAACACCCTGTCCTTTGAGAGAGTGCATACACCCTGAAAACACCCCGTCCTTAGAGTGAATACACCCTGAAGACACCCTGTCCTTTAAGAGAGTTAGTACACCCAGAAAACACCCTGTCCTTTGAGAGAGTGAGTACACCCTGAAAACACCTCATCCTTTAAGAGAGTGAGTACACTGTGAAAACACCCCATCCTTTAAGACAGTGAGCACACCCTGAAAACACGCCATCCTTTAAGACAGTGAGCACACCCTGAAAACACCACATCCTTTAAGACTTAGAGTGAGCACACCCTGAAAACACCCCATCCTTTAAGAGAGTGAGCACACCCTGAAACACCCCATCCAAAAATACCAGTTTATGCTGTGAAGTACCATTTCTGATTAAAGGTAGGCTATAAAAAAGAAGCAGTCATACATGCCTGGTACTTTTATGTCCCCTTAAAATATTCGTCAAACTACCACTGAATGTTGTTCGAGGGGGTGTGTGGGTGGGTGGGTGTGGGGGGTGGGGCGGTGGGTGGGGGGTGGTGGGTGGGGGTGGTTGGGGGGGTGTGTGGGGGAGGGGGGGTGGGTGGGGTGGGGGGGGGGTGAGACTTACATGTATGACAGTGTGTGATGGTGATGGTTGCTGCAGGACCACCAGTGCATGTTGTTCAGAGGGCAACTTGCT
>OY757557.1:3393478-3430978 GCA_963584105.1 Alviniconcha strummeri
ATGTGAATGTTCAGAGGCAGTGTGGGGGGGTGGGGGGGGAGTTACATGTATGATGTGAATGTGATGGCGAAGCTGATGGTTGCTACAGGACTACCACTGCGTGCTGTTCGGAGGCAGTGTGCTGGGGGCCAGTGGGGATGCGGGTCAGTGTGGCCTGGAGCTGTGCCTGCCTGTGTCTGTGGAGGAACTGGTTCAAACCAACCAGCAGCAAATGGTCAGTGTCTGTTGCACACTCCCTCCGGCATGCACTGTGTAAATAGTTCACACCAATCAGCAGCAAATGGTCAGTGTCTGTTGCACACTCCCTCCGGCATGCACTGTGTAAATAGTTCACACCAACTTGCAGCAAATGGTCAGTGTCTGTTGCACACTCCCTCCGGCATGCACTGTGTAAATAGTTCACACCAACCAACAGCACATGGTCAGTGTCTGTTGCACACTCCCTCCGGCATGCACTGTGTAAATAGTTCACACCAACCAACAGCACATGGTCAGTGTCTGTTGCACACTCTCTGGCATGCACTGTGTACCCACCTGTGTAAATAGTTCACCGTACTTGCATGCCTGTCCATGCACACACACATGCTCATGCATGCACACACACACACACACACACACACACACACACACACACACACACACACACACACACACACACATGCATGCACACCACACACACACACACACACACACACACACACACACACACTAGCATACACGCTAGAAGAAGCAAGCAGCCCCAGAAGGTTGCCAGGTTCTTTATGGTGAACTGTAGGACTCAGTGACTGTTCAGTGACTGTGGGACTCAATGACTGTAGGACTCAATGACTGTGGGACTCAGTGACTGTAGGACTCGATGACTGTAGGACTCAGTGACTGTAGGACTCAATGACTGTAGGACTCAGTGACTGTAAGACTTGATGACTGTAGGATGCAGTGACACCTATGTGTATTTGTGTCACAGGTAACCACCATGTACTGGTGTTAGATGTAACAGTCCCAGAAGACTGTGTGTAGAGAACTACTACCTGTGTGTACTGGTGCCACAGGTAACACTAACAGTCCCAGTGCTACCTGTGTGTATTGGTGCCACAGGTAACAGTCTCAGTGTTACCTGTGTGTTCTGGTGCCACAGGTAACAGTCCCAGTGCTACCTGTGTATTCGTACTACAGGTAACGGTCTCAGGGTACTGTATACAGCCCTGTGATACCTATATATATCTGAGGCCTGTGTCTTATTGGTGTCACAGGTAACAACCACAGAGCCAGAGAGCCATATACAGCCCAGTAACACCTGTGTCTTATTGGTGTGACAGGTAAACCCAGTAACACCTGTGTCTTATTGGTGTGACAGGTAACCACAGAACCATGGTACCTGTATCTGAGGCCTGTGTCTTTTTGGTGTCACAGGTAACAACCACAGAGCCAGAGGGCCATATACAGCCCAGTAACACCTGTGTCTTATTGGTGTGACAGGTAAACCCAGTAACACCTGTGTCTTATTGCTGTGACAGGTAAACCCAGTAACAGCTGTGGCTTGTTGGTGTGACAGGTAAACCCCATAACACCTGAGTCTTATTGGTGTGGCTGGTAAAGCCAGTAACACCATACGGAGAGGCCTCTTTTTTCAGTGCGCTGAGTGTTCCTGGTTCTTTTTCTTAATTAATGACTTAATTAAGACTTCAACCTCAGGAACATGTAGGTCTCCCGATCTGCGCCACCTCAATGTGCCAGACCATGTAAAAAATATCTGAAAGTAAGTCCAGATCTGCCTATTTTTTGAGGAGAAAACTCCAACTTGACTTTGACTGCATGTGTCGCCGAGTGCCATGAATAGAAGTCAATCGCTCTCGACGAAGCGCCGTAAGCCAGACTCCGTTTCAAGCCAGGACAGTTCGAGCTCTGAGGGCGGTAAATCGACTTCGGACAACCAGAAGAAACAAGCGAAAACTACCAGTGACCCTCCGATTACGATTCGTGACCATTTTGGAAAAGCAGCAGCAGCGGATAAACAAAACATGTCGTCTGCTGCAAGTGACTGCCATGTCGACAATGTGAGCGACCCGGTCAGTTCCGAGACATGTGAAGAGGGGGAACCGAGACATCGTGAGACTCCTGATGGCCATGAACAAAGAACTGAACAAGAAGCTGGACTGTCTGAGTGAAACAGTTGAGAGGCTACAAGGTGAGGTGTTTGACTTAAAACAAGAGAACACCAGACTTAGTGCTGAACTAGAAAGGTGCAGGAAGAAAGAAGAGGACATGCAGACTCAGATTAAGGAAGCCATGTTCAACGCCAAGCTTGCAGCTGATCGTGCAGACAGGAACGAACAATATTCCCGGCGAAACAACGTTAAGCTTCTCTACGTCCCAGAAGCAGCAGGTTCCTTCGAATTGGCAGAAGAAAGTGAGAGAAAGGCGCTGCAGGTCTTCCACAATTGACTAGACCTGAAGCACATCACACCGAAACACATAGAAGCAGCTCCTCGCATGGGTGTAAAAAGAGCAGGCAGCACAAGACCTATTCTTGTGAAGTTTCTGTCAAGAAAAACAATGCAGCAGGTCATCCAGAAACAACGGAAGCTAAAAAACACAGAGCCGAAAGCAGTGATCGTGGAGGACCTCACTAAGAGCAACTACAACCTGTTTCTGTGTGCCTCAGACCATCCGGGGGCATCGAGAGCATTAACTTCCAGTGGTGAAGTTTTTGTTCAAGACACAGACTCCAAAATTCATAAGATCGAGAAGCTGTCTGACTTGCAACGACTTCCCTGTGACGCCGCCTCCCTCGCCACCTCCACCCCTGCCGGAGCCACTGCAGCCCAACAATGCCACAACTGGCAGCCGATGAATCGACATGGTCTTCGCCCCAACAAGTGGAGAAACATCTTTGACGGTCCCTCCTCTCAGGAGATGGAGATACAGCAGACGACCGGTGATGCGACACCAGCGAAGGCCAGTGGTAAGGAGTAGCAGACGACAGACCTGTGTAGTCGGCGTGTTTGTAAACACAGTATCACGTGATACTCCTGACCAATGGCTAGCACTCAAAGGGCGCGTGTTGCTGTCAGTGCTGTGTTGTGTTACTCGGTTGTGCGATACTTGTGTGTGGACTGTACCTTCTTGTGGACTGTACCTTCTTTGGATTCCCCGGGCACGATAGAGCGGAGTTCTCACCAATACAGTATGAAACTGTATGTTTGCATGTTGCATTTGTTTTTGTTTGCCTCCTTGTGTGAATGCTGTGCATTTGTACTGCCCTCTTCAGCCTCTTTTCTCTCTCCTTCCCCCTTCGCTCTCGCTCATCTCTGGTGGTCGGCCCACGTGGTCCCACCCAGTGTGTCATTACTATTGTTTGCCTCAGTACCTGTCAGTTCACGATGTACACTACTGAAACTGCATTTGGCACTCTCACTACTTGTGGCTTGTACTTTTTCCAGTTTGACAAGTCATTGTCGGCTGATGTGCATTGGGTGTTTGTCCATTCTCTGCCCTTGTCGGTCATGGTCATTACCCCCTTCCCACACCCTCCTTCAACTGACTGTCACCCAGGTATTATTGTCAACTGTAAATTTTGTCATGGGCGATTGTTAGGAGCTAAAGATTGTTACATTTAACACAAATGGCTTGGGAGAATTTAAAAAGAGGAAAGATGTTTTTGACTTTCTCAGCAAACAAAGTGGAAATATTTTCTTGCTACAAGAAACACACTGGAAAACAGTGGCAGAGAATGTGATCAGATCACAGTGGGGTTTTGAATGTATTGTTGCTGGGCCAGACTGTGCAAGGAAAGGAGTAGCTGTTCTCTTTAAAAACAATTTTGAGTATAAAATACATAATATTTTGAAGGATGATGAAGGGCGTTATATTTTGATTGATATTCAAAAATGTTGAATAAGCATTTGACACTTGCAAATTTATATGCACCTAGTAGTGGAGACCATCCTGAGTTTTTTGATAAAGTGATAAATGAAGTTGTGTCCATGTATAATGAACTAATTGTCATTGGGGGTGATTGGAATGTAGCATTAAACCCCAAAATTGATTGTAATCAGCCATCCAGTGTGTATCGTGCTAGAAGCAGGAAAAAAATAATTGATTTTATGAACAGTTATGACGTGGTTGATGTATACAGAACTTTACATAAGGACACTAGAAAGTATAGTTGGAGACGCTTTAACAGTACACAAAGAAGTAGGCTAGACTACCTTCTTGTGTCTGAGGTGCTTGGTCTGGATATTACTAGAGCTGATATTATGCCTGGATATTTTTCTGATCATTCACTTGTTTGTATTGGTTTTCAAACTGGTATTGTTAAAAGGCACCGCCCCCTGTGGAAATTTAACGGTTCACTTCTTCGAGACATGACATTTGTAAACCTGGTAAAACAGGTGATTTTGGATTTGAAGAAACAATATGCTGTTCCTGTGTATGATAGAAATGATATACATAAAATAGATGAGGAAGAGTTGGTTTTGACAATTAATGATCAGTTGTTTTTTGAAGTGATCCTGTTAAAGATTAGAGGTCGTTGTATCTTTTATGCTTCCTTTAAAAAGAAGGAAGAGACAAGGTTAGAAAATGAAATTATGTCCATTATTAAACATCTGGAAGATAATCTTAATGAAAACAATGTACACCAGCTGGAAGAAAAAAGGCAGGAGTTGATAGAACTAAGAAAGAAGAAAGTAGATGGCATGATAGTGAGATCACGTGCAAAATGGATATATGAAGGTGAACAGAATTCAAAATATTTTTGTAATCTTGAAAAAAGACATTTTGTACAGAAGGCAATGTGTTTTATTCAAAAAGATGCTGGTGACATTATTCATGACAGTAATTTAATTACCCAGGAAGTTAAGACCTTTTATGAGAATTTGGATGCATCACGTGAGAATAACATTGTACATTGTAATATTGATAATATAAATACTCCAACCTTATCACAAGAGGAGAGTGACTGTCTGGAAGGGCCTATTACTTTACAAGAAGCATTGTCATCTATTAAGCAAATGAAAAATGACAAAAGTCCTGGTTCTGATGGATTTACAGCTGAGTTTTTTTAATTCCTTTTCACAGACTTTGGTACATTTATGGTTCGCTCTATTAACTATGGGTTCTACAGTGGCCAAATGTCGGTCATGCAAAGACAAGGGGTTATTGTTTGTATACCCAAGGAAGGAAAAGAAACAATTTTTGAAAAACTGGAGACCCATCACTCTGCAATTGCATTTTCATGTATGACTGTTCTGCCAAAGTTAATTGGTGATGATCAGAAGGGTTTTTTGAAAGGCAGATATATAGGGGAAAATATTAGGTTATTGTATGATACATTGTTGTATGCTAAGCAACATCAGATACCTGGTCTTCTCCTAATGGTGGACTTTGAGAAGGCCTTTGACAGTGTGGCCTGGTCATTTATTGAAAAATCTTTGTGTAAGTTCAAGTTTGGAAAAGATATTACACGATGGATATTGACATTTTACACCAACATTAATTCATGTGTGCATGTGAATGGACAATATTCTCAATGGTTTGATATGAAAAGAGGTACAACACAGGGTGATCCGCTGTCTCCTTATCTATTTCTTATTTGTGCAGAACTGTTAGCCTCAATGATACGTCAAAATGAAAACATACATGGTATAAACATCCTAGATGAAGAGATATTGTTGTCACAATTTGCAGATGATACAACCTTTTTCCTGGATGGTACAAGAGAATCATTTTGCTCATGTATGTGTGTTTTACAGCAGTTTGCTTCAATGTCTGGTCTAAACATTAATGTTGATAAAACTAAGGCTGTATGGATAGGATCATGAAGAAACTCAAAATTGAGATTTATGCCAGAAATTAACCTTGACTGGAACCCTGTAACATTCACGGTTCTAGGTGTTGTATTCTCCACAGATGTACTTGAAATAGTTACAATCAATTTTGAAAACAAGCTAAATGAAATGAAGAAAATGCTAAATGCCTGGTCTAGAAGAAATCTTACCCCCTTTGGGAGGATAACAGTAATAAAATCCTTAGTTATTTCCAAAATAACCCATCTCCTGATGAACCTCCCAGATCCTGAAGAGAGTTTTTTGAAGGAATTGAATAAGTTTTTGTATAATTTTCTTTGGAATGGTAAATATGATAAAATAAGAAGATCTGGTGTGTGTCAAGCATATGAAGTTGGTGGTTTGAAAATGGTTGATATAAAATAATTTCTGGCTGCATTGAAAATCAGTTGGCTTAAACATATTCTACATGATGATG
Organism: Alviniconcha strummeri; assembly: GCA_963584105.1. Taxonomy (NCBI): domain Eukaryota; kingdom Metazoa; phylum Mollusca; class Gastropoda; family Provannidae; genus Alviniconcha; species Alviniconcha strummeri. The sequence continues at coordinate 3,399,743 of OY757557.1, forward strand.
GAAAACTTTCAAAAATCCTACAAGCAATGTGTCCACTGATTCAGAATGTAAAACAACGAGGTGGTGAATTTGCCAACATAATCATGCAAAGAGTTAAAAACTCTTTTTGGTTTGATGTATTCAAACACTACAAAAAGATATCTGCCAAATGTACACCTGTAACTTTTGATGATTTTGTATCGGAATGTCTACATTATAATGTTAATATATGCAGAGGAAAAAGGGTTGTATGTATTAGAAATTGGATGGACTGTGGCATTGTTTCCCTGGGACATCTTGTTGGTCCACATGGATACCTATCATATAATGAATTCAAGGCAAAATTTCCCAATGTTAGGACTGATTTTTTGTTGTATGAAGGGATACTGACTGCAGTCAAATGTTATCAAAGAAGATTGGGTTTGGCTGTAAAAGAATTTTGTTATTGGTGATGCATTTGTGTGGAGATTTTTGTATAAATCTAGTGTTAAAGATATTTATTCATGCCTTGTAAGGACTAGTGAGACACCAAAGTGCATAGAAAAATGGAGCAAAGTCCTTGCTGTTGAAATTGATACTAAGGCAGTCTTCGATAACATTTTCAGGACTACACGTGAGAAATGTCTCATATGGTTCCAGTACAAATTGTTATATAATTTGCTACCCACTGGCTGCTTCTTATTCCAGCGACAGCTTGTAGATTCACCTGTCTGTGTCTTCTGCAAAGATGCTGAAGAAACTTTATTACACATGTTTTGGGATTGCCCAAAAATCCAGAACTACTGGTTTGATGTACAGGGATGGCTTCATACCAGCTTCACACATTGTACTGATATAATTTTTTCAACAAAAGAGATTGTTATTTTTGGCAGTAAAGCGGATGTGGTCACTCACAGAATACTGGATTTGTGTATCCTTATAGCTAAATACAACATTTTTATTGCAAAGCTGCATGGTACCATCCCTCACCTAAATGTTTTTACTCGTTTTTTGAAGAATAGAGCTGTTCTAGAGAAATATTATTACACGTTAAATGGCAGATCAAACAAATTTCATGCTGACTGGATGCTGTACAGCTCACTCCTTTCATGAGTAGCTCACTCCTTTCAGGAGTCTTTTGTTTTTACTCAGCCTTGCTATTTAGTATAAGTATTGCTAATTATGTATTAAGACTTTTGATAATACTTATTGACACACTTGCTAGGTAGCATATAATTATATACATATGTGTACATCTCTCTCTCTCTCTCTCTCTCTCTCTCTCTCTCTCTCTCTCTCTCTCTCTCTCTCTCTCTCTCTCTCTCTTTATTACCCCTCTGTCATTCCCCCTCTCACTTCCTATCTTCCTCACCAGAATGTAAGATGAATTAAGGTATTAAGTTTTTGTTGCTGCTGGTTTTGTTTTCTTTGTGTGTGTGTGTGTGTGTGTGTGTGTGTGTGTGTGTGTGTGTGTTTTGCCTTTGTCTTCTGTTTGGTGTCTGTTCTAGTCTCTTGTAGCTTTACATGTTATACAATGCTTGTTATTTTGATACTACTGAGATTAGCTACTTATATACTTAATAGTCATTGTAGGGCATATACATGTATGTATTATATAATATATATTTATCTTGCCATTGTTACTTGTATGCTTAATGTGATGGAGATTAAATATTTAACAAAACAAAACAAAAATAGCAAAAATGTGTATAAGTATGTACACAAAAACTAACGCCTTCCTTCCATTGTCCATGATATTTGAAAATCAGCTCAGGTTCCGAAATGTTTAATAATTGTTATAATTATAATAATTACAGTGCGGGATGTACATGTGAGGAATAAAAATCATACAAAGACGTGTGAATGCGTGAGCGAGAGGAATACTGTAACGATGGATGAATATTTCTGAATAAAAGCCCCACAATGATGTGCTTGGCAAAAAAAAAGAAGAAAGTAACACCTGTGTCTTATTGGTGTGACAGGTAAACCCAGTAACTCCTGTGTCTTATTGGTGTGGCTGGTAAAGCCAGTAACACCTGTCTTATTGGTGTGACAGGTAAACCCCATAACACCTGTGTCTTATTGGTGTGACAGGTAAAGCCAGTAACACCTGTGTCTTATTGGTGTGACAGGTAAACCCAGTAACACCTGTGTCTTATTGGTGTGGCTGGTAAAACCAGTAACACCTGTGTCTTATTGGTGTGACAGGTAAACCCCATAACACCTGTGTCTTATTGGTGTGACAGGTAAACCCAGTAACACCTTTGTCTTACTGGTGTGACAGATAAACCCCATAACACCTGTGTGTTATTGGTGTAACAGGTAAACCCAGTAACACCTGTGTCTTATTGGTGTGACAGGTAACAGCCCCAGAAGACTGTGTGAGGTTCTTTGTGGTGGACTGCCGGCCTGCTGAGCAGTACAACGCTGGACACCTCCCAACAGCCTTTCATCTGGATGCCAATCTTGTGAGTATTGGCTTCACTTCTTCTCCTTTCAGCAGGTCTGAACTCTCAGTGCAAGTCAGGTTTCACCTGTGGTGTAGATTTTTACCTTTGAAACTGCTAACTGAACTCTCAATACAAGTCCGGTTTTACATATGGTTTAGATTTCAGGTTTTACCTAAGGTTTATATTTTTACCTTTAAACCTAACTAAACTCTCGACACAAATCAGGTTTTACCTGTGGTTTAGATATTTACCTTTAAAACCTCTAACTGAACTCTACAATACAAATCAGGTTTTACCTGTGGTTTAGATTTTTACCTTTAAATCTAAGCATTCTTGCTGTTGGATTCAATGTTCCCGGCCTGTGGAAGGGTGGTATAGATATGACGTCACAACGTAGGTAGATGTTGCAACCAGCAGTGAGAGGGAGAAAAGTGGAGCAGCAGCCTCTCTTCTCACCATGCAGTCCTGTGTGTGTGTGTGTGTGTGTGTGTGATTTCAGATGCTGCAGAACCCAGATGAGTTCAGCACAGCGGTACAGGCCCTGTTTGCTACACAGCGTACAGCCATAGCTACAGGTGAGTTCCCTACAGCTCTTGCTACAGCTGTGTTCACTACAGCTCTTGCTTCAGGTGAGCTCACTACAGCTCTTGCTACAGGTGAGTTCAGTGCAGCTCTTGCTACCCAGCTCTTGCTACCGGTGAGTTCACTACAGCTCTTGCTACAGGTGAGATCACTACAGCTCATGCTACAGGTGAGCTCACTACAGCTCATGCTACAGGTGAGGTAATTACAGCTCTTGCTACAGGTGAGTTCACTACAGGTCTTGCTACAGGTGAGTTCAATGCAGCGCTTCAGGTGAGTTCAGTGCAGCTCTTGCTGCAGGTGAGTTCACTACATCTCTTGCTACAGGTGACATGGGGGACCAGATGAGGTTGATGATGTTGGTAGTGGTGGTTGTGATGCTGACGACAGAGGTGATGACTGTGGTGATGATGATGATGACAGTGATAATGACAGTGATGATGACAGTGGTGGTGATGATGATGACTGTGATGATGACAGAGGTGGTGATGATGGTGAGTGATGATGGTGATGACAGTGGTGATGATGATGGTGACAGTGATGATGACAGTGGTGGTGGTGATGGTCACGGTGGTGATGATGGTGACAGTGATGGTGACAGTGATGATAATGATGACAATGATGATGACTGTGATGATGATGCTGACAGTGGTGGTGATGATGGTGAGTGATGATGATGATGACAGTGGTGGTGATGATGGTGACAGTGATGATAATGATGACAGTGATGATGATGATGACAGTGAGGATGATGGTGACAGTGGTGGTGATGATGGTGACAGTGATGATGATGGTGTTCAGGTTCAGTGGCGGGGGGAGAACACCTGGTGTTCATGGGCAGCGGGCGTGACGAAGAGGACCAGTACGTCATGATGGTGGTGGCCAACATGTTGCAGAGAAATCAGCAGTACATCTCACTGGCCCAGGGAGGATTTCTAGGTCTGTGAGTTTGTCTCTGTGAATGGGGGGTGTGTGTGTGTGTGGGGGGGGTGATCTGTGTGTGTGTGGGGGGGTGATCTGTGTGTGTGTGTGGGGGGGGGAGGTAGATGTGAGTGTGTGTGCATGTGCTGTGTGTGTGTGTGTGTGTGTTGGGGGGGGTTGTGTTGTGTGTGTGACTGTGTGTGTGCATGGAAGATGTGTGTCTGTGTATGAATGTGTTTGTGCAGGAGGGGGGGGGGTAAGGTTTGTGAGTATTTGCAAGGGGGTGGGTGGGGTTGCTGTATGAGATGACTATGTGTGCCAGTGGCATGTCATTGCTGTATCACTGTGTGTGACTGACATGTCACTGTATGTGACTGACATGTCACTGTGTCCCTGACATGTCACTGCATCCATGGCATGTCACTGTGTGCAACTGACATGTCACTGTGTATGACTGACATGTCAGCATCTTCGTCCCTGACATGTCACTGCATCCCTGGCATGTCACTGTGTGCAACTGACATTTCACTGTGTATGACTGACATGTCAACATCTGTGTCCCTGACATGTCACTGTATTCCTAACATGTCACTGTGTCCATGACATGTCACTGTGTCCATGACACATCCCTGTGTCCCTGACATGTCGCTGTGTCCCTGACATGTCGCTGTGTGACTGATATGTCACTGTGTGTGTGGACAGCCCTGCACAACCTCCTGCAGGGTGACCTTCAAGGCAACTTCGTCAACCACAACCCTCGCGCCTGCATCATCTGCAACCCTGACAACGCCAGCAGCACCAGTGATGCCGAGAACGGGGAGGACTTCAGCCCCACCAAAATTGTTAGTACATACAGGGGGGTGGGGTGATGCGGCGGGGGAGGATAATGATACTGTGGTGTGTGTTGGGTCAGTTGTGGAGGGTCAGCTGTGTTTGTTGGGTCAACTGTGTGCCTGTGTTGGGTCAACTGTGGTGTGTGTTGGGTCAGCTGTGCTGTGTGTTGTAAATGTGTGTTTGGTCAACTGTGGTGTGTGTTGGGTCTTGTAAATGTAATGTGTGTTGGGTCAATTGTGCTGTTTGTTGGATCAGCTGGGGTGTGTGTTTAGTCAGCTAGTGGGTCAGCTGTGTGCTGTGTGTTGGTCAGCTGCCGACGGAGCTGTTTGGCAAGCTGTCCAGTGTGGTGAAGAGCAAGTCAGCAGAGATGAAGGAAAAACTGTCCAGCTACATCAAGAATGAACAACAGGCCGGGGAGCGGTCAGTACACACTGTGTGTGTGTGTGTGTGTGTGTGTGTGTGTGTGTGTGTGTGTGTGTGTGTGTGTGTGTGCACGCGCGTGCATGTGTGTGTGCATGTGTGTGTGTGTGTGTGCATGCATGTGTGTGTGTATGTGTATTTGTGTCTCTGTGTGTGCACGCATGCATGAACATGGGTGGGCATTGTGTGTGGCATGCACTGGAGCGTGTTTCTGGCTGTCTATCATTGTGACGGTCCTTGTCCCTGTGCTGTTGGTAACTGCTGTGTGCATACAGTGTGCTGTAATAATAATAATAATGTACATTTATCATGCGCTCATCAACGCCCTGGTTAGTGGTGTTGTTTGTGGTGAACCATGTTGCTGGTCCCATTCACCGACAGTGTCTATGTTTCTTATGTGCTATGTGTACTCTTTGTGCTGTGCCTTCTTACTGTTCTGTCACTGTGTCACTGTCTTGTGTGGCAGACACGTCAGCAACACAGACCGACTGGGCAAGCGCTACAGAAACATCGCCAACGTCTTCACCATCGGCGATGACGATGAAGGTGAGACACTTGTCTTCTGCAGTAACTGTCAGACTGCGAGTTTCAGTTAAAGACAAGTTCATGTTGACTGCATGTGTACAGACAAGCACAGGATAAAGGAACTTGCCTTTTCAAAGCGTTCAGTCCAGGAATGCCTGCCTGCCTTTCTGTAACTAGTCAAAGAAATCAGAGCTTTAAATCAAGGGTTTTGCAGGCCTGTTTACCAGTATGATCTGGGCATACTTTGTACATTTAAATTCTCAGCATAATTTTTTTTTTTTTTTTTTTTTTTTTTAGTGCTGTGATGCATGACTAAAACAGAGCTAAATATGTTGCTGTGCATTGTTCAGCAGGTAAAGACAGCAAGGGAGACATGCATGAGGACAATCACATGGATGCAGTGATGCATGACTAAAAGCTGAAGATGGTGGTGTGTGTTGTTGTTCAGCTGAAGGTGTCAATGTGTGTTGTTCAGCTGAAGATGTAGATGTTGGTGTGTGTTCAGCAGGTGAAGACGGCAGCGGAGACCTGTCCGAGGACGAGCATAAGGAGACAGTCAGCCTGGACACCTGGCTGAAGAAACCAGATGTTGTGTACTCCTGTCAGTGCAAGGAGGTCAAGAGCAATGGCTACACATACCCCAGGTAAACACCTACAAACACATGCTCCAGGTAAACACCCACAAACACCTGCTCCAGGTAAACACCCACAAATACATGGTCCAGGTAAACCCCCACAAACACCTGCCCAAGGTAAACACCCACAAACACATGCCCCAGGTAAACACCCACAAACACATGCTCCAGGTAAACACAAACACATGCCCTAGGTAAACACCCACAAACACCAGCTCCAGGACTCAAACACATGCCCCAGGTAAACACCCACAAACATGCTCCAGATAAACACCCACAAACACATGCTCCAGGTAAACACCCACAAACACATGCCCCAGGTAAACACCCACAGACACCAGCCCCAGGTAAACACCCACAGACACCAGCTGCAGGTAAACACCCACAATCACCAGCCCCAGATAAACACCCACAAACACATGCTCCAGGTAAACACCCACAATCACCAACCCCAGATAAACACCCACAAACACCAGCCCCAGATAAACACCCACAAACACATGCTCCAGGTAAACACCCACAAACACATGCTCCAGGTAAACACCCACAAACACTTGCCCCAGGTAAACACCCACACATTCCCTAGGTAAGTACCCACAAATGCATGCCCCAGGTATGTGCCCACAAACACTTACCCAGATAAGCACCCACAAATATGTGCTACACCTAAACATCCAAACATAATTATGCCCCACCTAAGCACCCACAAACACCTGCACTCACTTGGGCATTCACCCACAAACCAGCAACAACAAAGAAAGCAGGAAAAAATAGCTTGATAGTTCTAGCTGTCCCTTGCGTCTGTTTTCAGTGCACTGCTGGTGACCAGCACTCGCCTGTGCATCCTGCAAAGTCATTGAGAGTTGTGTCCCTTGTTTCTATTTTCAGCTTACTGCTGGTGACCAACACTCGCCTGTGCATCCTGCAAAGTCATTGAGAGTTGTGTCCCTTGTTTCTATTTTCAGCTTACTGCGGGTGACCAACACTCACCTGTGCATCATGCAAAGTCATTGAGAGTTGTGTCCCTTGTTTCTATTTTTAGCTTACTGAATGGCCGCCTGTACATCCTGCTACAGCATTGAGAGTCGTGTCCCTTGTTTTATTTTCAGCACATTGCTGGTGACCAACAGCCACCTGTACATCCTGCGAGATGTGCCGCAGAAAAAGGGCATGGCTCTCATTCAGGCACGGCGGGCGCTGGGCTCTGTCGTCAAAATCACCTCCAAGAAAAAGTACCCAGAGCTCATCACCTTCAAGTATGGCACGCATGAGGAGGACGGCTTTCACATCACAGACGTGGACAAGTTTATCATCCCCACTGCCTCGGAGGCCACCAAAAAGATCAAGCAGCAGATCATGCGCGTTCTGGATGCTCTGGACAGCTAACAGCCTGGTCTGTGGGGAAAACTGGAGGGAGGAAGAAAGAGTGAGAGTGTGTGTGTGTGTGTGTGTGTGTGTCCATTCGCATGTGTGTGGGAGTGTGTGTGTGTGTGTGTGCGTGCATGCATGTAACTGTGCTTACGAATGTGGGTGAATATCGATTGTCTATAAATTATGCGCTCTCACAAGAGCTTTCAGTTTTGGACATTTTGTACATCTTTGTACGAGATTTGCTTCTGAAATTATTGCTGCAAATGAACAAGTGAAATGAATGTGAATCAGTGAATATGAATGATAGTTCCATTACTTTGAGAGCTGTATTCAAAAACAAATCCAAATGTCAACTGAAGACTGCAATAAATAATTTACCAGGACAAAGGGCAAATCAGCTGTAGTATATGAATTCATGTTACTCAAAAGTGTGTTCAAATCTGATTTGTTTTAAATGAACACTTGTTGAGCGCCTCATCTCGCAGTAAGCCCTAAACACTTCATAGTGACAGTTGTAGCACTGTTCTTTGCTTCTGGGCAGACCCACTGTGCTCTTGTTGTTTGTGACTCTAAATGAGTGACTGTATCTTTGCATAGCACAGTCTGAATATCCACCACAGAGGTTGCAGCACTGTCTAGTTTTTACATGGCTGGTGCCATGTGAAACTGCTGCCATCTGGGTGCAAGTTCTGTGTACACCATACAACCATGCACCAATTTACGGCGTCACTGTTAAAACCATATACATAGGATGCATGTGCTTAGCTGTAACCTGCCAGCTGCATTTTTAGCAGAATGACTGGGATCTTTCACACACTACTGCAGTAACACAGATGTGGAGCTGATACCAAAATAAGAGTCACCACCAAAGGTTGACCCTGGAAAACAAAATTCTCGACCACTCCTACCAGGACTCAAACCCAGGACCTTTCATTCATGAGTCTGTTGCTCTACCACTGAGCTACCTCCACTCCCCATCCCCAGTCATGATGGTGTCAGTTTCTATGACTCCCTGTTTTTATAATTTGGTGCACATCCTCAGCTGAATGTAGAAAGTGTTGCTACTGAGTCCACTGTAGCCTTGGTTTATTTCTTTTGTGCATGTGTGTGTGTGTGTGTGCATGCATATCTGTGTGTGTGTGTGTGTGTGTGTGTGTGGTATATATATGTGTGTGGTGTATATGTACGCACATGTGTGTGTGTATACATGTGTGGGTGAGTGTGTATTTGTGTGTGTGTGCAAGTGTGTGTGCAAGTGTGTGCATGTGTGTGTGTGTGTGTGTGTGTGTGTGTGTGTGTGTGTGTGTATACAAACGTGACATGTACCATGGTTGTGGCCTGTCAAACTATAAGCAGGATGGGAATATCCATCACTTGAATGTTTTAAAGCTGATTCCAGTTGTATGTTTCACGTCAAGTACAGTTCTGATTCTCATTTCTGACTTACATAACACATGCACTTCTTGCTCAGGACCAGAAGAAAGGTTGAAAAGCATTAATGTTGATCTTGACATTTTCACACCATTATTTTGCACATTTAGCATTAAATGAATGAAAGTGCAATGTTTCCAAAAGAGTTGATAATGATAACCATGATGATGACATGGAGATGAGGAGAGTAAACCTTTGGATGAGCTCTGGGTCCATGTAAGGCATGCAGAGTGCAATCTTGTTGCCATTGGAGACCCAGTAAACATGGGACTGGAGCAGCAAGAAGACACTGCTGGAAGCAAAAGTAACAACAGAAAGGATGCTCCAGTGATGTCTGAGGCGAGAAGACTGCTCCGTTTGTGTGGAATGTAGTGATTGATTAGACTGTAGTGATTAATTAGAGTGACCATTTTTTTGTGTCAGTGGGTGTGCATGAGAGAGAATGTGTGTGCGTGAGAGAGTGTTTGCATGAGAAAGATTGTATGCTTGCATTCACGTATGCAGGTGTGTTGGGAGGTGTGTGAATTCTGTGATAATAAAAAACAGCCCTCAGCTTCTTGTGATGCAATACTCATGCTGTACATGTCCAGGGGAATCAAAAGTCAAAGTGTAACCACAGTTTTACTGCACTGACATGCTTGACCATGTCGCTGTGGTTGCATTTATCCATGGTTGTTGGCATGGTTAGATCATTTTTCCATGGTTGTTGGCATGGTTAGATCATTTTTCCATGGTTGTGGGCATGGTTATACTATGCTGATATGGTTGTTGGCATGATCATACCATGTTGGCATGGTTGTTGGTATGATAACACCCTGTTTCTGTGGTCGTTGGCATGGTAACACCATGTTGCCATGGTCATTGGCATGGTAACGCCATGTTGCCATGGCTGGCATGGTAACAGTCACCATAGTCATTGTTATGGTAACGCATGTTGCCATGGTTGTACCACAGATGCTATTGCAGTCCTAATTACTTCCTACAGGCCTTTTTTTTCCTTTTCTCCTTTCCTTTTTTTTTCTTTTTTTCTTTTTTCTTTTTCTTCTTTTTCTTTCTTTCTGTAGCGGCAACTTCCAATGTATTGATTCTGTCTGTGATGCCAGGCACAGTGAACAAAGCAGTCCCACAAAGCAGTCTTTTAAGAGGCATTGTTTTACTCAGCAGTTGTTTGTAGAGATGGAGGTGCCTGTACCATGCATGTTGCTATTTATTCATATGTAAAGACTACCGCTCTGCCGAAGGTGTTGCAGGGCAGGGCGCAGTCACTTTGTGTGAACTGTAAACTATGGATGTACATTAGCTTGTGCTACAGTGTATGAAAGCTGTAGATTATATATGCTGGGCTTTGCTATATGACTGTAAACTGTATAATTATGATGTATGTCAGCCTGTGCATAGCGTCTGTAAACCTTGCAATTATTATGTATCAGCAAGCAAAGGGAATTAATTGCACCCAGCTGATGTCGCATGGACATGGGAGACAACAACAGAGACCAAAATCACCTGTGGTAGCTATCGCCTTGAATGTGAGTAAATTATACAAGTTTCACAACATACAAAAGCTTGAAAAGAATGTCTTTTTGTTCAGTGGTATAAAACAAATTGAACATTTTGGGAACAAAGCTCAGGAGCTGTGTGGAAGTCGAGGTGGCTGTCCTGGGCTCCCCATCCCTAATAGTCCTTGCGGTCTCTGTGGACATAAAGCAACACTAAATGAATGAACAAACGGAACAGATTGCTTCAACTTGGCAGTGAACAAACAGTTAAGGCACAGAAAGTGGAGGAAACAAGAGGGTAAAAAATTAACTTGTTTCCACAGGAAGTTGCCAGGTAAATAAAAAAAATAGTTTCCATGGGAAGTTGTTGGGTTAAAAAAAAAAAAAAAATCCACAGGAAGTTGCTAGGTAAAAAAAAGTTTCCATGGAAAGTTGCCAGGTGAAAAAAATAACTTGTTTCCATGGGAAGTTGCTGGGTAAAAAGCAGCAACCCCTGTTTCCATGGGAAGATGCTGGGTTAGAAAATATTGTTTCCACAGGAAGTTGCTAGGTTAAAAAAAAGAAAAAGTTTTCATGGTAAAAAAATCCACTTGTTTCCACAGGAGGTTAAAAAACACAACTTGTTTCCATGAGAAGTTGCCAGGTTAAAAAACAACAACAAAACTAGTTTCCACAGGAAGTTGCCAGGTGAAAACCTAATTTGTTTCCGCAGGAAGTTGCCAGGTAAAAACCTAATTTGTTTCCACAGGAAGTTGCCAGGTGAAAACCTAATTTGTTTCCGCAGGAAGTTGCCAGGTAAAAAGCTAATTTGTTTCCACAGGAAGTTGCCCTGGGGTGGGGACAGCCTGCTGCAGCCATGCAAACAAACATCCTTTTCACCTTTCTCTAGGTTTGTCTCCTTGCACAACACAACACTGGCAATTACTTTTCTCTCACATTTTTTGCTTTTCTTTTTTATATATGTCTCTTCGCTTTCTAGCCCCCAGGGGCCAAAAGCTCAATAAAACCAATAAAACCTTGTTTCAGAGGCAAGGCAACTTTTGTGGAGTCCACATACCTGGTGCTTACCTGTACGCCAGGTGGTGGCTGCTGTAGGCGGTTGAGGTCTCTGTTGTCCTGTCTCTTTTTGTACACGTGACATCCATCAGACTGCCCACCCCTTTGCTGATTGCACACAAGCACTGTGGAGCTCAGACTGTTTCAAACTGCACCTAATGTAGGCTGACTTGCACTAGTGGATGTTTCAATGGCATTGTAGTTGTGTACTTAAACATATTCAACTTGAGTTGAAGGAATCAGTTTGATCGGACTGTTTGCTGGGCTTCTTCACTTAATCTGTTTGATAGATGCAAATGTTTGTGATTCTGTGTAAAGCTCCAGGTCTTCCTCATGTTTTCATTTTGTTGTTTTTGCACATCTTTCCAGCAGCTGTGGAATTGTTGTTTTTACACCTTTTTAGCAATTGTGGAATTGTTGTCATTGTTGTTGCTGTTTTTCCAGCAATTGTGGAATTGTTGTCATTGTTTTAATTTGACTTTATCCCCTATGGGGCATTGGGATGGCCTTAGCTTAGGTTGCAGCAACCACAAGAACAAGATGTTTTATGTTCACCAGCCATACCCACCCTGCCACCACCTGTGTGTGTGTGTGATGTTTTATATTCACCTGTCATACCCAATCTGCCACCACCCGTGTGTGTGTGTGTGTGTGTGTGTGTGTGTGTGTGTGTGTGTGTGTGTGTGTGTGTGTAATGTTTTATGTTCACCTGTCATACCCACCCTGCCACTACCTGTGTGTGATGTTTTTATGTTCACCTGTCATACCCTGCCACTACCTGTGTGTGTGATGTTTTATGTTCACCTGTCATACCCTGCCATCACCAGTGTGTGTGGTTTTATGTTCACCTGTCATACCCACCATGCCACTACATGTGTGTGTGATGTTTTATGTTCACCTGTCATACCCACCCTGCCACTACCTGTGTGTGTGATGTTTTATGTTCACCTGTCATACCCACCATGTCACTACCTGTGTGTGTGTGTGTGTGTGTGTGTGTGTGTGTGATGTTTTATGTTCACCTGTCATACCATGTCCCTACCTGTGATGTTTTATGTTCACCTGTCATACCCACCCTGCCACTACCTGTGTGTGTGATGTTTTATGTTCACCTGTCATACCCACCATGTCACTACCTGTGTGTGTGTGTGTGTGTGTGTGTGTGTGTGTGTGTGATGTTTTATGTTCACCTGTCATACCATGTCCCTACCTGTGATGTTTTATGTTCACCTGTCATACCCACCCTGTCATTACCTGTGTGTGTGATGTTTTATGTTTACCTGTCATACCCACCATGTCACTACCTGTGTGTGTGATGTTTTATGTTCACCTGTCTACCCACCCTGTCACTACCCGTATGTGTGATGTTTTATGTTCACCTGTCAAACCTAGCCAGTCTTCTCTGGTTGCCGGGGGATGTTTTTTTGCCAGAGGTCTTTTGTGGTTGCCAGTGGATGTCTGACGGTGTGCCCCGTTTCCTCTTCACCTTCCAGTTCTGGTGAAGACAGTGTGGTGAACCTGTTCAACTGGTGTGCCCATAGACAGTGTTGGTTTCACACTGGTGCTCAATTTCTGTCAACCGCAGACAAATCAGTGTCTGTAGACAAGCTGATGTCTGTAGACATGTTGATGTCTATGGGCACTTTGATGTCCACAGACAAGTTAGGGCCTGTAGACAAGTTGATGTCTGTAGACATGTTGATGTCTATGGGCCCTTTGATGTCCACAGACAAGTTAGTGCCTGTAGACAAGTTGATGTCTGTAGACATGTTGATGTCTATGGGCACTTTGATGTCCACAGACAAGTTAGTGCCTGTAGACAAGTTGATGTCTGTAGACATGTTGATGTCTATGGGCACTTTGATGTCCACAGACAAGTTAGTGTCTGCAGACATGTTGATGTTTATGGGCACTTTTATGTCTACAGACAAGTTGAGGTCTATGGGCACTTTGATATCAACAGACAAGTTAGTGTCTGCAGACACGTTGATGTCTACGGGCACTTTGATGTCTACAGACAAGTTGATGTGTGTAGACAAGTTGCCTACATACAGTCACCCAGCTGTGGTGAAGCTTTTGCGTTGCAGTGGGGAACAGATGGCAAGTTGGGGTGGGCTGCACTGTCAGCGTTTTGAGCCTGTGGGGTGGCATGTTGATTCTGTCTGGTTGCTAGAGGTTTCTCGTAAATCTAGTCTTTAAAACTGTCAGACGCTGTTAGTGTTGTTATAGTGTGTGTAACTGGAGTGATGCGAACACACCCATCCCCTGGCCCCCTTTGTTCCCATCACACTGGCCCCCTTTGTTCCCATCACACCCTGCTGTCCAGAAAACCTGGCGTCACGAGTGTTATTCAGTGTTTATACTGAAACCCACATTTCGCAAGTGGGCCCAGCTCTGGAGTTGAAGGAGTTGCCTTTGGAATGACACCGAGCCCAATGAATCCTCTGTGTTGGTGCAGCTTGTACACAATTTTGCCAGGGCAGTTTTCTGTAACTGTGGGTTCCTCAACATGAATGTGCCTGTGGCGTACAGGGCCTCTGCCGCATGGAGACAAGAGGGGGAGGGCAGCTGTATAAAGGACTGTTTTCCTTTCGTCCTTCCTTCCTGAAGGAGAAGGCAGCTGTATGAAGGATGGCCTTTCTTCCTTCCTTCCATCCTTCCTTTCTTCCTTCTTTCCTTCCTTCCTGAAGGAGAAGGCAGCTGTATGAAGGACTGTCTTTCTTCCTTCCTTCCTTCCTTCCTGGTAATGTTGATACTCTGACCGTCAAGGAACCCGCTCCGCAGTCTACTCCCCAGAATGAAAAGCTTGTGTCCCTGGCAGGTCGTCAGGATAGAAAGTCTCTTGTGTTTGGCAAAACAGACCAAGCGTGGATCGCTGGTCACCGGTATCACCTAGATTGTAGTCTTTTTCATTCCGTTACGTTTGGTGAGACAGACTGAGCAGGGATCGCTGGTCACCAGCGTCACCTAGATGGTAGTCTGTATCATTACCAGTGATCAGTATCCCCAAATAAAACCTTGAGCAAGATATTTTGTCCTGAGCAGATGTTGTGTAGCAGGATGTAAAACTGAGTCATCATTTGCTGACAGGAAACTCCCCACAGGGGGCTGGAGTGAACTCAAAACATCTTCCATTTTAGTTGTGTGCATAAGAGAGACAGGAGAAGGAAAAGGACGCCACTTGGGAGTGAACTCTAAACATTTTCCCTTTTAGTCGTGTGCATGGGAGCGAGAGAAAGACGAAAAGGAAAAGGTTGCTACTTGCCACTAAGAGAGCATATATATTAACTGTCGCTGGAGTGACAAAAATGAGAGAGGGGATTGTTGTTGTGGTGGTAGTTTTTGTTGTTGTTGTTGGTTGTTTTTTTGTTGTTGTTGTTTTGGGGGGGGGGGGGGGGGGGGGCAGCAAGGGCAAATGACACAAAGGCCATGTTGATCATGTGTAAGAGAGAGACAGAAAGGAGAGGGTGAGAGAGATTCATTTGCAGATGAAGATGTGCAAAACAAACACCATCTCTGTCATGTGCAAGATGTACAGACGATTTTATTGTTACATGTACATATAGACTGCAAACAGCACTTGTATACATGGCTGTTAATGTACAATATGCCTGCAAGAAAATATTTAATAAACTTCATTGTGAACGTTCAACAAAATTCTTAATCTTATTTTTTGTGTTGATTGTGGTGGCATTATTATTCAATCTCCCAAAACACATTTGCCTGTTGACATTACTGATATCATAATCACTTAACACTGTTAGTGCTCCAGTCAGGGGGGGAAAAATCCACCCTTGCACTCCAAATTCTCCATTAACAAAATCAACTGCTGATATTTTGCTTCATGTGTTTTCTAAATTGTGTGTGTGTGTGTGTGTGTGTGTGTGTGTGTGTGTGTGTGTGTGTGTGTGTGTGTGTGTGTGTGTGTGATGAAGTGAGTGTATCCTTAGGACTTTGTAAGCACTCTGGCTTACGAGATGGGGCGCCAAATGTCATACACAACTTTCAACAGCAAACTTGATATCCTGCCTGTATAACCAACCAAATCCTGCAAACAACTTCCATGATTGGGTGGAAAGGGTTGTAGAACCAAACACCGAAACAATCCAGGAGAACACAAAAAAAGGAGAGGGTCCAAGAACACGGACCAACCAGACGTAAAAGTTGAAACTGATGCACACATACCAGTACACTGATATGAATATATAAAATAAAATAAACACAAGGCCTGCCGTTGTTAACTGTCCTTTCTCACCTTATTTTGGCTGTTTAGCTTTTGTAATCATTGTGAAGCCTTACAGAATAAACTAATTCACAAACAAATGGAAACAAGAAGGAGAAACAACCTGGAGTTAAATGATTGAATCACATGGCTAAGGACACAAACTGTCTGTAGACACGCGGACAGACACAGCACACAACTGTCCAGGACTAAGGGCTGTGGGCCATGGGTGGCTGGGCAGGGGGCAAAATATGTCCTCCCTTCCTTGAGAGCAGTAAAATCTCGTCTTTGAGGGCATCGATTTCCTGCGCCTGTAGCTGCACCAGTTGAACCAGTCGCTGCCGCTCCCGCACGTCCGCTCGCCGAACCGCCACGTACTCGTCTCCCTGAAACCCAGCACCCAGCAGGGTCAGTCAGTCACTCTCCCAACCCCCACCCTCTCAACACTCCTCTTCAAACAGGAACAGTTCTGTATACATTGTCTTAGCTGTTGTTCCTCTTTTGCTGCACCATAAACTAACACACACTCAAAGCCAATGCTTGAGGAGCTTCGAATTGCCTTGAATGTGCTGTAAACAGCTGCTGACTTCTGTAAACAGCTGATTACCTTTCTGTAAACAGCTGCTGACTGCTGTAAACAGCTGCTGACGATACTGTGAACAGCTGCTGACTTTTCTGTAAACAGCTGGTGGCTATGCTAGTGTAAACAGCTGATGACAATGCTGTAAACAGCTGACAGTGGTGTAAACAGGTGCTGACTATGCTAGTGTAAACAGCTGATGACAATGCTGTAAACAGCTGACAGTGGTGTAAACAGCTGCTGACTATGCTAGTGTAAACAGCTGATGACAATGCTGTAAACAGCTGACAGTGGTGTAAACAGCTGCTGACTATGCTAGTGTAAACAGCTGATGACAATGCTGTAAACAGCTGACAGTGGTGTAAACAGGTGCTGACTATGCTAGTGTAAACAGCTGCCGACTGTACTGTAAACAGCAACTGGCTGCATTTATAAACAGCTGCACTGTAAACAGCTGCTGACTGCTGTAAACAGCTAATGACTGCGCTGCAAGGACCTGCTGACTGCTGTGCAAATTAATACTCTGACTAAATCACTGCTGACTGTGTGATTGTGCAGTAAGCGCTGCTGACTGCTGTGCAAATTAATACTCTGACTAAATCACTGCTGACTGTGTGATTGTGCAGTAAGCGCTGCTGACTGCTGTGCAAATTAATACTCTGACTAAATCACTGCTGACTGTGTGATTGTGCAGTAACCGCTGCTGACTGTGTGATTGTGCAGTAAGCGCTGCTGACTGTGTGATTGTGCAGTAACCGCTGCTGACTGTGTGATTGTGCAGTAGCCGCTGCTGACTGTGTGATTGTGAAGTAACCGCTGCTGACTGTGCAGTAAAAAGGAAGACCATGCCGTAAACAGCTGCTGACTGTGCCGTAAACAGATGCTGACTATCCTGTAAATAGCTGCAGACTGTTCTGTAAACAGCTGCAGATTGTGCTGTAAACAGCTGAAGATTGTGCTGTAAACAGCTGCTAACTGTTCTGTAAACAGCTGTAGACTGTGCTGTAAACAGCTCCTGACTGTGCCGTAAAGGTGAGCAAGGCAGCAACCCCTAAAGGCGCTGCATATGTACCAGGTTTTTCTGGCGCCTGTCCAGGGAGCGCTGCATACGTACCAGGTTTTTCTGGCGCCTGTCCAGGGAGCGCTGCATACGTACCAGGTCAGTTTTTCTGGCGCCGGCCCAGGGAGCACTGCATACGTACCAGGGAACGCTGCATACGTACCAGTTTTTTCTGGCGGTCCAGGGAGCGCCGCATACGTACCAGGTTTTTCTGGCGCCGGTCCAGGGAGCGCTGCATACGTACCAGGTTTTTCTGGCGCCGGTCCAGGGAGCGTTGGTAGGCCTTGTTCTCCTCCAACAGCATGGCCAGCTGGTCCAGGCGCTCCGTGTTGTCCCGGATCAGCTCCGTCATCTGGACTCGCCGCTCGCCGATCTCCCCCTGTCCGCCACACAAACCGGCCAACATCACCACAAGGCTTGTGACAGAGACTTCAACCAGCCACCATCACCACAATGTTTATGACAGAGACTCGTCAGCCACGTACTATCACCACAATGTTTATGACAGAGACTGGTCAGCCACTAGCACCACAGTGTTTATAACAGAGACTCGTCAGCCACTAGCACCACTATGTTTATGACAGAGACTGGTCAGCCACTATCACCGCAATATTTATGACAGAGACTGGTCAGCCACTATCACCGCAACGTTTATGACAGAGACTGGTCAGCCACTATCACCGCAATGTTTATGACAGAGACTTCAACCATCCACCATCACATGTCACACACATGGCAGTCAGAACAGCAAAACGTAACGTGACGTAATACAACAATAACGTGACGTAATACATAACAATAACGTGACGTAATACACAATAACGTGACGTAATACATAACAATAATAACAGACAGTTGTTATTATTATCGACCTAAACGTAATAACAGATGGTTCCTATAAAGCGCCATCCTCTAACACAAGTTAACACTCTTTGCGCTGTACAAGCAGCCGGACAAAACAAGTACAGCTGGCAGACTGGTGAAAACTAGCACACACCAGTGGAGACCTAGTGCTGAGAAACAAACTCCAATACAGCTCACTGTGGCTGAGCCCCTAATGATGGAATGAACACGCCTGAAAATCACCTGCACAACAGAGGGACCTGAAACGAGGGCTGGGAGGTGGAGAGGGACCGATTATGTGGACCAGACTGACTGACTGTTGCCGTTCAATGCCTAGTCAATCAAGGTCGTATCAATTACCCAGAGCAACTTTAGGTACTAGAAGAGTACGGAAAAGGTACCACAATGGTACAATTAACATATGCAAATCAAGGCTGGAGGTGCACCTCGCCAACACTTTCTGAACACCTCTGTAGTACTCGTTCTGTTTGGGTATTCAAAAGGTGCTCGGAAAGTGTCTGGAAAGTGCATAAAAGCCACGCCCGGAGTACTCAGAAGGTGTCTTCAAGGTACCAGGCTGTCAATCACTTGCGTGATTATTTTTCATGGATTACCTCCCGTAGACAAGCGCAATTTATGGCTGACTTGTACTTGTCTTGATCAGTCATGCCCCGTTTTGTCCTGACAACCCACATGACTGAAAGGGTTGTAGCTCAGTGGTTAGCGCTATGGTGCTAATCCAGTGAAAGTGAAGCCACCGTGGGTTCAACTCCCGATAGAGAAAGCGTAAAGGACCGTTTTCAGTTTTTCTGAGATACAGTTTGCACTAACACCGTTGCACTAGTCAGTTAAACACACCATGTTCACCTTCAAAAAGAGAAGTCTTAACGACACTGTGTCATGCACAGGGATAACGTATAATAGCAGCATGATAGCAGAATAATAAAACTACCGATTGTGTCTGCTTCTGGTGGAAAAGGTCTTACTGGGTGGATTAAAATATTTTGGACTATGCACTTGAAACAAATGATTTATTGATTTAATAATAAATAAAAACATCTTCATACCAGCATATACACATCTGTCTGCTGTCTATAGTGTCACGACTACGGTAGTTTATATATGTACCTTACCCCCAGCCAGGCTGTTCAAGTCAGTAATTCTCTCTCTCTCTCTCTCTCTCTCTCTCTCTCTCTCTCTCTCTCTCTCTCTCTCTCTCTCTGTGCGCGTTAAAGATACCTGCAAGTCTTACAAAGCAGAGTGTACAAAACTGTTACTTTCGGAAGGGCGTTTCGCGTATAAACGGCCACAGGCTTCGCTTCTCAGTAGCAGAGGATCAACGACTCAGCCCCTTTAGTGTAGACACAATTGAAGACGAATGCCGTGTGCTCTTCGTATATATATATATATATATATAAACGCACACACGCATGGCCGCGCGCGCGCGCGCAAGCACGCGCACGCACGCACGCACGCACGCACGCACGCACACACACACACACACACACACACACACACACACACACACACACACACACACACACACGACTACTCTTTATCCAATCCACCCCTCTCTCTCTCTCTTTAAGTCACCCGAGAAACTTTCAAGGTACCATCCATGTACCGCCCTGGTACCTTTTCTGACCTCTCCGAAGTCAGTTCCTGTACTTTAGGAATACCCACACACAAAAAAGAGGCTTAAAACGGCGTTTGGAAGGCACAGAGAATTCGCACATTCTTTTTCTTTCTTTTTTTACAATTTCGTTTTTCCATATGTCGTGAGATAAAGGTGCAGAAAACGTCAAAAGGTGTCCAAGAATCAAATGCCAATCTCTCTCTCTCTCTCTCTCTCTCTCTCTCTCTCTCTCTCTCTCTCTCTCTCTCCCTCTCTCTCTCTCTCTCACACACACACACACACACACACACACACACACACACACACACACACACACACACACACACACACACACACAGACTCTGCCAACCGTGAGACCTTCAACACAGCAAGTATGTACAATACTTCCCTCCCATATATATATATATAAACTCACGCACGCACACACACACACACACACACACACACACACACACACACTATATATATATATATATATCCAATCCAACCCTCTCTAAGTCACAAATTCATTTCTGACTTGCTTCTTTTGTCCTAATGTCGTCACATAAAGATGTAGAAAACATTGTAAAAGGATGTTCAGGGATCAAATTCAAAAGCAACCGACAGTTCGGGCCTCTCTTTTGGTCTGTACAAGGAGGTGCCACACATTGATACACACACACAAAACGTCGCACGCACGCAAACACACAAACTCACGCACGCACGCACGTACGTGCGCACGCACGAACACACACACACACACACACACACACACACACACACACACACACACACACGTACACACACGACTACACTATTTCCACATGAGTTCAATCTGCCGCAGTTTTTCCTTCAGTTCCTCAATGGTCCGGTTGACAGTGACCGTCTCCAGCTTCTCCATGTCCACGGTACGCCCGAACTTCGCCACCATCATGGCGTCACATTTGGACTCCATCTCGGCGATCTTGGCATCAAAGTGGCGCCGGTCTTTGATCAGCTGAACGTGTTTGCGTCGCGATTCCCTGGTGAGAACAAACAACAGGTTTTATGCCCAGAAAAATTCAGATGGCATGCACTCTCTTAGGCCTTTTCATTCTGCATGTGTCTGCTTGTTTGTATGTGCGTGTGTGTGTGCGTGCGTGCGTGCGTGCGTGCGTGCATACGTGTGTGTGTGTGTGTGCGTACCTGCGTGCGTGCGTGCGTGCGTGCGTGTGTGCGTGTGTGTGCGTGCGTGTTTGCGCGTGTGCATATGTGTTTGTGTATAGGGGGGTGGTGGTGGTGCGTGTGTGCATGCGTGCGTGCGTGTGTGTGTGCATGTGTGCGTGCGTGCGTGTGTGCGTGCGTGCGTGCGTGCGTGCGTGCGTGCGTGTGTGTGTGTGTGTGTGTGCTGGGGAGTGTGGTAAGGAAGGGGGTTTGTCATCATCTATCATGTTTACTGCTTTCACCTCCATCTGTTCCTTGACTGTAAACTACCACTGTGTTGTCCTGTTCCCTTTTCTAGCAACAGGCTATGCACTTCAAAATCACGAACACGTACACGTACAAACACATTCCTATCATAAAAAGCATTCCTATCATAAACACGTACACGTACAAACACATTCCTATCATAAAAAGCATTCCTATCATAAACACGTACACGTACAAACACATTCCTATCACAACGAGCATTCCTATCATAAATGCGTACACGTACAAACACATTCCTATTACGAACATTTGCACGTATGCGTACAAACACATTCCAATCACAAGGAGCATTGCTACCACAAGGAGCATCCCTACTACAAGGAGCGTTGCTACCACAAGGAGCATTGCTACCACAACGAGCATCCTACCACAACGAGCATTCTACCACAAGAAGCATCGCCATCACGGACACGTACTTCATGTGCTTCTTCTGCAGCGTCTTCTCGTGCTCCAGCTCCTTGATGCGTTGCTGCAGGCGCACGATGCCGGGCGACTCGAAGACCAGGGTGTTGGAGAGGTCGGAGGGCAGCACGGAGTTGATGATGTACTGGATCTGGTGGAGGTGCAGCGTGGTCACGATGTCCAGCTCGTTCAGCTTCTGCTGCTTCTCCAGCTGTTGACACACACAGGCAGGCGTTTCGATGTTTAGACAGGTGTTTGGGTTTTAGACAGGTGTGTGTGTTTTAGACAGGTAGACCAACTTGAACTTTTCTCTTCATGAGGAAGTTCTGCACACTCCTGACAACCCCCATCCTCTCCCACCCCCATCCCCACCGCCACCCCAGTCACCACCCCCACCACAATCGCCACCCCCACCACAATCGCCACCCCCATCACAATCTCCACCCCCATCACAATCTTCACCCCTATCCAAACCTTGATCCCCACCACCACCCTAATCCCCACCCCAATCCCCACCCTTATCCGCACCTCTATCCCTACCCCTACCCTAATCCCCACCCCACCCTAATTCCCACCCCAATCCACACCCCCATCCCCACCCCAATCCCCACCCCCACCCCAGTCCCCACCCCAATCCCCGCAGTGCCAGCAATAACCCAAAACAAGAAGACTGCCTGCACTCACCTGGAACGCCTCCAGGTCATTCTGCGCCGTCTTGAGGGAGGAGTCGATGACGCGCGCCTTCTTCTGCAGGGCCTCCAGCTCCTTCTTCAACGCCTCGCTGTTCTTCTTCTCCTCCATCAGCATCTCCTCGCAGTCCAGGCGCCGCTCGCGCATCGTGGTGGCGGCGTCGTACAGCGTCTGGTCACAGCCCGGCGGACAGATGTCAAGGTCGTAGCCTTCCATCTCGGACTCCGACTCCTCGTCAGACTCCTCCCAGTCCGAGTCATCGTCCGAGTCATCTTCACTCTCCTCGTCTGACCCTGAAACATCACGCACACGGTTGCCACGGTGATGCCTGAAGCGCCTGACCTTCCTGTGACCTTGACGCTGCAGCCAGCGGATTTGATATGCGCATGATCCGAAAGAAGATGTCATGAAAGCCATTGCAACCACAAGGATAATCAACATCACGACATGATACACGGGAGAACGTTGTGCAAACACTGCAGGTAAAGTAGCCGTTGATGGAGCTGCATTCTACATCCATCACAGGACAAACTTCGACACCATTCAGGTAGCGGCCAAAAGGGGAATGAACTATCAAAATGAAATAAAACACACACAATAAAACACTGTCAAAAACTGTAACTCGTCCTACACCTGCCTGCATACCTGACTTTCTTTCACTTTGACCTTTCACCCTTTCACCCTTTCACACACACACACACACACACACACACACACACACACACACACATATATATATACCTATCAAAAACAAACAATAAAACACTATGCATGTTTTTACACTCTGCCTGCCTGTCTGATTGACTGACTAACTGACTGATTGACTGACTGGCTCACTGCTTGACCGACTGCTTGACTGACTAATTGACTGACTGACTGACTAATGGACTGATTGACTGACTGGCTGACTGACTAATTGACCGATTGACTATATACCTATCAAAAACAAACAATAAAACACTATGTATGTTTTTACACTCTGCCTGCCTGTCTGATTGACTGACTAACTGACTGACTGACTGACTGGCTGACTGCTTGACCGACTGCTTGACTGACTAATTGACTGACTGACTGACTAATGGACTGATTGGCTGGCTGACTAATTGACCGATTGACTAATTGACTGACTGGCTGACTGACTGACTTTAAAACACAAAGGACATCTACCTTCTCCCTCCGTAGCTTTCTTCTTGGTGCGTTTGATCCTCTTTCTGAACACCTTGGTGAGGTAGTCGGCAAACTTGTTGTCGCCGATGGTGGTGCGGAATTGCAGCTCCACCGCCCGTTCCTTCTCCTGAAGCTTCTCAATGTCCTTGCGCTTCGTCTCCAGCTTCGTCTGCACCTCCAGAATCTGTGTGCACACACATGGCAGAGCACAGTTCAGTCAGTGAAGGGGTGGTTGGGGGGTCTTTTTTTTGGGGGGGGTGGGGGGGGGTGAAAGGTGTTTCAGTGTGTGAGTATATAGGTGTATATGTGCATATGTGTTTGATAACACACACACACACACACACACACACACACCACACACACACACACACACACACACACACACACACAGAGGCACTCACACACACACACACACACACACACACACACACACACACACACACACACACACACACACACACACACACACACGCACGCAATCACGCACGCACGCACACAAACGCACGCACGCACGCACACACACATGCATGAATGCAGGCACTGGCTGACACAGCCACAAAGTAAAGAAGGGCAATAACTCACCTTGTTGTGCATCTCCAGCTTCTCTTGTTGCTTGTTTGCCACCTTCTCGGCCAGCACGTTCTCACTCTTCTCGTACTCCTTCAGCAGGACCAGCTCCTCAAACAGCGTCACCTGTCTGAACACCACAACACCAGTACTTGTTATCACACCTGTCTGAACACAACACCAGTACATGCTATCACACCTGTCTGAACACCACAACACCAGTACATGCAATCACATCTGTCTGAACACTACAACAACCGTACATGCTATCACACCTGTCTGAACACCACAACAACAGTACATGCAATCACACCTGTCTGAACACTACAACACCTGTACATGCTCTCACACCTGTCTGAACACCACAACAACAGTACATGCTATCACATCTGTCTGAACACTACAACACCTGTACATGCTATCACATCTGTCTGAACACCAAAACACCAGTACACACCTGTCTGAACACTACAACACCAGTACATGCAATCACACCTGTCTGAACACTACAACACCTGTACATGCTATCACATCTGTCTGAACACTACAGCACCTGTACATGCTATCACACCTGTCTGAACACCACAACACCTGTACATGCTATCACACCTGTCTGAACACTACAACACCTGTACATGCTATCACACCTGTCTGAACACTACAACACCTGTACATGCTATCACACCTGTCTGAACACCACCACAACAGTACATGCTATCACACCTGTCTGAACACTACAACACCTGTACATGCTATCACATCTGTCTGAACACCAAAACACCAGTACACACCCGTCTGAACACTACAACACCAGTACATGCAATCACACCTGTCTGAACACTACAACACCTGTACATGTTATCACATCTGTCTGAACACTACAGCACATGTACATGCTATCACACCTGTCTGAACACCACAACACCTGTACATGCTATCACACCTGTCTGAACACTACAACACCTGTACATGCTATCACACCTGTCTGAACACCACAACACCAGCGCATGCTATCACACCTGTCTAAACACAACACCAGTGCATGCAATCACACCTGTCTGAACACTACAACACCTGTACATGCTATCACACCTGTCTGAACACCACAACACCTGTGCATGCTATCACACCTGTCTAAACACAACACCAGTGATGCTATCACACCTGTCTGAACACCACAGCACCAGTGCATGCTATCACACCTGTCTGAACACCACAACACCAGTGCATGCAATCACACCTGTCTGAACACCACAACACCTGTGCATGCTATCACACCTGTCTGAACACCACAACACCAGTGCATGCTATCACACCTGTCTGAACACTACAACACCAGTGCATTGCTATCACACCTGTCTGAACACCACAACACCAGTGCATGCTATCACACCTGTCTGAACACCACAACACCAGTGCATGCTATCACACCTGTCTGAACACCACAACACCAGTGCATACCATCAAAACAGCCATATGGCACTGTAAAAACTGCAACTCACGGTATGTATGTGTGTGTGTGTGTGTGTGTGTGTGTGTGTGTGTGTGTGTGTGTGTGTGTGCACATACATGTGTGTGTCTGCACAGGTGTGTGCATGCAGCCAAGCATGTGTACAGCAGAATGCTGCCGAACAAGAAACTGTTCCTGCAGCTCTAACTGGTTCACGAGGAAGCTGTTAACTGCAGTGTAGCACTGCCTGGTGGCTGTCCTCCAGCTGGTCATGCAGTGCTCATCGACAGCACTGTCTGCTCTCTCACTGCCTGCTCTTCGGGACTTGCTTTTCACAGTGCAGTGCATCAGAAACACTCCTCAGTCTTAACGAGCAACTACCTGAGGTCAGCATTCTTCTGACGATGTCCAGCTTGAATTTCTGATGTCTCAGGATGCCGCAGCTCAGCGTCAAAGGTGGACACCAGTTCCTCCATGCGATTCAGCAGTCGGGACTGCTCGTACTCCAACCTAAACACACGCACATCCTCTCAAGTCAAATACTGTCAGCTACGCCACTCAGCTTCTGTGCCAAACTGAAACGGCCTGAAACACACGCATATCCTTTCATGTCACAGGACTGTCAGCTGTGCCACTCTCAGCTACTGTGTCAAACTGGGGTGGCGGGGAGAAGGAAGGACGAAATCTGGGCTTTCTAGCAACACTTACAGTGATTGACCTGCTGGTTGATGGTTGGGGGGGGGGGGGGGGGGAGGGGAGGGGGGAGAGGGTGACCTGACCTGATTACAGAAGGTTGGGAGGAATTCAACTGCTGGCAGTATGTACGGGTGGTGGTGGGGGGGGGGGGGGGGGGGGGCTCAGCTGATGATAAAATGTGTGTGTGTGTGGGGGGGGGGAATGTTGGGGAGGGGGGATTACTGTTACCAAAATGTTGTGGGGGGCGCAAAAGTGGGGTGCAGGGGAGCTACAGGTAGCAGAATGTTGGTTGTGGGGGGGGGGTGCATGGGAACTGATTGCAAACTGTTGGGGAGAGAGGGAGAGGAGAGCGGGTTTGGGGGGGGGGGGGGGACTGACCTGATCTGCTCTGTTTCCTGCAGTTCCTTCTCAAGGGGAGATAAATCATCTTCTTCCACCTCCTCCAGTTCCAGCTCGGTGTTGTCTCGTGTTGCTGGCCCCTCTGCGAGGGGGCGTGGCCGCTCATGAATGACATCTGCTTCTGACCTGCTGCCGCCTGCAATGTTCCCATCAGCAAACCCATGTCAGTTGTCTGCCGTAGCATCGGTTAAATCTGCCTCACCTTTTTCCTCTGAACACTGGACACATTGCTGTATGGCTTACCTGTGTGTGTGTGTGTGTGTGTGTGTGTGTGTGTGTGTGTGTGTGTGTGTGTGTGTGTGTGTGTGTGTGTGTGTGTGCGGTGCGTGTGCGCGTGCGTGCGTGCGTGCGTGCGTGCTTGTGTGTGTGCTTGTGTGTGTGTGTGTGTGTGTGTGTGTGTGTGTGTGCATGTGTGTGTGTGTGTGCATGCGTGTGTGTTTGTGTTTGTGTGCGTGTGTGTGTGTGTGTGCATGCGTGTGTACGCGTGTGCGCGTGAGCATGTGCATGCGTGCGTGCATGTGTGCGTGCGTGCGTGTGTGCGTGCGTGCATGCGTGTGTGTGTGTGCATGAGGAGTAATAAGAAAGACGCTGATGTGTTGCAGTGTCTTTGCTTATAACTGGTAGGTAATTATTGTCCTCTTAATGTTGTACATTTCTGTTGACACTATTCTAATGTTAGGCTTTATTCATTTTCTTTTACATCACATTGTGAGCAGAGCTGCCTGAGATCACCTGGCTGCCTGACAGGTCTGACACATCGGACATGTCTGACACATCTCACACATCTGACTTGTCTGACACATCTTGACATGTCCGACCCTCTGACATGCCTGAACCCTCTGACCCCTCTGACATGTCTGACGTATCTGACACATCTGACAGCCGGCTGTTTGCATGGATGGTCTGCACGGACTGAATCCCGAGATGGAGGGCATAATTATCACTGCATCATTTGATGGTCTCTGCTAGCAACTAGGCATTGGAATGGAATGTCACTTGACGAAGAACCTTCACAGGGGAAAGTAAAAGTGATAGCAATACATGCACAACTGACCTCAGTGCAAGTAACCGACTAAAAACCAGAGAACACCCATGACCCGTGAACATCCGTGATAAAAACACTAACCGCTTCTCGTTGCCACCAGCAGGACCACCAAAGCCGCCTCCGAAGCCAGAGTCTCCGCCTTTCTTCTTTTCCGCAGCTTGAATCTCCACCAGCTCTTTTTTGAACTCGATCAGCGTGTCGCGCGTGTACTCCAGGCGTCTGCACAGTCATCACAACATGGCCTCGTCACATGGACACTGATTCTCTCTCTCACACACACACACACACACACACACACACACACACACACACACACACACACACGCATGCATGCATGCATGTACGCACACACACACACACACACACACACACACACACACACACACACACACACACACACACACACACTCTCTCTCTCTCTCTCTCTCTCTCTCTCTCTCTCTCTCTCTCTCTCGCTGGTAAGCCGGACAATGATCAGTCAGTTTGTCAAACAATTTGCTGCTTCTTTTTCTCTGATACAGCCCCTATTTATCTGTCTGATCTTCATGTATACACTCCATCAAGACTACCCCGCTCCTCTTCTGAGGCAAGAACTCTACGCATTTTTGAAGACTGAAACATTCGGGCATTTACATTTGGTTTCATTCTGTGCAACGCACACAGATCTATTTTTATGTTAGAGATTTGCTGTCTAGAAATATTTCATTATTATTACTACTCAATGCCAGAAGTGTCAGTGCCACACCTGGTGACAACCTGACTGTGATGTGACTCACTTTTCCGGCATCTCCTCCAGGTGCATCTCTGGGATGCTGGGAGGTGGGCGGTGCTTGGCCGGTCTGAGACTGGTCTGAACTTGGTGGAGTTGGTTGACCAGTTGCCGAATCTCTTCAATGATGCGGATCTTCTTGTCCCTCAGTGCCAGCAGTTGCACGTTGAAGTCATACTTGTACTCGTGGATCTGTCACACACACACACACACACACACACACACACACACACACACACACACACACACACACACACACACACACACACACACACAAACAAACACATCAGCATGACAGTGACCATGAATACCAGTTGTTGGTACTGGTTCTGTTTGAACCTCCCTGCACAGCCGTCAAACAGTTTATGGTTTAGTTCTTTCAACTTTCTGTATGAAACACTGGAAAATAAAATGCACGTTAATGTTTTGTGGATGTATGTGTGTGGATGTGTGTGCATGCATATGTGTGTGCGCATGCACTATGTGTGTGTATGTGCGAGCGTGCGAGCGTGCGTGCGTGCGTGCGGGCGTGCGTGCGTGCGTGAGTGTGTGTGTGTGTGTGTGTGTGTGTGTGTGTGTGTGAGTGTGTGTGTGTGTGTGTGTGTGTGTGTGTGTGTGTGTGTGTGTGTGTGTGTGTGTGTGTATGTGTGTGTGTGTGTGTGTGTGTGTGTGTGTGTGTGTGTGTGTGTGTGTGTGTGTGTGTGTGTGTGTAGACTGAGAGAAAGGGGGCGTATATTTAAGATATGCGCGTGTGGTTCAGGATTGAGGTACGTTCTACGTTGAGTGATCGAACGACAGCTTTAATTCCCACTGGGTTTAATCAAGTCTATTGTTATTGTTATTGTGTGTGTGTGTACATGCATGTATCTCTGTCTGCCAACCTGTCCATCTGTCTGAGGGCTGCATTTGTGTGCATACAGAAGATGAACAGACACCAACTTTCAGACAACCAGAGCCAACACAGGACACAAGACACGCTCGGTTTCCCTTTCAAAGCAGTGACAAGCAGCAGCTACATACCTGATCCTTGAGGACAAGCAGCCGGCCGCGAGCCTTCTCCACGTTCATCCTGAGATGGTCAGGCACCACGTAGTCCTTGGCCGTCTTCAGCTTGTAGTCACCCATGTTCTCCTTGGCCTCCCGGATGGCCTCCACGTCTGACGGGTCCTCGTAGTTGTCATCCGGCTTGGATGCATACAGGTCCTCCCACTGTAAACACAAAATTAGACAGGCTCTCCCACTGTAAACACAAAAATTAGACATGTCCTCCCACTGTAAACACAAAATTAGACAGGTCATCCCACTGTAAACACAAAATTAGACAGGTCATCCCACCGTAAACACAAAATCAGATCCTGTCACTGTAAACACAAAACTGGACAGTTCCTCCCATTGTCAACTCAAAATCAGACAGCTCCTCCTACTGTAAACACAAAATCAGGTCCTCCCACTGTAAACACAGAATCAGACAGCTCCTACCACTGTAAACACAAAATCAGACAGGTCCTGCCATTGTAAAAATGAAACCGGGACAGTGAATAAACTGCAAGCCGATCTTCAGCATAAAATAGTCAAAAAATTATGTGAAGGAAACATTTCAATACAACCCAAAAGTAATTCTTCTTGGTGAGGTCACCACACAATCTTTCCTTGTCTGTCTGAAGCAAACGTCTGCCTCTGCTGTGGAATCTCAGCCACTACCTCAGCGGAATGAGTGGAGTAAATGGGAACTCACCATCGCCCGACGGATGGCTCGTTTCTTTTTCTTCTCCTCCACCTTTGACAGAGCCTTGGTGATGCGTTCTCCCATGCTGCCCTTCAAGGAGGTCATGACTTTGGCCCCAACATCCGCATCGACTGTGTCTGCTCCTTGACCTGCTCCCTCCGCCACCCTCTGCTGACCTGAACACATCCACACCATGACTGTCAGTGATGACCTGAACGCATCCACAGCATGACTGTCAGTGATGCCCTTGACACATCCACACCATGACTGTCAGTCATGACCTTGACACAGCCACACCATGACTGCCAGTGATGACCTTGACACATTCACACCATGATTGTCAGTGATGTCCTTGACACATCCACACCATGACTGTCAGTGATGACCTTGACACATCCACACCATGACTGTCAGTCATGACCTTGACACATCCACACCATGACTGTCAGTGATAACCTTGACACATCCACACATTGACTATCAGTGATGACCTTGACACATCCACACCATGACTGTCAATGATGACCTTGACACATCCACACATTGACTGTCAGTGATGACCTGAATACTGTCAGTGATGACCTTGACACATCCACACCATGACTGTCAGTGGTGACCTGAATAAATCCACACCATGACTGTCAGTGATGACCTTGACACATCCACACCATGACTGTCAGTGATGACCTTGACACAGCCACACCATGACTGTCAGTGATGACCTTGACACATCCACACCATGACTGTCAGTAATAACTTTAGACCCACAGCCACACCATTTAGCAGTGACTGTCTGGACAGACACCCATGTAGTTACTTTTAGAGGCAGCCTTGAAAGACATCCACACCATTACAC
>OY757557.1:3435978-3449468 GCA_963584105.1 Alviniconcha strummeri
ACCTATAAACTCACCAGTGACCCTACCCACCCACTATTATCATGACCTACAAACTCACTCACCAGTGACCCTACCCACCCAATATTAAAATGACCTACAAACTCACTCACCAGTGACCCTACCCACCCAATATTACCACGACCTATAAACTCACCAGTGACCCAACCCACCCAATATTATCATGACCTATAAACTCACTCACCAGTGACCCTACCCACCCAATATTACCACGACCTATAAACTCACCAGTGACCCTACCCACCCAATATTATCATGACTTACAAACTCACTCACCAGTGACCCTACCCACCCAATATTACCATGACCTACAAACTCACCAGTGACCCTACCCACCCAATATTACCATGACCTATAAATTCACTCACCAGTGACCCTACCCACCCAATATTATAATGACCTACAAACTCACTCACTATAATATTATGACCTATAAACTCACTCACTCACCACTGACCCTACCCACCCAATATTATCATGACCTACAAACTCACTCACCAGTGACCCAACCCACCCAATATTACCATGACCTACAAACTCACTCACCACTGACCCTACCCACCCAATATTACCATGACCTACAAACTCACCAGTGACCCTACCCACCCAATATTACCATGACCTATAAACTCACTCACCAGTGACCCTACCCACCCAATATTATAATGACCTGCAAACTCACTCACTATAATATTATGACCTATAAACTCACTCACTCACCACTGACCCTACCCACCCAATATTACCATGACCTACAAACTCACCAGTGACCCTACCCACCCAATATTACCATGACCTGTAAACTCACTCACCAGTGACCCTACCCACCCAATATTATCATGACCTGCAAACTCACTCACTATAATATTATGACCTATAAACTCACTCACTCACCACTGACCCTACCCACCCAAGTCCAGAGAGTTGTTCCCTGCAGTCAGGACCTCCCTTTCCACTGTATGTGATGCCAGTGTTTAAAGTCACACTCCTATCCACAACTTTACACACCTAATCAGCCAACCCTTTACCCAGTTTGCACCATAATAAACCAATTCCTACCCTATGTGAACTCAACTCAAGTCAATCAATCCTTTTACCCCAAGTGCACTACAATCAGCCAATCATTTTACTCCAGTGCACTACAACCAACCAATCATTTTACCCCAAGTGCGCTACACTGAATCCTCCTACCCCATGTGATTGATTGACTGACACAGAGATTTGTGCTATACAAAAGTTTTCTATGATTATTACTACTATTGTTTGATTTTACATAGCACTATTCTCTGATTTTGCAATGCCTTACCGCATGCACATCCTAATAAACTGCTGCCTTACCACACACAAACCTCAAGAAACCAACGCCTTACCCCAAGTTCACCCCAATCAATCAGTTACCCTCCCTATTACCCCGTGTGCAGCCGAATGACCCCCTACCCTGGCGGAAGGCAGCTTCGCTTTGTACTCAGCGATCCGCTTCTGCAGCTCTTCGTTGGCCATGTAGTTGAACAGGAAGAAGTTGCCGTCATCGCCCACTGACAGCAGCTGCGTCTGCTCGTAGGTCAGGGCAAGGGAGCGCACTCTGCCGGTCTGGGCGTCATGCATGGGCAAGCACCAGTAGGCGCCGGGGTCGGCCAGGTCGTGGGGCGTCTGCAGCGTCTGGATGCGGATGCTGCCGTCCTCCATCCCCAGCAGCACCTGGCCTCCGGACAGGCTGCACCCGGCAACACAGAAAGCAACATTGTGGGATATCAACACACAGGCTGCACCCGGCAACACAGAAAGCAACATTGTGGGATATCAACACACAGGCTGCACCCGGCAACACAGAAAGCAACATTGTGCGATATCAACACACAGGCTGCACCCGGCAACACAGAAAGCAACATTGCGTGATATCAACACACAGGCTGCACCCGGCAACACAGAAAGCAACATTGTGCGATATCAACATACAGGCTGCACCCGGCAACACAGAAAGCAACATTGTGGGATATCAACACACAGGCTGCACCCGGCAACACAGAAAGCAACATTGTGCGATATCAACACACAGGCTGCACCCGGCAACACAGAGAGCGACATTGTGTGATACAACACACAGGCTGTACCCGGCAACACAGAGAGTGACACCGTGTTACAGCAACACTATGTACCCGGCAACACACAGAGCAGCAACGCTGTGTTACAGCAACACCCAGAGCAACACTGAGTTACAGCAACACTATGTACCCGGCAACACACAGAGCAGCAACACTGTGTTATGGCAACACCCAGAGCAACACCGAGTTACAGCAACACTATGCACCCGGCAACACACAGAGCAGCAATGCTGTGTTACAGCAACACAGGCTGTACCCAGCAACACAGAGCGACACCTGGTTACGGCAACACAGGTTGTACCTGGCAAAACACCGGGTTATGGCAATGCAGGCCACACCCGGTGACACACAGATCAAAACCGGGTTACGGCAACACAGTATTGCAACAACACAGGCTGTACCCAACAACATACAAAGCAACACTGTGTTACAACACTATGTACCCAGCAACACACATACCTCTCTCTCTGTCTGTCTGTCTCCCTCTCTCTCACACACACACGCTGAAAACCCCAGGAACTAGACCACAGAAAGTAGACAACCAACAGCAGACCACAGGAAGTGGGATTTCAGCCTGACCAAGCCTTCAGAGTGAGGCTATGGGGTGATACCAGCGTCAGGCGTTACCTGAATCTGAGTGTGGTGATGGGCACGTCGTTGGACTCAGCCACCGCCACCGCCTGGATGGGCTCGTCCACAAGGTCAGGGTGCATCTTGGCCTTCACCTCCTCCTCCGTGAACTTGCATTTGTACATGTAGCCTGCATCAAACTCCCCCTGCATGCACAATGTGGGACAGGTCAACACCAACATAATGCAGGTAGCCTGCCTGTATCAATCATCAAACATCACACACACACACACACACACGCACACTCACACACACACACACACACACACACACACACACACACACACACACACACACACACACGCACACTCACACACACACACACACACACACACACACACACACACACAAACACTCACACACGAACACACGAACACACACACACACAAAAACACACACACACACACACACACACACACACACACACACACACACACACACACACACACACACACACACACACACACACACACACACACAGAGGAAGTTGTCTGCCTTAATCAAATGAATCTTTTAAAAGGTGGACAGACACTGCACTAAAAGACAGACAAATCCAATTACTTCTGCAAACAGATTTTTTTTTAAATGATTCTTAGATGGTGACATCAGAGTGACGATACCATGATCCAAGCACATGAATGGTAAAAAGGAACACTTCTTCAATATGACAATATATGACATTACAAAAAATTTGCACATTTTTGAGGTAGGCCCCTTTTTTGAAGCAACAAACCAACAGTTAAATGGTCATAAACGGTGGGACAAACGCAAGACTCATGGCTTTCACACCTTCTCTTGCTTTGGACCCCACATTTGGAATGCACTCCCAGGAGACCTTAGACACTGCTCAACCCTGTCATCTTTTAAAGCCAAACTGAAAACCTTCCTCTTCTCACAGTATTTCCATCCTAACTAATATCAGTACCCAGTTTCTGCTACAGTCAATGTGTGTGTGTGTGTGTGTGTGTGTGTGTGTGTGTGTGTGTGTGTGTGTGTGTGTGTGTGTGTGTGTGTGTGCTCTTTATAAAAAATGTTTTGGTAGGACTATGCTCTACATGTGTATAGAATATCATATTGAGGTTAATATGTATCATGTGAGCGCTCAGGGCGTTGATGATCACATGATAGATGTACATTATTATTAAAGAAAATGTAGCTGAACACTGCAGGCAATCAGCACAACAGAACGGGAAGCAGGTGAGGGCATTTTCATTCATCACCATTTAACCGTTGTTCAACTGTTGTTTCATTGCTTTCAAAAAGGGGCTTACCCTGAAAATTAGCACGTTTTGCATTGCCATATTAAATTAATATTCCTCTGAAACCGCTTATGTGTTTGAATTTTGCTTTAGACTGCTAGCACTCATGCCTGTTTCTGATTTAAAGACAAGGTAGTTGACTGTACCATGGAAAGCCAGAAGCATCCTTCATCCGTGATGTCATAGTAGGCATGCAGGATGGGAGAGGCTTCCTCTGGAATGTATGGATGCCACTCCTCTGGCGCTGTCTTTGGGCGATCCTCTGTTGAAAGACAAAGACAGCATGATCAGACACGTGGACAAACAGGCTGACAGACAAATGGACAGATTACAAGGTGATTAACCCCCCCCCCCTCACCCTCCCCACTACCACCCCCATACCCCCACCCTCTCTACCACCCCCACCCCTCTCACCCCCCCCACCACCACCACCCCCACCAATTCCACCACCACCACCCACCACCACCACTCCCACCACCACCACCCACCAACACCCTGTCCTTCCCACCAACCCTTCATCACTTCGTGGGGAAACGAAAACAGGTACTGGGTTGGCACAGGTCTCCCACGTTCACGAAGAACACTGCTGAGTGCTTGCTTTGTAAACAGTCTGTCTCCCAATCATAATCCTTAACAACAGCAACAAATAAAAACCCAACCAACAGAAACTGACATACCATCCTCTTCTCCTTGTTCGGACTCCGTCTCCAACCCGCGCTCAATCCTCCTCCTCCTCTCTTCCTCCTCCCTCTTCCTCTTCTCCTCTTCCTCAATCCTCTTTCGCTCCAGCTCCTCCTCGTGCTAAAGTTCAACGAGACAAAGGCTGTGTGGACAGTGCTGACAGCATGGCCACAAAATGCGCAAACAAAAGCCACTGCATTAACAGAGGGGCTTACGTCAGAGGTGAGAAAGATTTTCGGTCTGAAGCGAGGACGGTTGTGTGGTGAGAATTTCAACGTCTCGAAAAACGACATGATCTTATGCGGAATTTGACAACAAATACAAATTACAAACTGATATGTTTAAAAAGTTACCCTTTCAATTTACACAACAGAAAACAGGCAGCAAACAGAGACTTGAGATGGATGAAGACTGTAACATGAATTGGAAAACATGGCAGGTCTGCAGTTTTGGCCATTTTTTAAATATTTTTTCAGGTTACACTTAAATGAGTCCAGAGAGGTTCTCTGTTGGAAAGGAAGGGGAAGGTCATCCCATGTAGATAGACCGAAGACAGAAAAGGCGTGGGAACCAACAGTGGAGAGTCTGGTGTGAGAAATCTGGAGGCTGAGAGTATCAGAAGCAGAGTGGAGAGTATGGGAGGCAGTGTAAAGTTGAAGACAGTTGCAGAGATAAGACGGAGCAGTGCGCATGACACATTTGGCAATACAGAAATGACTGCTGTGGTTATTAAGCTGTCATGACACATTTGGCAATACAGAAATGACTGCTGTGGTTATTAAGCTGTCATGACACATATGGCAATACAGAAATGACTGCTGTGGTTATTAAGCTGTCATGACACATATGGCAATACAGAAATGACTGCTGTGGTTATTAAGCTGTCATGACACATTTGGCAATACAGAAATGACTGCTGTGGTTATTAAGCTGTCATGACACATATGGCAATACAGAAATGACTGCTGTGGTTATTAAGCTGTCATGACACATATGGCAATACAGAAATGACTGCTGTGGTTATTAAGCTGTCATGATCCATGACCTACAGCAGCAGTCTAACAATACATTATTTCTGATGCCTCATCTCATCAAAGCAAAAGGCACTTACAAAGGCCTACAGATGTGCGCATTCATTACACACACACACACACACACACACACACACACACACACACACACACACACAAGCTGCGGCCAAGCGGTGCCCACTCAGCTTTGAGATTTTGACTACACACACATTACATTGTTGGTAAAACAAGTGGCTTTCCCTGACCTGAAAATAACCACAAACCAATAGCTATTCTGGAGCCTTTTCATGACTTGTGGGTTTGGAAAGAGAGCTGCACTTTGCATTTTCAGTGTGAGTATCAGTATGCTCTGCATTTTACACTCTCTCTCTCTCTCTCTCTCTCTCTCTCTCTCTCTCTCTCACACACACACACACACACACACACACACACACACACACACACACACACACACACACTCTCTCTCTCTCTCTCTCTCTCTCTCTCTCCTCTCTCTCTCTCTCTCTCTCTCTCTTTAAAAAACTGGGATTAAGCGCTACCTGCCTTTATTTATGCTGGCTGAGCATCGGCCTAACTGTCAACCCCCACACTCATCACATGAACCAACTCAAACACAGATACTGCCACTGTAGGCCACCAGTTGTGACATTTATTACAAATTTTGCACACTAAGCTGTGCAACTGAATTAGAGAAAGTACCACACTTTTGTATTAAATGTTCCAGAGACTGAAAATGTTCACCAGTGATCTCCCCTGATGACATATGCACTTTAATTAATTGGCTCCTTTCATTTTGGGGCTGTAAATGCTGATTTGATCCTCACACTTATGGCCCCTGAACAGGAAAGGGGCAACAGCCAAATCCCTCTGACAACCCTACAAAGGGGCGGACAGGCATGCATGTGCAATCTGTCCTTAATAAGCCTTATGGTTTCTGTGGACATTAAACACGTTTGCTTGCTTCCTTACTGCATGCGCAAGGTAAGAAAAGACAGCAACAGCCAAATCCTCCTGACAACCCTACAAAGGGGTTGACAGGCATTCAGGCATGCATGTGCAATCTGTCCTGAATAAGCCTTATGGTTTCTGTGGACGTTAAGCACCATGTTTGCTTACTTACTTACTTACTGCACGTGTAAGGTAAGAAAAGACAGCAATGAGGTACTGACCCTGAGGCGAGACTTGATGCTGCGGAATTTGAACTGCTTCATGGGAAGATGTGGAATCTGGTAGGTGTGCGACGTGTCCAACTTGTCGACCTCCGGCACCCCCATCTCCAACACAATGCCACCCTCGCAGACCACCATCAGTGCCTGCTTGTTCTGTCAACATCATTATTGACATTGTCATCATCATCACCATCACCCCACCACCATCACGCACTGCCATCAGTGCCTGCTTGTTCTGTCAACATCATTATTGACATTGTCATCATCATCACCATCACCCCACCACCATCACGCACTGCCATCAGTGCCTGCTTGTTCTGTCAACATCATGAGGATCAGCAGCATTATTACTGACATCATCATGATCATCATCACCATCATCATCATCATCATCACCATCACCCCACCACCATCGCACACTGACATCAGTGCCGGCTTGTTCTATCAACATCATCCACATCATCATTACAATCATTGACATAGTCATCATTGTTATCGTTATCATCATCATCATCATCATCATCATCCCAACACTGTCACACACTGCCATTAGTGTCTGCTGCTTATTCTGTCAACATCATCATTATCGTCATCACCATCATATCTGTCAACATCATCAGCGTAATCATTATAGATGTCTAAATATTTAGTCTTGACACAGCAGGAATGATCCCATTCCAGGGCAGGATGGGCCGTTACCCAGTGTGACCATTTGGCAGATGGAACCACACCCGGAGTCAACCGCATCCCCAACCACTGGCTGGCTGACAACTCACGTATTTCTCTGGCGTCCAGACAAGTTGAAGCACAGGCGCAGGGACAGGAATGAATCCAATCGGTTCATACGGGTCTCCCACGTTCATGAAAAACACCGTGGAGTCCTTGCTCTGTAAGCAGGCACAACAAGAATGGCAGCAACGTCACAACGCAGCACACTGCAATTTGTCTCACAGTCTTGCATTGCTATTATGAAAGACACAGCTGTGAATCTGCATGTGTGAGGGAGCACTGCAAACCCAGCTAAGAACAAAGAATCAACATGTTTGCTGTTGTTTATGTGGGCTAAGCATTACCCTGTCAAACTCCACATTCATTACATGAAACAATTCAAATGTAGCTATTGCTACTGTGGGCCACCAGTTGTGACATTTATTTATTATGAATTCAGCACCCTAAGCTGTGCAACCAAAGTAGATTGTACAAAAAGTATATCTTTGCTGTTCTTTGTGATCATATTCTTGTTGCTGTTGTTTTCATTCTGTCAAAAATGGAAACACCTGGTTCATGGAACGTCTACAGAAGCATAGGGGTTGGGATGTGGAAGAGTCAAGCACTGATGCTACACTGTTGCCAAAACAAAGCCAATGATAATTGTGATGGTAATAATAATGTGCACAAAGTTTAGATGAATGTGAAAGCCATGTGCATGATGCAATTTCTATGTGTATGTGCATGTGCATGTGTGTGTGTGAGTGTGTGTATGTGGGGTGGGGGGGGGGGGGGGGTGCCTGCATGCGAGTGTGTATGTACATGTGTGTGTGTGTGTGTGTGTGTGTGTGTGTGTGTGTGTGTGTGTGTGTGTGTGTGTGTGTGTGCATG
Source organism: Alviniconcha strummeri (assembly GCA_963584105.1). Taxonomy (NCBI): domain Eukaryota; kingdom Metazoa; phylum Mollusca; class Gastropoda; family Provannidae; genus Alviniconcha; species Alviniconcha strummeri. Next base: position 3,444,468 of record OY757557.1, read on the forward strand.
GTGCATGTATGCATATATATGCATATGAGTGTGTTGGGGGTGGGGAGTGAACAGTAATTGCATCCTCTATTTATTTTTTTGGTCTAGATTTTTACCATGATGTTCTTCATCATCATTGTGCGCTTTCTCAGAGGTGGGCACTCTATAAACCTCACATCAGTCTTAACCAACAAAAGGTCATTTGAAAGGTCATATCAAAGAAAGGTCACATGAGAGGTCATGTAGAAGGTCACATCAAAGAAAGGTCACATTAGAAGTCATGCAGGTTACATTAAAGGTCACATGAGGGGCCATCCAGAAGGTCATCAGGTCACATCAAAGAAATGTCACATGAGAGGTCATGCGGAAGGTCACTTCCAAAAGGTCAGGTGAACGGTCATTCAAGACTCACACCAGTGGCCAGAACCTGGCCCTTTCCATCATAGGCCACAGCGGTCACGGCTTGGCTGTGTGGTTTGAACGCCTGCTTCAGCAACACCTCTGCCTCGCTCTTGTTACGCTTGCTCTTCTCCTCCAGTGGCTTGCTGATCATGAAGACACGCACCACGCCATCCTCAAAACCCGCAATCACCGTGCTGCCCTTGGAATCCACCTGGTGAGCATTACAGGAAAATATATATTTATTTATTTTTATTATATGATATTTTTAATTTTTATTAATAGATTTTGTGTGCGAACTATAAAAAAAAATTTTTTTAAAAACAAACTGAAGAAAACAAACTGAAGAAGAAAAAAAATCTTGTTATGTTTCGCATATCCTTCCTTCTCTGTGTTCATTTGAATAGATGCAGTGCTGTAAACCTGTTCCATGCAGGCCACCACGGATAAGTGCAGCATACAACTGAAAGTGTCATTGACACCATTCTGTTGGATGCTTCCCTTTATACACAGCCTATGCCTTGGGCTCTTATTATGTTCTCTCTTGAAATGGTAGGCAACTGTATAAATTGACAATAAGAACAATTTTTATTATCGTTATAATGTTGTTGTTGTCATTATTATACAGATAAAGATCTTACTTTAAACATAATTTAATGGAGAAGAAAATGTGCAAAGAAAGCAGAGAACAAAGAAACAGAAGAAAAAAAGAAGAAAAAAAATGAATTCAGAAGACAAAGAGAAAAATGGAGGAAGACAGAGACAGAGAAATACAAGGAGACACAGACAGAAAAATACAAAGAGATAAATACAGAGAGACACAGACAAATACAGGCAGGCACAGACAGAGACTGAGACAGAGAAATACACAGTGACAAAGACAGAGAAATACCCAGTGACAAAGACAGAGAAATACCCAGTGACAAAGACAGAGAAATACCCAGTGACAAAGACAGAGAAATACCCAGTGACAAAGACAGAGAAATACACAGTGACAAAGACAGAGAAATACCCAGTGACAAAGACAGAGAAATACCCAGTGACAAAGACAGAGAACTACAGAGAGACACAGAAAGAACAACACCGACGTGAGTGTCAAAGTGGAGGTCAGAAGGTGTGAGGGTGGGACAGAGGGTGCAAGGGTGGGACAGAGGGTGTGACGGTGGGACAGAGGGTGTGACAGTGGGACAGAGGGTGTGAGTATCAAAGGTGCAAGGGTGGGACAGAGGGTGTGAAGGTGGGACAGAGGGTGTGGGAATGGGATGGAGTGTGTGAGGTTGGGACAGAGGGTGTGAGGGTGGGACAGAGGGTGTGAGGGTGGGACCGAGGGTGTGAGGGTGGGACAGAGGGTGTGGGAATGGGACAAAGTGTGTGAGGTTGGGACAGAGGGTGTGATGATGGGATAGAGGGTGCAAGGGTGGGACCGAGGGTACGATGGTGGGACAGAGGGTGTGAGTGTGAGACAGAGGGTGCAAGCGTGGGACAGAGGGTGGGACAGAGACCACTTACAATCTGCGGGGCCCAAGAAATACAGCATCCCCCCACGTTGTAGTGGAGCTCCGCCAGCTGCTTCTGCTGTCCGTAGTCAAAGAGACGCATGGAGTCTGGCCACACAATGCATGTCACCATGGTAACAACAGTGACCATAACCATTTCACTGCACCTCACCTCACAGAGCATGTACTTAAGATAAAATAAGACTTGTCTCACTCATCTCTCATCAACAAAACTCAGTCAACTCACTCATCTCCCATCATCAGTCAACTCACTCATCTCTCATCAACAAAACTCAGTCAACTCATTCATCTCCCATCATCAGTCAACTCACTCATCCCCCATCAACAAAATTCAGTCAACCACTCATCTCCTATAAACAAAACTCAGTCAACTCACTCATCTCCCATCAACAAAACTCAGTCAACTCACTAACCTCAGTTGACTGTGTATAGCTGTACTTTCAGAAGGGTGTGGGTGAGAAGGTTTGTACTTTACTGGTATGAGTGTCCTTTGGTAGTTTTAGCTTGTGAGAGCCTACATGTATGCACTCTGTGTATCTGGCGCGATGAACATGCAAGGTTTCGTGTAGAGTTTTTTTATGCGCCATATATAAATTTTCATTCATTCATTCATTCATTGAATCTGACGGTTGATGCTGCTGATTTAACTCACGATCAACACCGATGGAGGCAGCGAGGTGGGTGACAGGGGAAGTAACACAGCCCATGATGGGGCCAGCGTGGTAGGTCATCAGTTTCTCGGGGGCCTGTGAGGTGTGCGAGAATGACAGATCCAGCTTCCAGATCCCACCCTTGGCATCCTGCGAAACAGTGGGCACTTGGTGACAGATACTGTGGCAGGACAATGATCCTGTGTATGTGAATGTGTGTGTGTGTGTGTGTGTGTGTGTGTGTGTGTGTGTGTGTGTGTGTGTGTGTGTGTGTGTGTGTGGATGAGTGGGTAAACGAGTGTGAATGAGAGTAATTGACTATTGAGTGAGTGCGTGCGTGTGTGTGCGTGTGTGCATGCGTGCATGAGTGAGTGCATGAGTGAGTGTGTGCGTGCATGCATATGTGTGTGCATATGTGCATCAGTGAGTGGGTGAGTGGGGGAGAGAGAGAGTGAGTGAGTGAGTGAGCGAGTGTATGTGTGTGTGTGTGTGTGTGTGTGTGTGTGTGTGTGTGTGTGTGTGTGTGTGTGTGTGTGTGTGTGTGTGTGTGTGTGTGTGTGTGTGTGTGTGTGTGTGCATGCATGCATGTGTGTGTGAATGTACTTGTATAAGTTCATGCATTTGTGTGTATGTGTATGCACCATGCTGTCACCAGCTGGATAATTTAGTGACACAGAATTCCACCCACATGCAGCCTAACCATGGATGTCACAGTGAGGGACAAACCTGTTCTGACCTACCTGAGCATACCAGATGGTGGGCTCATTCTCCTCATCGACGGACTTGACGATGGTGTAGAGCTGAACATCATGGCCAACCCGCAGCTCGTTCATAGGCTCCATCTCAAACAGGCCAGAGTCATCCGTCTGGTCCGCCGTATCAATTGTCTCAAAGTCCCAGACCTGTTGACCAGCTCACATTAGTTCCATTCTCATCAATCATAACTGATCAATACAGCTGTCTCTATTGCATAAGACTGTATATTATCTGACTAAAGAGTACACATTATGTACAACAATTACTGGGCATCAGAACACAAGGGAGTTAATTAGCACTCCAAATACGTAACACAAGCAGAACAACAAAGACCCAAGTCACCTACAGTAACTCTCAACTGGCATGCGTGTAAATACAAGGTACATAAACTCCACCAGAGGTACATCCACAGTAACTCTCACCTGGCATGCGTGTAAATACAAGGTACATAAACTCAACCAGAGGTACATCCTCTTTACTGGGCATCAGTTTTGAACATAGGTCACTGAAAATTTTCCAACTATACCAAATATATCCAGGTAATACAGACTAAAAATATATTGAAAAAACAAAAAATGTTACATATTCCATCCAGCAACATTAGTAGCTATGGCAACTGCACAACTCTTAGCTTTGTATATATGCACCAAACATACTCTCACCCTGATTATCAATCAACACAACTTTGATGTATTCATCAAAACTCTCACCCTGATGTATTCATCAACACATACTCTCACCCTGATGTACCCCACCACACACACTCACCCTGATGTATCCACCACACAAACTCACCCTGATGTATTCACCACACAAACTCACCCTGATGTATTCACCACACAAACTCACCCTGATGTATTCACCACACAAACTCACCCTGATGTATTCACCACACAAACTCATCCTGATATATTCACCACACACACTCACCCTGATGTATCCACCACACACAATCACCCTGATGTATCCACCACACACACTCACCCTGATGTATCCACACATAAACCCACACTCACCCTGATGTATCCACCACACACACACCCCCTGATGTATCCAACACACACACACACCCTGATGTATCCACCACACACACACACCCTGATGTAGCCAACACACACACTCACCCTGATGTATCCACCACACACACACTCACCCTGATGTATCCACCCCACACTCACCCTGATGTATCCACCACACACACTCACCCTGATCTATACATCACACACTCACCCTGATGTATCCACCACACACACTCACCCTGATCTGTACATCACACACTCCCCCTGATGTATCCACCACACACACTCACCCTGATGTATCCACCACACACACTCACCCTTATCTATACATCACACACTCACCCTGATCTATACATCACACACTCACCCTGATGTATCCATCGACGCCAACAGTCATCAGCTCCCCCTTCATCCAGCAGGATCTGCATAATGGTGCCCTGGTGACACGGCTTGCGACCTCGGCGAGTGACCTCAACCTTGATGAGCACCTCCGTCCCACAGCAGCAAGTTACCCCACTCCGCCCCTGACAAGACCTTGCCGTCCCGGCAACTCCACGTAGCCCTCGATGTCTGAGATCTCCGTGCGGCCAAAGCGACCCAGCTCTCCCTGTAGCTTCAGGCCGGTGAATGTGTCGGCCATCTTCCAAAACCTGTCAGGAAACATGGAAAATGTTGCATTAC
>OY757557.1:3449668-3496055 GCA_963584105.1 Alviniconcha strummeri
GTTATTCACTGTCCAGTCATTGTCCCATCATTCAGTTTCAAGCTGTTCAGTGTTTAGTTGTTCAGTGTCTACTGGTCAGTGTCTAAACTTTCTGTGTTTTTTCAGTGTCCAGTTATTCAGAGTCTAGTCAATCAGTGTCTATTGTTTGGATGACAGGAAAACCCAGTAAGGTCCTGTTAACTACCAGTGTGTACATGTTACAGAACACATGGTGTCAAAAACATGCTGCCCAAGAAAATGTATATACAAGCCATTAGGGGCTGATCCAGCAGATGGCACAGCCCTGCTGCTGCTGGCTCTGTGGGGAAAGCTACTCAAACGTCCAATTCAAATTACAGTAAATTTCAATTTAGACAGCGTAAATAACAACCCACTTTTTGTCAGCAGCAACAACACCCTTGCTGCCAACAACAGTACCAACAACAACAGCCTACTTTCTGTCAGCAATGACAACATCCTTACTGTCAACAGCCGTAGCAACAAAAACAGATTTCTTTCTGTAGCATCAGCAACAATATTAAAAACAACATGCTTTCTGTCAACAACCATAGCAACAAAAACAGATTCCTTTCTGTAGCATCAGCAATAATATTAAAAACTACATACATTCTGTCAACAACAGTAGCAACAACTTACTTTCTGTTAATACGGGTCCCATATCAGTTTTCTCCCCTTCTGGAGCTGTTGCCTCAGGTTCACCAGCAGGTGGCACCTCCTCCTTGGCACTGACATCTTCTGTGCCTGCTGTGGTTGCCTCAGCATCTGGTTTGGCCTCCTCGCCAGTTGCTTCAGATGGCTCAGTGGTTGTGGCTGGTTCAGCTGGGGGTTTCTCTTCGGCCTCGGCAGTTGTCTCAGCAGTTCCCTCTGCAGGTGCTTCTTTGGCTGCTTCTTCTGCAGGTGTTTCTTTGGCTGCTTCTTCTGCAGGTGCTTCTGTGGCCGGTTCTTCTGCAGGTGCTTCTGTGGCTGGTTCTTCTGCAGGTGCTTCTGTGGCTGGTTCTTCTGCAGGTGCTTCTGTGGCTGGTTCTTCTGCAGGATCTTCTGTGGCTGGCCCTTTGTCCCCCTCAGCTGGTGTTTCTGTGCGTTCAGCAAAGGTCAAGACTGACCAGTTAATGTTTGCACCCTTTTAGTTTACCACAAGTGAATGTGCAGTACCTTGAAATTGGCATTGTTAAATGATTACAGGCCAGGGCACATTATTACACACACACACACACACACACACTCACACACACACACACTCACACACACACACACACACACACACACACACACGCACACACACACACACACACACACACACACACATGCACGTACACATGCATACACACACACACACACACAACACAATCACAACACAACACAACACACACACACACACACACACACACACACACACACACACAATGCACACACACACACACACACACACACACACACACACACACACACACACACACACACACACACACACACACTGTTGTACTGTTTTCTGTGAGGTTGACTTTCCATCGCCACTGCAGGCACTGAACTCACAAATTTGCCGAGAGCTGGTCGAGGGTTTTGATTCTGCAAGGCATCACACACACCAGGAATACATGAAATATTCCTCCATAGCCAAACATCCACCCATTTCATTGTCTCTCCTTACCGTCAGCGGGATTTTCCTCGGCAGGAACGGATGGCTTTTCTTCGGCGTCCATTTTGCTTGTCGCCTGTTGCTAAGGGCATCACTCCAAGGGAAGGAACTCTCATGTATACTAGCAATGAATGGTTGTGGTTCCTGGTAAGCTAAAAATACTTTCTTTCTCCAGTCGTTGCTGGATGAAATGTTCATTGTAAATGAGATTGTGTCATGCTTCCTTATGGCAACAGTTTGTTGTCTGCAGACTTCATGAACGCAGCCTGGGATCGCATAAGCCTAAAAATAACTAAACAACGCTCGGAGCAAGCTTACTGGCAGTGACCGAGTGAAGCCCAATATCAAAGAGAGGTCAAGGTCGAAGCAAGTCTGGCGGGAAGCAGCTTGTCGAACCGGCCTCAACGTCGTATGGGGCAGTTCGACAGGCTGAGAGCTAGTAGTGATACTAAATTACCCATGGATACTAGTACCATGCATAGTTATTCGCCAAGCGCAAGACCAGCAAGCAGTTAAAATAGCTTTACAACCTCCATTAAATACAGTAACAGAAAAGCCTCGCATCAGTTCATTCCGATATCATCAACACAACGTGTGGAATCAGTACAGATGCCAAGGGTAAAACAAAAAGTCTGCAAGTGAGTACACTGATACCCAAACCAGGTCAACGTCTGGCCGGCGAGCCTTCAGGTGCGTTGCTCCACCGCTCCACAAGGCACCGCCTGCACTGAAGCAGCAAGAACAAAGCCGCAGAAAGCCATTGTGTAGTTCTACAGCTGTTTCAAAACTGCTCAGACTGACTCAGTTCGGCCCCGGCGCAAAACTCATAAATCATTTTGGTCACGGTGTCGGTGGTGGCGATATTTTCATGACAGCTTATGCCGGTGTGTGTGTGTGTGTGTGTGTGTGTGTGTGTGTGTGTGTGTGTGTGTGTGTGTGTGTGTGTGTGTGTGTGTGTATGTGTGTGTGTGTATGTGCGCCTGTGTGTGTGCCGTGTGTGTCTGTCAGTGTGTGTGTATGTGTGTGTACATGTGTCTGTCATGTATCGTGTGTGGCGAGGACCTTTTGTTACTCTCCTCACACTGGTTTTAGTGAGCAGTTTCTTATACAGTCCTCAACTTAGTGAGGAGTTCCTCTCTTACACTCCTGGTGCTAATTTTAGTGAGGAGTATCTCTTACAAATGCTCATGCTAGTTTTAGTGAAGAGTTTCTCTTTTAATCCTGATGCTAGTTTTAGTGAGGCGTCTCTCTCAGAGCTACACACCTCATGCTAGTTTTAGTGATGTGTTTCTCAGTCTTGCACTCCTGATGCTACTTCTAGTGAGGTGTTTCTCTTACACACCTCATGCTATTTTTAGTGAGGTGTTTCTTTTATACACCTCATGCTAGTTTTAGTGATCTGTTTCTCTTCAGTCGCGGCACTCCTGATAATACTTCTAGTCAGTTTCTCTTGCACACAGTCATCACGATAGTTTTAGTGAGGAGTTTCTCTTACATTCCCCATATTGATCATAGTGTGGATGTTTTGAAACACTTTGCATGCTGGATCGGTGAAAATCTTCTCTTACACTCACTGACGCGCACACCTCATGCAGGAGTTAGTTAGGACATGGCGTTTATCTTATACTGTAGTAGTAACGACTACAGAGAAATAATCCTACATGTTATCCATTGTCCATTGTCCAAACAAAGACGCAAGAGCAAGGTCTGACAGGTTACAGCTCGGTACGGCTCACATCCAGAGCTTCACACAGACTAGGCAAGTGTCGGTTGTCATGGGTATGACTCGGTTTTGGGCTGCTATCGGCTCTTAGCGAGTGCAGTGCATGCTCAGGGCGCGGCAGCCACCGACACGCCTCGTCTGGCTTCGTCTTCGGTACAGACTGACCTGACAGCTCAGTCCTGACATGACCTCGTCCGTACGTCTGTCTTTCTTTTTACACTCATCGTGCTGTTTAGTGAGGAGTTTCTCTTACACTCCTCGAGTCATGCTGTTTTGGTGAGGAGTTTCTCTTACACTCCTCGAGCTGGTTTTACTGAGGAATTTCTCTTACACTCCTCGAGCTGGTTTGTATTGAGGAGCTTCTCTTACTGACACTCCTCGAGCTGGTTTTACTGAGGAGCTTCTCTTACACTCCTCGAGCTGGTTTTACTGAGGAGCTTCTCTTACACTCCTCGAGCTGGTTTTACTGAGGAGATTCTCTTACACTCCTCGAGCTGGTTTAGTGAGGACTCGTCAGTTTTTCTTACACTCCTCGAGCTGGTCTAAGTGAGGAGTTTCTTATACAGTCCTCTTAGTGATGAGTTCCTCTTACACTCCTGATACTAATTTTAGTGAGGAGTCTCTTTTACGTTGCTCATGCTACTTTTAGCGAAAGGTTTCTCTTTTAATCCTGATGCTAGTTTAGTGAAGAGTCTTTCGTACACCCCTCAAACTAGTTTTAGCGAGAAGCTTCCCTTACGAATTTAGCGGTAGTTTTAAGGTGGAGTTTCTCTTACACACCTCATTCTACGTTTAGTGAGGTGTTTCTCTTACACATCTCATGCTAGTTTTAGTGAGGCGTTTCTCTTACACACCTCATGCTAGTTTTAGTGAGGTGTTACTCTTGCAGTACCGATAATAATTCTAGTGAGGTACTTCTCTTACACACCTCATGCTGTTTTTAGTTATGTGTTTCTCTTGCACATCTGATGATACTTCTAGTGAAGTGTTTCTCTTAAGCACATCATACTAGTTTTAGTGAGGTGTTTCTCTTACGCACCTCATGATAGTTTTAATGAGGTATTGCTCTTGCACTCCTGATGCTACTTCTAGTGAGGTGCTTTTCTTACACGCCTCAAGCTAGTTTTAGTGAACTGTTTCTCTTGCACTCCTGTTGTTACTTCTAGTGAGGTGTTCTCTTGCACTCCTGATGCTACTTCCAGTGAGGTGTTTCTCTTACACACCTCATGTTAGATTTAGTGAGGTATTCTTCTTACACACTTCATGCCAGATCTAGTGAGGTGTTTCTCTTACACACCTCATGCTAGTTTTAGTGAGGTGTTTCTCTTACACTCCTCATGCTAGTTTTATTAAAGTGTTTCGCTTACACACCTCCAGCTAGTTTAATGAAGTGCTTCTCTTCCTCACTTTATGCTAGTTTTAGTGAGGTGTTTCTCCTGCATACCTAATGATACTTCTAGTTAGGTGTTTCTCTTACACACCTCATGCTAGTTTCAGTGAGTTGTTTCTCTTACACACCTCATGCCAGTTTTAGTGAGGTGTTTCTCTTACACACCTCATGCTAGTTGTAGTGGGGTGTTTCACCTACACACCTCATGCTAGTTTTAGTGAGGTGTTTCTCTTACACACCTCATGCTAATTTTAGTGAGGTGCTTCTCTTACACACCTCATGGTAGTTTTAGTGAAGTTTTTCTCTTACACACCTCATGCTAGTTTTAGTGAAGTGTTTCTCTTACACACCTCATGCTACTTTCAGTGAGGTGTTTCTCATGCACTCCTGATGCTACTTTTATTGAGGTGTTTCTCTTACACACCTCATGCTAGTTTTAGTGAAGTGTTTCTCTTACACACTCCTGTCAGTTTTAGTGAGGTGTTTCTCTTACACACCCCATGCTAGTTTTAGTGAGGTGCTACCTTTAGTGAAGAATTTCTCTTTTAATGCTAGTTTTAGTGAGGTGTTTCTCTTGCACTCCTGAAGATACTTCTAGTGAGATGTTTCTCTTACACACCTCATACTAGTTTTAGTGAGCTGTTTCTCTTACACACCTAATGCTAGTTTCAGTGAGGTGTTTCTCTTTACCTCATGCTAGTTTTAGTGAGGTGTTTCTCTTCCACACCTCATGCTAGTTTTAGTGAAATGTTTCTCTTGCAGTCCTGATAATACTTCAGTGAGGTGCTTCTTCTACACACCTCATGCTAGTTTTAGAGAGGTGTTTTTCTTGTACACTTTTGCCAATTCTAGTGAGGTGTTTCTCGTACACACCTCATGCTTGTTTTAGTTAGGTGTTTCTCTTACACACCTCATGCTAGTTTTAGTGATGTTTTTCTTACACACCTCATGCTAGTTTTAGTAAGGTGTTTCTCTTGCACTCTTGATGATAATGCTAGTGAGGTATTTCTCTCACACATCTCAGGCTAGCTTTAGTGAAGCGTTTCTCTTACGCACCTGATGCTAGTTTTAGTGAGGTGTTTCTCTTACGCACTTCATGCTAGTTTTAGTGAAATGTTTCTCTTGCACATCTGATGATACTTCTAGTGAAAGTTTTCTCTTACACACCTCATGCTAGTTTTAGTGAGGCGTTTCTCTTCCACTCCTGTTACTACTTCTAGTGAGGTGTCTCTGTTACACACCTCATGCTAGTTTTAGTGAAGTGTTTTTCTTGCACATCTGATGATACGTCGTGTGAAGTGTTTCTTTTACACACCTCATGCTAGTTTTAGTGAGGTGTTTCTCTTACACACCTCATGCTAGTTTTAGTGAGGTGTTTCTCTTACACACCTTATGCTAGTTTTAGTGAGGTGCTTCTCTTTCAGTTCTGATAATACTTCTAGTGAGGTGTCTTTCTTACACACCTCATGCTATGTTTATTCGTGAGGAGTTTCTCTTAAACTCCTGATGCTACTTTTAATGAGGAATTTCTCTTACCCTCCTCATTCTAGTTTTAGTGAGGAGTTTCTCTTACACTCCCCATACTAGTTTTAGTGACGTTTTCATATACTCCTGGTGCTGGTTTTAGTGAGGAATTTATCTGATCTGTTCATGCTAGTTTTAGTGAGGACTTTCTCGTACATTCCTCTTGCTAATTTTACTGACGAATTGTACACTCCTGTGATGCTACTTTTAGTGAGGAGTTTCTCTTACACTCTTGATGCTAGTTTTAGTGAGGAGTTTCCTTCCTGATGCTAGTTTTATAGAGGAGACACTCTTACACTCCTCATATTGGTTTAGTGAGGAGTTTCTCTTACACTCCTCATGCTAGCTTTAGTCAGGAGTTTCTCTTACACTCCTCATGCTAGATTTAGTGAGGTGTTTTGGCGAGGAGTTTCTTTTTCAGACATCGTGCTCAATCAGTGGTTTTAGTGAGTAGTCTTTCTTGCACTCCTGATGCTAGTTTTAGTGAGGGGTTTCTCTTACACCCCTGATACCATTTTCAGTGAGAAGTTTTTCATACAGTCCTCTTGCTGCTTCAGTTTAGTTAGGAGATTTCTCTTTTATTACACACCTCATGTGATGTTTAGTGAAGAGTTTCAGTTACATTCCTGATGCTAGTTTTAGCAAGACTACACTTTTCCTGCCAGATTTAGTTCGGGGTTTCTCTGACACTCCTGATGATAGTCAAATTTTGATGAGTTTCACTTACACTCTTCGTGTTCAGTGGTTTTAGTAATAAATTTTTTTACTACTACTACTACTACTACTAACTCTTATACAGCGCTATACCCCGTAAACATTTACAAGCTCGCGGCTGTCTACATTATCAACATCAAAATCCGCTTGACAATCAAAAAGGTACAAGTACTGTAAATGCACACATCAATATCAAAATGACAAAAAAGCCAGAATGAGCAAAGTACCTCGATATATGCGTACATCGATAGTGAGGACTTTCTCTTACAGTCCTAATGCTGACTGAGTTTAATGGGGAGTTTCTCTTACACTCCGGATGCTAGCTTTAGTGAGAAGTTGACACTCCTGATGCCAGTTTTAATGTGGAGTTTGTGTTACAGTCTTCATGCTAGTTTTAGCCTGGAGGAGTTTCTCTTAAGACTCCTTCTGCTAATTTTGCAATGAGTTTCATTTACACCCCTAATGATGATCATTTTAGCGAGGAGTAGCAGTCTTGACAACTGACCAGAAACAAAAACAAACAAACAAAAACAAAACAACAAACAACAAAACAACAACAACAAAACAGAAAAAAGAAGAAGAAAAAAACATAAACTACTCGCCAAAATGGGGGGGGGGGGGGGGGGGGGCATTTACATACACAAGTATACCATCTTCCTGGTAGATCAGCTCTATGCAAGTTTACAAATAATAATCCATTCTTTACCTACTGTAGTGTCTAACTGCTTTCTTCTGTTTATAACATGGAAAACAAATTCTGAACCATTTAGACACAGACGTTTAAATTCTTGCTTCAGTTCGGTGCTGATTTTACTGGATATGACGTTAACTTGTGGTAGTGCTCCAAACTCTAGGCTAGCCTATGACAGCTTTACTCTAGAGCAATACATGCACGCACGCACACGCACACACTCTCTCTCTCTCTCTCTCTCTCTCTCTCTCTCTCTCTCTCTCTCTCTCTCTCTCTCTGTGACATACAGTGGATATATACAATGGATTCAATTCTTGAAATATACTCGATGAGACAGACAGACAGAGAGACAGACAGACAGACAGACAGACATAGAGAGAGCTGCACGGTACTCACAACTGATGGAGTCTTTCCGCATCAAACAAAACTTGATCGCGCTCACAGTCCAAACCCTGCTTTTCTGACGGATTTGGTACAGGGCCGATGCGGCTGGGAATTTAACTTGATAAAATTTTAATACGTTGGCATAATGTTTTCAAAAAAGAGTCAGGTATGGGCCTAATTGCCAGCAGAAATACTGATGGACGGCTGAGACTGCGCTGAATGCAGAGAAAACCAGGTCCTTGACTGTGACAAAACCGGCAACTGGTGATGCGGGCGAAGGCGACGACTACCGGACCATTGGACCTCTATGTGCGGGAACTGCGGCGGCGTGAAGAGACTGACACAGAAGAGGGACATGGTAAATGATGGTTCAGATACTAAGTATCAATTTTGTTCTGAACTTCGCCTTGAGGTGTTGGTTCCTCAGTGGGGAGCACTCACTGAGTGACTGGCCGGGGAGACTTGGAGACTTAATAAGTCTTCACATGTGAACTGTGTTAAAATCCAGCTAACAGTGGATTCTGCACTCTGTCCTGTGCTCAAAGTATTGAACCCGGCCAGTGAACTCGGCACGACTGAAAATCTTGAGAACTACTCACGCCCAGTCAGTAACGATCGAAGCTGTCACACTCAGTGAATGGACAATGCTGTGCCGTGAGTAAAATCAGCCGGAAAAGTAACTCAGAACGGAGAGAGAAGCTCCAGTTTTTCGGCTATTTAAACACACACACACACACACACACACACACACACACACACACACACACACACACACACACACACACACACACACACACACACACACACACACACACTCAGTGACAAAAATCCAAGCACTGGTTTACGACATCCTTCCTTCAAGGAAGGTGCCGGAAAGCGATGCTCGGACCGCTGACACACTGTGACGACACACACTGACTCCGACTGAACTTGATGATGATGATGATGAGTTGTTGCTTAATGTCCTCAGATGTCATTTGACATATTAGGGACAAGTTGTGACCAATGCCGAAGCACGGTTCAATAAAAGCCACATACGTAAGGTGTATGCGTGTTTAGCTGTAACCTGCCACCTGCACTTTTGGCAGAATGACCGGGATCTTTTACGTGCTACTGTGGTAACACGGGGGTGGAATGGATACCGAAATAAGAGTCAGCACAGAAAGTCGACCCTGGAGAAGAAAATTCTCCCGCCGTTCCAGCAGGGATTCGAACCCGCGACCTTTCAATCACGAGTCCGGCGCTCTAACCACTGAGCTATCCCCGCCCCCAAGACTGAACTTGAACTCGCACGCCGTGTTTTATGTGGAAATAATTCTTATGTATAACGTTCACGGCTCACTCATTCATGCCTATATCAGTATATGTATAATTAAATGATACCTGTAATTTTCTATTTAACGGGGCGAAGGGGGAAGGGGGTATGGAGGTGGGGGGAGAGGGAGATTATTATATACCTATCGTCACAGTCACCACCAGAATGATTCCTGCATCAAGATGGGCAGCGATGAGAGACATTTTAATGTTTCAGTACGGGAAGTGATGGACAAAGTCAAAGGACAGTATCCACAAACCACAACCTTTTTGAAGAGAAAGGACAGCCGAAGCGGTATCGAACCGAGGTCCTTCCGCTTACTAACGCCTTACTGCTAGGCCAAACCGGCTCACTTAGTTACGCCACTGAAGGGGCACTCTTTGTCTCCGGGCAGCTGTCCAGCGACGCGGTCAGCGACTTCCGAAAGGTTCGGGTACTAATATGACTGTAGAAGCAACCTAGCGCCCAAGCACGCATGTAAACATTAGACGCATCCAACCCGGTTAAAAAACAGAGTTCTGTCTCGATTCAAACGATTGTGGTTTTCTTTGTGCTGGTGTAAACTTTGTTGGCGGCTATAAATGACACGCCTTGTTTTATTTGAGTTGTTTGTAACAAACTTAGTACTGTTTGAGCACCAGCAAAAGAACTGCTCGTTAGCTAACAGTTTTCTGGACCCTATGGCGTAACTAAATACGGCAGTGGCTGAAGGAAGGATGTCGTAAACCAGTGCCTGGAGTTTTGATACTGATAAGACTGTGGAAACAACAGAGCCCAAGCAACCAAGTAAAACATGAGACGCATCAGCCCCGGGTTTAAAAAAAAGAAAAGAAAAAAAAAGAAAAAAGTTCCGTCTCGACTCAAACGATTTTGTGCGTTACATAATTTATTACAAACTTACTGCCGTTTGAACATCACTGAAACACTGTTCGTTAGCCAGCAGTTTTTGAAAACATATGGCCGCGTAGTTAACGATGGCAGTGGTTGGAGGAAGGATGTCGTATACCAGTGCTTGGAGTTTGGTCAGAGAGCTGACGAAGGCAAGCCGCCTATGCGCACGACAGTTGGTAACGGCCGGCCGGCACTGCGGCTGGTCACTCAGGAGTGTGTGGCCAGGCTGGATGGTGTGTGGAGCACGAGGCGTGTGAATGGACCTTTAGTTCGGTGGGGATGTAGGCTCAGTGTGTGGCCAGGCTGGATGGTGTGTGTGGAACACGAAGCGTGTGAATGGACCTTTAGTTCGGTGGGAATGCATGGATAGTGCAGGCTCAGTGTGTGGCTAAGCTGGATGGTGTGTGGAGCACGAGGCGTATGAATGGACCTTTAGTTCCGTGGGGATGCATGGATAGTGCAGGCTCAGTGTGTGGCTAGGCTGGATGGTGTGTGGAGCACGAGGCGTGTGAATGGACCTTTAGTTCCGTGGGGATGCATGGATAGTGCAGGCTCAGTGTGTGGCTAGGCTGGATGGTGCGTGGAGCACGGGGCGTGTGAATGGACCTTTAGTTCGGTGGGAA
Organism: Alviniconcha strummeri; assembly: GCA_963584105.1. NCBI lineage: Eukaryota > Metazoa > Mollusca > Gastropoda > Provannidae > Alviniconcha > Alviniconcha strummeri. Next base: position 3,460,560 of record OY757557.1, read on the forward strand.
TGCATGGATCCTATGTAGGCTCAGTGTGTGGCTAGGCTGGATGATGTGTGGAGCACGAGGCGTGTGAATGGACCTTTAGTTCCGTGGGGATGCATGGATAGTGCAGGCTCAGTGTGTGGCCAGGCTGGGTGGTGTGTGGAGTACATGTAGTGTGTCTGTATGTGTGTGTGCGTGCGCGCTCGCGTGTACGTGCGTGGGTGGGTGCGCGCGCGCGTATGCATGCACGTGCGTGTGTGTTTTCAAGCACATATGAAAGACACAAAAAATTGTCTATCGTGTTCGTAATCGCATTCTCTTCTCTCTTTCTCTTCTAAAACCTTTTCGCCGACATTTTTCCTAGAAGAATTTAAGAGACAGAGACAGAGACGGTGCAGGAAGTCTGACTAAGGTACCAGCGGAATTTGACACAAACTCAGACACAGTCACGCGGCGAAAAGAAACAAGACAGTGTGTATGTACAAGCACGGATGGCTTTATTGGAGTGAGGTGCTACATGTAGCTTCACATCTTTCACAGTCCCCCCCGAACCTCCCCGCCCCTCCCCCCGACCCCCCTTACTGCCAGTACCCCGTCCTTAACTCCAAAAAAAGTACCGCGCCTAGAAGGGCAGCCAGATGGAGGCTAAACAGTATGTACAGGACATTGTTCATTATATTTATTGGTATCATTGACATCGGTAGTTTCATCTTCATTCATCATTTCATGGGTAAAAACATGTTTCATCACTCTCTCTTCACAGCAAGAGGGGGGACAGCGGGGAAACTGAAAGTGAAAGTGTCGGTGAAAACTGTGGACGCGGAAAACGTAAGGAAACACGGCACAAAATATATGCAAACAAATCCGTGACAAAGTCAACCCCAGAACTCCCAAGATTTTGGGTCCCCCCCCCCCCCCCCCCCCCATCATATCAGTTTTATTAATGAGGAATAAAAATTCAATTAACGTCTAAAATTACAATTAAAAAAAAAGAAAAAAAAAAGGAGGGTTACTTAAAAGAAACTTAATGCTCCACTCCTATGCCTAAAACACCATAAAAAGGTGCTGAAATGATTCTCATACAATATAAATATTCATTAAATAAAATAGTTCCTGTAGAAAGACCGATTAAAAGACCACTGAAGACTAGAAATCAATATCAATCAAATTAAAATAGGTCCAAACGAAAGCTTTGAAATACTGACATGAGACCAAAGTGGGGTAAACTGTTGAGAGTTACTGACTGACCATTAAAACAGCCGCGCACTGGAGAGGGACAAAGCGCATGTCAGTGAAAAAGGACACTTAGGGGGTTAGACACTGACAGTCAATGTGTTCAAGAAACCCAGACACCAACATGAGGAAAACCAAATCAGAACTGAACTTTCAGCTCGTTAAAAATCTGAACTTGCCATGTGTTTCTGTGTTGAAGTGGCAGCAAAAACAAAACAAAAACTGGCATTCTCTACCTTTTGTGAAATGTGAGGACTACATCTTAATCTCTATATAGATATCTCTCCAACATCATAAACACACTGATCCAAACGGACAGAAAGAGAAGCCTGTTTGCTTTAGTTCATCCCTCATTCCTTGGGGCAAGAAACACAAGGATTACACAAAGAACCACTCGTTTCCATTGCCCAGTATAATCATCACTGTCCAGTTACTTCCTTCTGAGCACAGCACACATTGGCCTGGGACACAATTTGCTGTCTTTTTCTTTTTGAAGACACAGGGAAAAGGCGAGGGAGAAAGGGGGCGGGGGGTGGGGGGGGGGGGGGGGGGAGAGAGAAGGAGATAGAAAACGAAAGAGCAGTTCTCTCCTGTATCCAGTCCATTCTTAAAAAATCAACCCAAACCAAAGAACTGCTGGAGAAACCGCTCCAGATTCTATGAACCCAAAGTCTCCGTTCTTCCAAGAACTACAGTGGCAATGACCAATGACAAAGTCCAAGAAAAATTCCATCCTTTACAGACAGGGACATGACAAAAGGCCAAAGAAGCTATGCATGCGCACACATCCACTTCCCCCTTCCACGGCAAGTGGGAGGGTGGAGAATAAATAATGTGATAAAACATATCCATGGTGAACTATGTACACAGGGCTGGCATCAGGACAGCGTGGAAACAAAGTTGTCACGTCAGATATATTCATCCTATCATTGTTTATTCACAAATAGGCCTGCACTCCTCACCCATCTACCTCCATCAATTTGGACAAGACAACCCCATCCACACACACACACACTGCTGCATTCAAGTAAAAGACAATCGTGCACCTACTGAGGTACAGCACATCACACTAGCGACTTTCATTTACGAAGGTTGTGAAGACACCCACCCCACAGATTTAAAGTTTGTTGTTCAAAGCGAGCAAGTGCCAAGGAGTTCACAAGCATGCTCACCTAAAACAGTGTGCCATCATCTAAATGTAAAACTCTACAACCTTTTTCCTTCATTTAAAAAAAAAAAAGATTTTTTAAACTGAATGGCACATGTATACAAATGTTTTAAAATGTTTCATTTTGGTTTTATTTCAAACCCATTAAGAATAACAGGATTGGGACCAAACAGTTTACAAAAAAGTAATGGTAACTTACATCATACATTTAAAATTATTTCTCAGAAATGCTTACATTTTAACAGGCTAAATGTACTCTCAATCATGTATCATGCGGATTTTCTTTTTTCTCCAAGCAAGTCAGAGCTTTGCGTTCATAAAAAGCAGTGGACTCTTGGTCTGTAGTTTTGTACCAGCGCTGTTTAACAACCAAACACAGGAAACACAGAAACATGACTGCTGAGTACTCTCTCCAGTGGAAACAAATCGACCTTGCACACTAAAACCACTGTGTCCTAGACTTTTTATGTTACCCTGCATACATTAAGGGTTCACACACACACTCACACACTGCATACACAGCCACAATAAAACTCTTATTAAAAAAAACTATAAAAAAACAGGTGGGTCAGGTAACCGTACAAGAAAAAAAAGGAAAAAAAAAGGATGGCGGCCCATTCAGTGCTAACCCACTCATCATCACAGCTTCTAGAATTCAGCATGTTATGTACAGACGTCCTTCTCTCCAGTCAACACAATGCTATCACTTCAACATTTACGCCTCATCCTACAGCCCCCTCCCACCCTTTCCATAATCATAATATACTAATACGTGCACCAGTTTTCCCAAACTTGCCAATGAAGTGTTGGTATTAGTTTTCAACTGACTGATGCAAATCCTTCACATCAGCATCAAACAGGATCAGTAATAATTGCCTGCAGCATGTCATATCAATGGTTCAACTTGTCTTTGGTTATCGTAACTATCATTACTTAATATTTTACCCATTTGTATGTGTCCTATTTTTGTTTTTGTTTTCATGAAATCTGAATTGGTGACTGTCACCATGGCATGTGGTGACAATACATAATTTTCATAAAAATGTACCTTTTTAGCTTAAATTCTTTAATCATTTAGAAATCATTCAAATGACATGCTGACAAATTATCTCGCAACCTCTGTCCACTGAACACAGCACTTCCCTCAATATCACACTCTTCTACACGCACACACACACACACACACACACACACACACACACACACACACACACACACACACACACACACACACACACAGAATTTGGCAATGGGCAAATGCTACAAAGTTTACAAAACATCTGACTGGGACATGTAATAGCCCATTCCATTTTTTAGTAAAACTTTTGCCATCTTTTTTCACCTCATGTTGCAAACCTCAACCCCAAACTCCCCTGAAGATGGCTGATCTCTCTTGACCTGAATACCCCCACTTTCCACTCTACCATGGTGCCTTTTTTCTTGCAGCCTTAGTCTGAATACAGTCACTTAGTCTGAATACAGTCACTTTTCACTGCTCTGTGATGACGTTCGCTCTTAACCTGAATACACCATCCCAATGAAGGCTCACAGCCGATTTGCTCATACAGGCTGACAAATTATCTCACAAATTCTGCTCCCTTTCAGTCACATACCAGGTTAAGACCACTCTGTCACTGCGCCAGTTAAGGATATAGCATAACATTCTGTTCCCTCTCAGTCGAGTACCAGATAAGATCACCCAGTCATTGCGCTTGTTAAGGATATATAGTGTATCATTCTGCTCCCTTTCAGCCACATACCAGATAAGACCACTCGTCACCATGCCATGTAAGGATATAGCGTATCATTCTGTTCCCTTTCAGTCGCATACCAACAAGACCACTCAGTCAAAGCGCCGGTGACAGATGTAGTGTCCCACTCTGTTCCCTCTCACAGTCACATACTACATAAGACCACTCTGCCAGCGTGGTGGTGACAGATTAGTATCCCATGCTGCATCCAGGGGCCCCATCGCCTCGGGTTCCCAGTTTCGTTCCAAGAGCCCTATTCCAAAAAGAGTGTCGTCCACCTCCAAGAAAATAGTTGTATGATACATAACACACACTCAGCAAGCAAGTACAAGCTAAGAATACAATTTGTATTACAAACTACCCATCACTCTCTCTCTCTCTCTCTCTCTTTCACTCTCTCGGTGCTTCAAATCAAAATTCAGCTCATTTTGAATGTGTCCCCATCACATTCTACGTTGAAAGTTTTTTTTTTTCTTCTTCTCTTCTTGCTATTGGGCACGCAAACATTTCATAACCATTTCCGAATCCAACTTGCATTTCAATTCAAACTCTGTATAAAGCACATGCTTGACGGTTCCGTGCAGACCAGAAAATACCATCTTGCCATGAACGCTTAGTTCAAGGTCACTGACACATCATGGCATAACAGGCACAGTAAAGGGACAGCACTCCTCAGCGCCTGCCCCATCACTTAAAGTGGCTGCCCTTTGGCAAGGGCAACCACGCACACAGTTACTTTTTTAGTTTCTTTTCAGTGCTCCACTCATAGTCACTCTGAGTTCCAAGAGTTCACACAGTATCATCTTTTTTCATATCTCGGCCAAGGCAGCAATGCGTTTGGATAAATGTGTCCCTTTGCGTCACCACATAGGCTAAGAGGAGACGTGTGTTCAGCATGGCTGCGATCCCTTCATTTCAGCCAAGCACGTACATCCGTTGCACCCAAATCACAATGAACTTGTCTGTACACGCAGCAGTTCCACATCCAGCTCCGTCCCTCCCACCCTTCTCTCCCCTTCCTGCGCTCACACCCAGCATGCAACAGTCCTCTCACTTCCCTCAAACAGCCCAGCAGACCGGCAACGGCCTTTTCAGTAACAACGCGCATTGTTGAAACATCCATCCATTGTCCTTGACGTGGACGTTAACACTCCTGTCTGTTTGCGGTAGGATTTTTTTTCTGGTGGTTAATGACTTCTCTTGTAGGTAACTGGTTTCTGACATTGTAGGTTCACTCGCTGATTTTGTCTGAACTTTCTAGGTTGATCAAATACGGTCGGAGGCATTGTCCAGAAATGCTGTTCGTTATTTTTGCTTCTTTTCAGCCAGCTTTCCTGGTGCTGGGCTTTGACAATGGGGGTTGTCCGACAAGTCAGAGCTCTTCTTCACTTCATCACAGCCGACGTCTGTTCAGAAAGGAAGCAGGCGTTTTCACTCAACACGGCCAGTCGTAGTTGTTGTTAAATAAAATGGCAAACAAGCATCAGTGGCAAGCAGCCCTGCCCGCTTCAGTGGAGGTGAAATGCTTGACATTTGGCAGAGGTTGGAGTAATACCATGATGGCTGCCCTACAGGGGTTCTTTGTGTTGTCGGGTCGGTGAATACAGTTCTCTCCCCCTGGTCTTAAAGCTGCACTTGCTGAAAATGCTTCCCCCATGCTGTGCATGTGGTGCCTGACAAAGGACAGCCAGCATGCACATGGCTAATCGAGTTTAGTCAGAGACAATGGAACAGAATGTGTACTTTTATTCAGTTCTGTCCACTGGGCCAGAACTAGTAGAAGGACAAAAAAACACAGCCAAAAATGGCGCCTACTCCTTTCTCATTTTCCCTATCTCACGTTTAGTTCCCTCGATCTACAAAGTTACTCAGAATATCTTGTTCCCATCTTATCCTGCACCTAGTTCCCTTTTCTGGTGGTTACTGAAACGTCTTTTCCCCATTTTATCCTGCACTTAGTTCCCATATCTAGGTAATAGAAAGATATTGTTCCAATTTTATCTTGCACTTTGTTCCCTTACCTAGGTTATAGAAATATCTTATTCCAGTTTTATCCTGCACTTTGTTCCCTCATCTAGGTTATAGAAAGATCTTGTCCAATTTTATCCTGCACTTAGTTCCCTTATCTAGGTTATAGAAAAAAAAAAGATTCCAGTTTTATCCTGCACTTAGTTCCCTTATCTATGTTATTCCCTTACCTATGTTATAGAAATATCTTGTTCCAATTTCATCCTGCACTTAGTTCCCCTTTTCTGACAGTAACTAAAATATTTTGTCCCCATTTAATCCCGCACCTAGTTTCCATTTTCTAGGTTACTAAAAATATCTTGTTCCCATTTCCCCTGCACCTAGTGCCCTGCTCTAGGAGGCTATTAAAAATATCTTGTTCCCAGTTTATTCTGCACTTAGTTCTCCTTTCCAGGAGGTTACTAAAAATATCTTGTTCCCATTTTATCCTGCACCTAGTTTCCCTTTTTCTGGGAGGTTAAAATAATGTGTTCCCATTTCATTCTGCACCATGCTCCCCTTCTGGGGGGCAGGTTAATAAAGTATTTGGTGGGCAGGAAAGTCAGCAAGTTTTGCTGGAGGCACAGGCTGGGAAGCAGTTGCCGTATTGAAATGAAGACACAAAAGTCTGTGTTTAGTTAGGCGAGTAAGCCCCCGAGCATATGTGTAATAACCACCACTCTTACAGGAATATGCAGCATTCTGCCAGTTGCAGTTATCACTAAACGTATCCTATTACACACAAATGTTTGCCAACTTTCCTCAAACAAGCAGCTAACCCCGTCTAGTTGGTCAACCTCAGACTGCTTACTCCTAGTATTCATAACAGCAGTCACTAACAATAACCACAACCGTAAGATGGATTCCAGTTGCCCTAGTCATTCTCTCAGCCTACACAGTAACCTCCCCCACCCCACCCCACCCCCCCAAAACAACAACCCACCATTCTAAAAATAAACACTTGTTCTCTCATAAATCTAAGACTCTTTTTTTCTTCTTCCTTTTTCTCCAAATGGTCCCACTCCCTTAAAATGTTGACTGTGTGTCCTACACACTGCTGAACACATTCCATCCTGCCACTGATGAGGCTGAGGGTACAGCAACCCAGTTCACAACCAAGTGGCTCACTGCGGGACATCATGGCGTCTGTTGCCATGATTCACAGTCGCAGTCACTTTTCTTGGTGTATTCGCATGCTGCTGACAGTATGGTGCATTGCAGTTGTTGTTGGTCTGCATTTCGTTTTCCTTTGCCTTTTTCTTTCTTCTTTTAATAACAGAAAAATAGTCAATGAAGTAAGCATGGTTTCAAATTGTGGGGGACCCTGCATCTTGCTCTCACAGTCTTATCTTATCCACATCCCATTGAAAATCGTTGTGAACATAGCCAACCAGCCAGAAGACGCCAAGCTTCGACTGCTGGCCCGGGTCCACTTCCCCGCAGCAGAGTCGGCCACCCGGAGACGACGTGAAAGAGGCTGCCTGCGCGGATGTTGCTGAAACCAGAAACCAAGCCGGAGACCAGGAGAGGAGAAATGCAGCCCCTTTTGTGCAAAAGGTGCATGACGGCTGGCAACAGTGTGGCGAGGAAGCGCCGACAGATCCTCTGCAACACCGGGGCTGGTTGTGCTGCTAGCTACCTCCCTCCCCCCTTTCCTTTCCACCCCCCACCCCTTCCCCTCCCCGGGGTCAATGGCTAGCCACAGGGCTCTGCTGGACGCACACCCCCACCATGGGGGACTCTTCCCCGCGGGGCTCCGGGGCAGTTCGGTGACCCACTGGGGGAGGGGCACCCCCCTCGTGTGCCACGGCGAGCGGCTGGGGGACGGAGGTGTTGGCCTGGGTGATGGTGAAGGGGTAGTTGGCGGCCGGCCAGCTTTGCTGGGGGAACTGGCTGTACTGGGCCGATGGCGGGTAGCCGCCCAGCTGCATACTCAGGGAGCCCAGCTGGGGTTCGATCCCCTGCAGCCCTCCGCCCTGCGTGGCCGAGTGTCCGTGGTGCAGCGTGCTCAGGTCCACGGGCACGCTGTTGGTGGCCGCCAAGACCCCGGCCTGACCGGGGCGCTGGGGGTGGGGGTGGCTGACGTCGGGGGGCGGGCCGTAGGCGTGGCCCGGCACCCCCATGTTCTGGGGCCCCGGCAGCGCTGATGAAGAGGACGAGGAGGTGGATGAGAGGGAGGTGGTGGAGGACTGCACGGCTGCCAGAGGCCCCGACTGGTGACCTCCGTGGTGGTGATGGTGGTGACCTCGGTGAGTGGTGAACTGGTGCCCGGTGTGCAGAACCCCACCATTGTTGCTGTGACGACCCTCCCACCCGCCCTGGGAGCGGGAGCCCTGGTGGGCGGGGGGTGGCGCAATGCGGTGCGCATGGTTGGGGGGGCTCTCACAGTCCATTGTTGCGGGCACCGCAGGGTGCTGGTGGGAAGCCGAGTGGGAGTGAGCGTGGTGGTGGCCGTGGTGTTGGTGGGTGGGGTCCGACCTTGCTCGTCCGCTGGACGTGCTTCCCACTGCAACAACAAGACAAGCACTAGGTTAAGGAACATCTCTGTTATATTGTGTTTCCAACACGCCACCGCAGCACCAAGACAGGCGCTAGGTTAGGGAACATATACATTTTTGCTGGTAGGCATAATACCTTCGACGCACAGTGTTTCCAACATACTCTGGAACACAATGCCACTGCCTCTATTCCTCACACATCCCTTACTAGTGATGGCAGGAGTGACATTATTCATACACTATTTTGTACAGCCTCAGCAACTATAGAAGAATCATGCAATGTGGCATCATGATCACCATGACAAGGAAGTGGTTGCCCAAACTAATCCCCGCCACTCCAACCTCTCCCTACTTCGTTTGTTTTCATGAGCTCTCCCAGCACCAGGAGCCAGAATGTGAAAGCAGAAAATGGGCTGAACTCCCACAAGTTCCTCTGTAGCACACCAAGAGGTTAACATTCTGCAGGCAGGTTTTCACACCCTGAAAAGAGCTGACTGATGTCACACCTGAAAAGAGCTGACTGATGTCACACCTAAAAAGAGCTGACTGATGTCACACCTGAAAAGAGCTGACCAATACTGATGTCACACTCTGAAAAGAGCTGACCAATGTCATACCCTGAAAAGAGTTGACATGTCACACACTGAAAAGAGCTGACTGGTGTCACACTATGAAAAGAGCTGACTGATGTCATTTTCCCATGCTGTTAGTGTTACAACTGCATACATTTCTTGCAAACTGATGGACAAGTAATAGTAATACCAAGCGTTAACAGGGCATCACATGAAAATAAATCCAACAATTATATGTGCACAGAAAACAAGCACACAAAACAGAAAGGTACTGACACAAAACATTCGGGCATAAAATAAAGACATCAGTCTCACTTCAACTGATTTGGCTTAAGTTTACAAGGTGGCAGTCTTTCTTTAAGCGATGTTTCCAGGACGGAGTATGGCAGTACAAGTCAAGTGCTCATGTGTGTAAGGCCCCTAAGAACTCACAGGACATAGCGGGCATTTTCATGCAAAGCAACGTTCTCAGAATGAACATTTCTGGTTGTCCTAGCAGCCCTTCTGTTAGAGACAACAACAATCAAAATCCAGAACACTATGAAAATGAAATGCTCAGCCGGAAATCAGAATAAGCCCCCTGTGCTTGGCAGACAGCGTTTACCAGACAGCATTTTGATCTACCATTTACAGTCTGCTGAAAGCTGCACAGAGTGGAAGTTAGAATGGCACAGCTCCCGGGGGAAAGAAACAGCAGCAAATCAGGGGTCAGAGAGACAAGCTACAAGGACAAAAAGCAAAGTAGGGGTCACAGAGACAAGCTACAGGGACAAAAAGCAAAGTAGGGGTCACAGAGACAAGCTACAAGAAGCAAATCAGGGGTCAGAGAGACAAGCTACAAGGACAAGAAGCAAATCAGGGGTCAGAGAGACAAGCTACAAGGAGTAAAGCAGGGGTCAGAGAGACAAGCTACAAGGAGTAAAGCAGGGGTCAGAGAGACAAGCTACAAGGAGTAAAGCAGGGGTCAGAGAGACAAGCTACAAGCAGCACAGTAGAGGTCAGAGAGACAAGCTACAAGGAGTAAAGCAGGGGTCAGAGAGACAAGCTACAAGGAGTAAAGCAGGGGTCAGAGAGACAAGCTACAAGCAGCACAGTAGAGGTCAGAGAGACAAGCTACAAGGAGTAAAGCAGGGGTCAGAGAGACAAGCTACAAGCAGCACAGTAGAGGTCAGAGAGACAAGCTACAAGGAGTAAAGCAGGGGTCAGAGAGACAAGCTACAAGGAGTAAAGCAGGGGTCAGAGAGACAAGCTACAAGGAGTAAAGCAAGGGTCAGAGACAAGCTACAAGCAGCAAAGTAGGGGTCAGAGAGACAAGCTACAAGAAGTAAAGCAGGGGTCAGAGACAAGCTACAAGGAGTAAAGCATGGGTCAGACACAAGCTACAAGCAGCAAAGTAGGGGTCACGGAGACAAGCTACAAGGACAAGAAGCAAATCAGGGGTCAGAGAGATAAGCTACAAGGAGTAAAGCAGGGGTCAGACAAGCTGCAAGCAGCAAAGTAGGGGTCAGAGAGACAAGCTACAAGCAGCAAAGTAGGGGTCAGAGAGACAAGCTACAAGCAGCAAAGTAGGGGTCAGAGAGACAAGCTACAAGCAGCTAAGTAGGGCTCAGAGAGACAAGCTACAAGCAGCAAAGTTGGGGTCAGACAGACAAGCTACACAATGCAGCTGCAAAACGGGGGTTAGAGAGACAAGCGGCAAGAGAAAGGGAAAGAAAAGGGAGGCTACATACTATTGGTGGACGGCCGAGGTAGAAAGACTGGCAGCCAGCTCTAGCTACTGAGGTCTGAGCTGTCCTCGGCTGACCATACCATTCAGGTAGCACGCTTGGCCCAACAGAATGTCTACAACAGGAAGCAAGGGACACCACTGTCAGAAACAGGGGCACACAACTCTGCCTGCAAGCCAGGAGCCAGGGAGTGGGTGGGTGGTAATGGATACTTTCAAGATGGGAGAAGCAAGCTCCGCGCTGGTGTAGCATCACCACAGAAGTATGTGGAAAAGAAGTGGATGGACACGTGGGTGGACACATGGATGTACAGGTGGACAAACGGATAGACAGATCAATGGAAGGCTACATGATCTGGCTGGAAAGCTGCATAGGATGAACAAACACTGACGTGTGCTCCAAACAGGAGATGGATATACCAATGGGTGCAGAAAAGGAAAACACAGATGTTGGGTGTCTGGGATTTTTGCAACAGCAAAAGGAAGCACAGGAAGAGGAATGACAACAGAAAACGGAGCTTGGGTTTTCAACTAACCTGTACTTTGTCACATCATCACCTGCTCTTTTCAACTGCCGTGCATATTTTTCATGTGCATCAATCAAAAGAGATGTGTGGGTAGTCACTATAATATTATCAGATCTGAACCACTGTCATTTTAAAATTTGAAACTGTAAATTATTATTTTTCTCTATTTGAATTTCTCTTAAGACCTCTCTCTGAGTCTTGGGGTTCAAAAATACAATTATAGTGTGTGTGTTTTCTTGCTTACTTTTGCTGCTAGTGACTAACCAAAAAGGTGTGAGAGAAAGACACACATGACTGGGTGTGATTGTGATGTGACAGAAAAAAGGCACACATGACTGGGCGAGATTGTGATGTGACAGAAAAAAGGCACACATGACTGGGCGAGATGTGATGTGACAGAAAAAAGGCACACATGACTGGGTGAGATTGAGATGGAAGGGAAAAAGGCACACATGACTGGGAGTGATTGTGATATGACAGAAAAAAGGCACACATGACTGGGTGAGATTGTGTGATATGACAGAAAAAAGGCACACATGACTGGGTGAGATTGTGTGATATGACAGAAAAAAGGCACACATGACTGGGTGAAATTGAGATGGAAGGGGAAAAGGTACACATGACTGGGAGTGATTGTGATATGACAGAAAAAAAGCACACATGACTGGGTGAGATTGTGTGATATGACAGAAAAAAGGCACACATGACTGGGTGAGATTGTGTGATATGACAGAAAAAAGGCACACATGACTGGGTGAAATTGAGATGGAAGGGAAAAATTCACACATGACTAGGTGAGACTGTGGTGGAAGGGAAAAGGAAACAGACACAAGGGTGGAAGGGGGAGAAAACACAACAACACACAAGCAGACAAGTTGGGGAGAACAATGGCATGAAGGGCATGCTCAGACTGTTGGTCTATCATTTCTGTCAGTAACAGCTTCATATCCATCATACCTGTTAATTAACGTCACCTCATCAGCTTCCTTAGCAAACTGGCTTTCAGAAACTCCAACACCATGACACCGTGTGATGCTAACTGCTATTTGCTACATGGTGTCATCTAGCTGTGAAAGGGTCAAAGGAACAGAATGACCCCCCCCCTCCACCACCCCCCCCCCCACACACACTGACCCAACAAGTTTACCAACTAACTCTGACAACTGTGCTAGTCACAGACAGGCAATGTTCAATTTGGAAGTTACTTCTTTCTGGCCATAGTATGACCACAACAGTGTCTTCATTTGGGAGGGTAGTGTGGCTTCAGTGATTGGTGAAGGATTAATCTGGTAATGTGGCCTTAATGAACGAAGAAGGGTTAATTAATCTGAAGAAATGGACACAGAGATGGGCTCATTCTATTCATATGTGCAGAACAAACCGATTCAAAATATTTCAAGCATTTTCTGTGCCTAATCATTCCGTGCTTTTTTTAATTTATATTTAAAATTTCTTTAGTTTCTATACTTATTGACTGAAAAACACACTGTTCACAAGTGAGGAATTAGCGTTGACATGTCAAATGTCTTCATCCTCATTTTGGTGGTTTGGCTTTTTTTTTACCACACTGAGAACTCAGCTATTAACACTTCCACTTTTTAAGCTTGAAGTAGATCAGAATATAGCCATGTTGTCAGGAATCCCAAGTTCAACCCCCCCCATCCCTCCACCCCCCACACACTGTATTCAAGCTGATTTTTTTCCAAACTCCCTTCATATACATAAATGTTAAAATCCCTGTGTGTTCTAACAGTAAAACTTGTGATTCCTTGTGATTTGACAAAAAAAATTCTCCACAATACAAACTGTGGAGCTGATTGTCAGAAGATGACCCCGTGTGGCTGACCAGATGTTAAAACAGACAAGTACCAGCAGCCATGACAGGACCTTGAAATCCAAGCACATGCAGTTATGGGAATGTTAAATACCAAGTCACTGTGACCAGCACAGGTTCTCTGTGGGAATGTTAAATACCAAGTCACTGTGACCAGCACAGGTTCTCTGTGGGAATGTTAAATACCAAGTCACTGTGACCAGCACAGGTTCTCTATCTTCTTTTTCTGTTCTTTTCTCACTTACAATCCTGAGTCCTAAACAAGTAGTGTCACTTTTACTGGGTAGGAATGCACACAGGAACAAACGGACAGTGTGTAAGAATGCACACGGGAACAAATGGACAGTGTGTAAGAATGCACACGGGAACAAATGGACAGTGTGTAAGAATGCACACAGGAACAAATAAATGGACAGTGTGTAAGAATGCACACAGGAACAAATAAATGGACAGTGCGTGAAATGCAAACCAGATCATGACAACATGTCAAAGTTACAAACTCAAACATTACAAAAAAACCCACACAAACCATGAAAAGTAAGTAACAGCACTCAATTCCAAACTTTACTTCACTAAACTGGCTCCCTTCCAAATAAGCACTGTTCTGAGTTGCAAACTAGGTCCACAGTTTGGTGAATAGGAACTGACTTCTGGTAATAAATCTCTCAGTTCAGTCTTTCTTTCAGCTTGCTAACCCCAACCCTTTTCACAACAAGGAGGGCAACCCCACTGGGTTTTTGCTCAGGGTTGTCTCTTCCTCTGAGCTTGGACCCCCCGCCCCCCCCCCCCCCTTTCTTCTGTGGGTCTTAGCTATGATCTTTCTTTTCCCATCAGCTTGGACCCCCCGCCCCCCCTCCCCCTTTCTTCTGTGGGTCTTAGCTATGATCTTTCTTTTCCCATCAGCTTGGACCCCCCCCCCCCCCCCCCTATGTAGGTCTTAGGCTAAGATCTTTCTTTTTCCGATCAGCTTGGACCCCCCCCCCCCGCCCCCCCTTGTGGGTCTTAGCTATGATCTATCTTATCCCATCAGCTTGGATCTTTCTCTCTCAGCTTGCCCCTCTCTCTCAGTTTGGATTTCTCCCCTCCCCTCTCTCTCTCAACCTCCCCACCCACCCCAACCTTCCTTAGCTAAACTGCCAGCAGCCAGTCAGGAAGAATTGGGCATGGACTGAAGAATGCTCAAAGCCACAACATCAAGAACAATATAAAACGCTCTGATACAGTTTTACATCTGCACTCACTACTACAGCAAGAAATAAACTGAGAACATCAATCTATCATACAGACATCAGGAACATCCCCCTCCCCCCCCCCCCAAAAAAAAAAGCTAACAAAACTCAACAACAGGTGGTCTATGCAAAAGCACACAAACAAACATACCTTGCAAGAGTGAAAGTTGGCCTTTTTAATCCCTGAAATCTTGACTAGGAAATCAATGCACGGTACACTCCTGTTTTTTGGTTTTACCAATAACGAATGAAAAGACAGTGAGCTAAATAACACATCTGCACACTGTAAAATCCCTGTGTTTTGGCTGGGCCCAAAGTGGCCTTACACACAAGAGGGCTGGTTCTTGGTCCAGTGTTTGCTTAGGGACAAAAACGTGGCTTACAAAAGGGCTGGTTTGGGGCTTGGCCCCACACCTTTTCTTTGAAAACTCGGTGAAGTGGTTGTCCTGACATAACCGTCATGATTTACTAGGTGTAAAAAAAGAAAGAAAGAAAACAAAAACAGCTGCAGAAGTTCTAAATGTGAAAGTTTCAAGCTCTCTGGACCTACACAGGAGTGCTGCACCTTGACTGCCAATGCCCCCTTCCCAAGCCCTTGAGACCCCATATATAATTTCAGGATTTTTCAAAGAGCCAACTTTGACCATGGGCTCATTGACAGAGGCCCAGTGTGAAAGACAAGCCGGCGCCCAGAGCTAGTTGCACTGGCCTCCCTACCTGATGGACTGGAGGCAGTCTGCTGCTCCATGGCAGGGCTGGTGGATGTGCTGTTGGACGTGTTGGTGCTCTCGTCCGTAGTCTTCTTGAAGAAGTTGTGCTGGAGAGCGTAGTAGGGGGAGATGCGAGTCTTGGGATCAAAGTCTAACATGCGGAGAATCAAGTCCTTGAACTTGAGGTAATCGGCCACAGTGTGACCGGTTTCCCCTGCCCTTCGCCCCCCTGGTCCTCCTGTCTCCGCTCCAATGATGTCGTGGAGCTTCCGAGAAGTGGGTGCCTTGTACTGTAACAACAACACGGTCTTTGTCAGCCCTCAGCAACAAGCAACCAAGTCAGCATTCAACACCCTCCCAACAACAACATGGTCTTTGTCAGCCCTCAGTGACAAGCAAGCAAGTCTTTGTCAGCCCTCAGCGACAAGCAAGCCTGTCTTTGTCAGCCCTCAGCGACAAGCAAGCAAGTCTTTGTCAGCTCTCAGCGACAAGCAAGCAAGCCGGCATTCAACAGGCTCCCAACAACAAAACCAGGTGACGTACACCCACAGTGGTACCATCATTTTTCACCACCCCTCCAAACCCAGACCCATCAAGCTGCTTCTGAACGGTAATAGAAATTGGGACGTAGTTTAAACGCATTTTTAAAACCCAACACGGTAAGAGAAAAAAAGTGGGTTAATTTAAATGTTCATTGTTTTCTTGTATTCTTTTCATAATTTGTGAATCTCTTTCCAATAAAGAACAAAACGAGAAGCTGTGCACCTGCTATCTACACTGCAGAAAAGGTAAAGAAAACGTTCCTCTGAATTTGGTCTGACAAAAACAAAAGAAAACGAGGGGAAAACTGGGTGAACGTCAAATTACATAATCTATAATTAGGGGAGAACATGGTGAACGTCAAATTACATAACCTATAATTAGGGGATAACATGGTGAATGTCAAATTACATAACCTAGAATTAGGCGATAACATGGTGAATGTCAAATTACATAACCTAGAATTAGGCGATAACATGGTGAATGTCAAATTACACAATCTACAATTAGGGGATAACATGGTGAATGTCATATTACATAACCTATAATTAGGGGATAACATGGTGAATGTCAAATTACATAACCTATAATTAGGGGGAAACAGAGAATGTCAAATTACATATCCTATAATTTGGGGATAACATGGTGAATGTCAAATTACATAACCTATTATTACTGGAAAACGTGGTGACTGTCAAATTACATACTCTATAATCATATAATACACAACCAAATGTTGGTACTTGTCACTTGGTGTTGGAATATTCAGTCTTACCTTTGTACTATAAATATAACTTTCAATTTGTTTTTAGTTTTTGTTTTATTTGCTTCTTTGCTTATCACTTAGTCTTGCATAACAGCCTAGTTGTCACTGTGCACATGATGACAAGTCTTGCAAAACAAGTTAGTTGTCATTGTGCACACGATAACAAGCCCCAAAACATCATTCCAAGCCCCAACCTTCTTGTTGTCCCGTGGTTTCTTTGGAGCGTAGGATCCATCCGGCATCAGGTCGAAGTACTTGCGTGTTTTCTGGGCCTGGTCCAAGATGTGTCTTGGGGGAACTCCAAGCACCTCCACAATCTTCATCATCTGGTCAAACTGCACACAGCACATCCAGTGTCAGCACAACACAGTCTTTCCAACGGAGACAGC
Source organism: Alviniconcha strummeri (assembly GCA_963584105.1). Taxonomy (NCBI): domain Eukaryota; kingdom Metazoa; phylum Mollusca; class Gastropoda; family Provannidae; genus Alviniconcha; species Alviniconcha strummeri. The sequence goes on from OY757557.1 coordinate 3,477,486, forward strand.
ATTTCAACATCAGTTCCCTCATACTATCACAGTCACATGTTGATGTATACAAACAGCTGTCACTTATCTGCCCTCCCTTCTTCACTTCTTATCTTGGACCCCCCCCACCACTTGGTCTGTGCCTAGACTGTCAGACTCCGTCTATTTTTCTGATTCTTTTCCATCTGTCTCCTAACTCAGCCTATTTGACACTTCCCTGTCTGTCTCATTACTCAGTCTATTGTCACAACACTCAGCCTATTTGACATTTTCCTGTGTGTCCCATTACTCAGTCTACTGTCATGTCACTCAGCCTATTTGACATTTATTTCCCTGTCTGTCTCATTACTCAGTCTATTGTCACATCACTCAGCCTATTTGACATTTCCCTGTCTGTCTCATTACTCAGTCTATTGTCACAACACTCAGCCTATTTGACATTTTCCTGTGTGTCTCATTACTCAGTCTACTGTCACGACACTCAGCCTATTTGACATTTATTTCCCTGTCTGTCTCATTACTCAGTCTATTTGACATTTCCCTGTCCGTCTCATTACTCAGTCTATTGTCACATTACTCAGCCTACTTGACATTTCCCTGTGTCTCATTACTCAGTCTATTGTCACATCACTCAGCCTATTTGACATTTCCCTGTCTGTCTCATTACTCAGTCTACTGTCACATTTACTTGGCCTATTTGACATTTCTGTCTTTCTCAGCAACCAGAGTATCTCTGTTTCCTTGCCCAGTCCATTGTCTCATTACTGCTCTGTTGGATTACTCAGTCTACTGTCTCTTCCCTGCCTCACTACTCAGATCCTTCCCCGTCTCATTACTCAATGTACTGTCTCTTTACTCAGCCGATTTCTGACCTTCCTGTGCCTCAAGTCTGATTGCTCAGCCGATCTCTGACTTTCCGGTATCCCATTACTCAGTTGATCTTGATTTTTCCTTGACTCATTACTCAGTCTATCTCAGTTCCCCCGTCTCAATACTCAGTCTATCTCACTTTCCCCTGTCTCAATACTCAGTCTGTCTCAGACTTTCCCCTGTCTCATTACTCAGTCTATCTCAGACTTTCCCCTGTCTCATAACTCAGACTTTCCCCTGTCTCATAACTGAGACTTTCCCCTGTCTCATTACTCAGTCTATCTCAGACTTTGACCTGTCTCATAACTGAGACTTTCCCCTGTCTCATTACTCAGTCTATCTCAGACTTTGACCTGTCTCATAACTCAGACTTTCCCCTGTCTCATTACTCAGTCTATCTCAGACTTTGACCTGTCTCATAACTCAGACTCTCTTACATTTCCCTGCCTGTCTTGAAACTCTAGTGTCTCATTACTTTGTGACTTGCCCCCCCACCCCCTTCCCCCCAAAACCACCTGTGGCGGGGTGCTTGCCCACCTCATTGGATCCAGCGAAGAGTGGCTCCCCAGTGTGCATCTCAACCAGAATGCAACCCAGGCTCCACATGTCGATGGCAAGGTCGTAGGGAATTCCTAGTAACACCTCTGGCGAGCGGTAAAACCGACTCTGGATGTACTGGTATATCTGCGTCACAAAGCCACCAGGTCAGAGCACGCATGGAAAGCAAAATGAACAGGGGGGCCCCAAAAAATGCAACATACATAAACGCAAACAAAACGGTTGGAATGAAAACAGAAATGACACAAAGATCAGCCAGTCGGTCAAAACATGTGGAAAACAATCAGTCAGGACATATAACGCAATAGAAACCAAGCACTACACTGGACATCTAATACAGTCTGGACATATAGTACTGTCAGGACATATAGTACAGTCAGGACATATAGTACAGTCAGGATATACAATGCAAAAGAAACCAACACTACACAGGACCATCAGGACATACAACAGAAATCAAGCAATTAACAGCTAGTCCAAACATGGCCGGAACACAGTCAGTAAAAACCCAACTGTGGAAAGCAGTTAACCAGATATGACTGGAACACAGTAAAAACCCAACTGTGAAAAGCAGTTAACCAGATATGACTGGAACACAGTCAGTAAAAACCCAACTGTGTAAAGCAGTTGGCCAGAACATATAAGGCAACCACTGAACCAGTAAGTCAGAACATGTACATGGAAAACAAACAGCCTGCCAGAACACATGTGGAAAGCAAGCAGACAGTCTAGACATCATTTTACATGAAACAGAATTTAGTCAGAATATGTATGTCAGAACAAGCAAACAGCTTGTCAAACCATAGGTGGTAAGCAGCACGTCGACAGTCAAAACACAAGAAAGAATTCAGTCAGCACAGTATGGAAAGCAGCAAGGAGACAGTCAAAACACAAGAAAGAATTTAATTAGTACGGGTATGGAAAGCAAACTGTGTCAGAACCCTGGCACAAAGCAAGCAGTTAGCATATGAGAATTGTTTTCTCCACTAAAACGTGTATGGAAAATGAACAATGTATCAGAACACAGGCAGAATGCAAGCAGAGTGAAAATATGAGAAAGAATTTACAGAGCATGTAAAATGTTATATATGGAAGGCAAACAACTGCCAGAATGCAAGTGGAAGGAAAACCAGAACATGTGTGGCAAGACAACAGAACACGCATGGAATGCAAACAGCTAGCCAGACCCCATACTGAAAACACGCATTTTCTATGACAAACAATAATACATGGAGCCCAATAAAGATACATTATGTATTTCATACATGTACGCAGCTCAACAATGAGTTTTTACACACACAGACTCTTTCTCACATTCATGGATGCAAACACATGCACACCGAGCATCGCTTTCCGGCACCTTCCTCCAAATTCTGCCAGATTTAGTTACACCACTGAAGGGGCACTCTTCCTCTCTGCACAGCTGTCCACCGACACAGTCAGCACCATGTGAAAGGTTTGTGAAAGCCTAGCGGCCCAAGCACCCACGTAATCATGAGATGCATCCACCCCGGGTATAAAAAAAAAAAAAAAAAAAGAAGAGTTCTGTGTCGATTAAAATGATGGTGGTTTTATCTGTTTTGGTGTAAACTTTGTTGGCAGCTTTAAATGACACGCATTGTTTTATCTAAATTGTTTGTAACAAACTTACTACTCTTTGAGCACCAACAAAAAACTGCTTGTTAGCTGATGGCAGTGGTTGAAGGAAGGATGAGTTTGACATGCATGCACTCTCTCTCTCTCGTACACAAAGGCAAACCCACATTGTGCTGTGTTACTTACCCTCTGTCCAAGTTGACACGAACTACCAAAATCCACAATTTTGATTGCACTGCGCTTGGGGTTGCACAACAGAATGTTTTCTGGCTTGAGGTCACAATGAATAATATTAATTTCCGGTGTTGCTAAAAATAGCAACGCGGTACACAACTGCTGAGCAAATTTACGAGTCAAGTTGAGGGACACCCCTCGGAAGTTTGTGTTTCGTAACAAGTCGTACAAGTTGTAGGAGAGCAGTTCAAACACCAAACATAGATGATTCCGGAACATGAAGTGCCGCTTTAACCTCACTGAAACAGAGAGAGAAAAATGATGTTACGGTACTTCACATAACACATTAACGCAAAGAGAAAAAATATGTTACAGTACTTCACATAACACACTGACATGACAAGGAGAGAAAAATTAACATTACGGTACCTCACGCAACATACAGAAGAAAACAATTTATGTTACAGGACTCCACATAAACACCCTGACACCATACTTCCAAGCATACACATGCACACACATGTACATGGTCTCTACAGACTACACAGGTGCATGCAAGATACTCAAGCTGGACCTCAAGATTTTTACCTGCTCTTCAAAACTAACAAAAGGTGGTGCCCTACAATGTTTTATACTGCTGCTAGTTCATGTATTAGGTTCGTAAAGACTTTCCTCCAGACATTGCAGTCAGGAACATAAATTGTTTTTCATGAATTTCAACTCTCCATCAGTGCAGGTTCACCCACAACACTCAGACTGACATGTAGAAAATGGTGCTGGTATGTTTCTACAGTGAGCAAAAGGGGCAGAAAGTCCCTGACACAGGCTGGTGGTCAAAGTCCCGTCTCTTAGAACTGGATGGGAACTGCCCAGCATGCACACCTGATACAAATTATCTCCCTTCACCACACACCCATTGACTGAAAATCATCTCCCTTTACTATATATAATACAAAGCTGAAGATGAACAGAAAAACAAAACTAACTTAGCCAGAAGCATTTTGGGTCTCAAGTGGAGTAAAAAAATATACGGGGGGAGTACAAAAAAAAAGAAAAGAAAGAAGGGTATATCAGTTGTGTTCCCCCAACCCCACCCCCAGGAACCATAACACAAAAACACCCACCAAAAACACACACACCAAAAATGCCTTTAAATTCAAAACACAAATTTATGATGTCCTTAACAACCACAACCACTGTGCTCCTCCACAGGTCCTTTCAATCCTGCTTACAACAAATCTGCCCTGTGCATGCAGCAAGTTCAGATTCTGAAGAAGTTTGCCTTTTTCTATAAAAGTGGATTAATTTGAATACTTAAAAAAAAAAAAAAATTACAGTCCCTAACAGAAAAATGGAAATAAACAGCCTCTGCCTTTGGCAAACAATCTTTAGATGATGTCTTGCTACGGTGTATCAAACAATCTTTGTAACACGTGGACTGCTGTCTTGAGACAGTGACTACCGACTCACCAGATGTGATCATAGCCTGGGTCAGATGGACTCAGAGCATCTCTATGGGACAAACCGTATGACTTTGCACTGGAAAATGTCCAGCCTCAACTTGAAGAAGCTGCCCAATCTGAGTGATGGTTTAACATTTCCAAAAGAGGGCCAAGATCCTCAAAAATAAGCCGGGCCATGACCATCCAAACTAAGCCAGACCAAGACCATCAAAACTAAGCCGGGCCATGATCCTCAAAACTAAGCTGGGCCATGACCCTTAAAAAACTAAACCACCTATGCACTACTGGCTTTCCTGGCATACCTATATAATACTTGTTTTCGGCGTCATGCCGGTTCATGAGTTCCAGGAGCTTGACCTCGATCTGCGCCTGGTTGAGGAAGGGTTTCTTGTTTTTGATGATCTTGATGGCCACCTGCTCCTGGTCCCCATGGTCATAGGCCTTCACCACCTGAAACACAACACACAGTGTCAACAATTCAGTCTCAAGATCCTCAACACAAATACTGACAGGTGAAGTGCCTGCCAATACTGACAGTGGTTGGGAATATATATGTCTTTATGTTACATATTATATATGACACAGGCAGTGTTCAGAGCACTGGCCACACTTTTTCACAGTTACTAAGTGGACTCATGTTTGCTTCAATGCACTGCTCCCCCCCCCCCCCCACCCCATTTTTTTTTTTTTTACAGTGAAAATCATGCTAGGGAGTTCTCAACCACAAAAACTGAAAAGATGACTCCCTGAGATTGTACGGTATCATTCATAACTATCCATTCTGCATGGTCACTATACGATGGTAGTTTGCTGTACTCCAAAGACCTGAGGGATTTTCCTTTCAAACATTTGCTTTCCTCCAAACACTTCAGGGATTTTTCTTTCAAACATCCAACAGAGCCCAAGAACAAGGGACGACTTTCCAGCCCCTAGTCTAGACGGCAAGTCAACAGTGTGCAGATTCTGTTCCATGATGACCGGTGCCTTAAGGTTAACAATGGGGCCAATCCTGATCCCACTTTGTAACCCCACCCTCTCTTTTCACCCACCTGCCCAAAGGACCCTTTGCCGATCAGTGAATCAATCTCGTAGCGATCGTTCCACTTTTCTTTGGGGTTGATGATGTAATCGTGGTTGGCATCATCGTAGCCCTCGTTGAAGACATGGACGTTGACCTTGTTCTTCTTGTTTCCGCTCTCGTCCCCTTGCGTTGTCCCCTGAGCCCGCCGCTTCTTCTTGGCGTAGTACACCTGCGAACACAACTCACAGTCAGTCCTGGCTGTGTCAATTCAACTATGTGCCGCATGCAAAAAGTTCCAGACTTTAGAACTTGTCACTACAGGTTAAGGAGACCATGGGACACCAAACACAAACAATGAGAACCTGAAGGAGACAGTGGTCTAATTACAGCAGTGTGACCACAAACTTGTCACAAGGAAGAACATGTATAGTGTTATCTGTGAAAAAGGAGAATGAGAGATTTCCTCATCTGCCGGTTTCAAAATGGGGATTTGGGAGGGACCCCCCCCCCCCCCACCCTCAACCTCAGTATTAACTTCTCACACACCAGGAGCATGTGAATTGTGAAGCAGGTTATAATGTGAACATGGGACAGCAGCACAATCAGCCTCTCATGCCAGTCACTTTGAATGCATTCCCACACTTAAGATCTGAATGCAGAACTCATTTTGACTTGTAATTCACATAGTACATACTGACGTAGTACCTAAGTGTAGTTTCACAGTCAACTTCACGAAATGCCTCCAACCAGGCCAACAACATACCACACGTTTCTCCAAATTGTTTCCCCATCTTTGGACACACTGCTGCAAGCAGTAACTGGGTAAGAAATGGGTATGAAAATGAGACATGATCTCCATTTTCTGGCTGGTGTTCTTCAGCTCTGGGTTCCACTTCTAGCACTTGAAGAAGGTGGAGTGTCTGGCCATCAGACATGCAGCATGTCTGCCAGAGTGCCATGCTGAAATGGGCTGACGCCTTACTGTGAACACTGTAGGCTGCCCCACCCATGCCATCCCAGCTGACCAACACTGGGCAGAGGCTGCTGGGTGCTCAGGCCATCAGGCGCTCTCACCAGTGATGTGTTAGACAGGGAGGTCAGGTCACTGGGTGCAGTCACCACAGTGATGTGTTAGACAGGGAGGTCAGGTCACTGGGTGCAGTCACCACAGTGATGTGTTAGACAGGGAGGTCAGGTCACCAGGTGCACTCACCACAGTGATGTGTTAGACAGGGAGGTCAGGTCACCAGGTGCACTCACCACAGTGATGTCTTACACAGGGAGGTCAGGTCACCAGGTGCACTCACCACAGTGATGTCTTACACAGGGAGGTCAGGTCACCAGGTGCACTCACCACAGTGATGTCTTACACAGGGAGGTCAGGTCACTGGGGGGCACTCACCACAGTGATGTCTTACACAGGGAGGTCAGGTCACTGGGGGGCACTCACCACAGTGATGTCTTGCACAGGGAGGTCAGGTCATCAACTCACTGGCCTCACTCAGAGTCCCATGTTACAGAGAGGCTCAACCCCCACACACTCACCTCATTGATGTGTTTGTAGGTCTTGATGAGGTCCACAGAGAGCTTCCTCAGGGGTGCCGCCGTGGGGTCGCGGAAGTTGATGGGGATGCGGTTTTGCATGGCGGCTGCGTCTTGCTGTTGCTGTTGCAGCGCCTCTGCCATCCTCCTGAGCCCCCCACCTCCGCCCACCGACGCCAACGTCAAGCCTGCCCCCGCAGGCCCGCAACCTGCCACCGCTACCCTCGGGCACCCGCTGCTCTCGGCCACCGCTGAATCATGCTGGTACAGCCACAGCTGACCTGCCACATGCAAGGGTACATAGTGTCATCCACAGGTACTCAATGCTGCTGGTACAGCCACAGCTGACCTGCACACACAATGCTACATAGTGATAGTGTCATCTACAGGTACTCAGTGCTGCTGGTACACAGCTGACCTGTCACACACAAGGGTACACAGTGTCATCAACAGGTAAGGTGCACTCAGTTCTGCTTGTAAAGACAGAACTGATCTGTCACACAATGGCACAGTGTCATCAAGAGGTACTCAGTCCTGACATCTCACACAATGGCACAGTGTCACCAAGAGGTACTCTGTCCTGTTGGTAAAGACAGAACTGATCTATCACAGATTCACACAAAGGCGCAGTGTCAACAAGAAGTACCCAGTCCTGTTGGTAAAGACAGAATGGATCTGTCACACAATGTCATCAAGAGGTACTCAGTCATGTTGGTACAAACACTGAAACAGTACTGATCTGTCACACAGCAGTATAGTGTCATCTGCTGGGAACTTTTTAAGCAGAGTGGATCTGTGAAACATAATATAGCGCCAAGGGCAGGTACTCAATACTGCTGGTACAGACACAGCCATCACAGATTGATACTCAATACTGCTGGTTTTTGTTTTGTTTCTGTTTTAAATTTCCAAACACAGTACTACACCCTGGGTTTGGTGCCTGTCCAAGGATCAAAAGGACACAGCCCACACCATCATGGTACCATCATCCACAATCTTTCTTCTTACATTAGATGATAAGTTACAATTATGAAATGTACCTAAATTTCCCATGAGGAACAATCCTACCTGGGAAACTGATGTAAAGTATGCCAGTTACCATTACTATCAGGCATTACCAATGTAACCAATCAATGAGGTCAGTGTCAGTGTCCACTTGTATCTATAGTGCAGATACTCCATGCTCACAGTCTGCATCAAGACAGGGTCCACATTCCAGGTGTAAGCAATGCATTGTATTTCATGAACAGTAACAGCAGAGGTAAAGTCATGGGAACTGTGAGACAGTTTCTATAGTGATTATAAATGACAAGAGAAAGGAGGTAAGCCAAACTGGATGTGAATCTGAGTATGTCTGATTACCAGCTAAGATCTTAATTTTATGAATATATGACCAGTAAGCCACTCAAATAGTAAAACAGCTAGCTTATAGTATGCTTACTGGAAACCCTGGTTACCAACAGATGGCATCAGACACATGGGCAAGCTGTCTCCTCCATCTGACTATGACATGCAACTTGTACTGGTGCTTGTAGTGCTTACTGCACAATTAAGGCCTATGCATACTCTGCATACATCACTTAAGTTACATTACATGTGTGTCAGTCCTTACAGCCAAAGAGCAGTCTGTTCAAACATCAATACATACACACACACACACACACACACACACACACACACACACACACACACAAATGGTCCATCAAAATGAACTACAGCAATCAGAAAGACTCTAAGAACAATCTGTTCAAACATCAATACACAAAGAAACCAGTCCATCTAAATGAACTAGAGCAAGTAGAAAGACTCAAGGAGCACTTTGTCCAAAAATACACAGATATGTGTCCATCATCGTAAGTAGAAAGAGAAGCTTGTTCAAATAGGTACATAGAAACCAGTCCATCAAAAGCCACAGCTAGTACTCAGCAGAAAGAACGATTTGTTCAAACAGGCACAGTCTAAACTAATCTATCAAAATGAACCATGGCAAGCAGAAAGAGCAGTTTGTTCAAACATCGACACAGAAGGAACTAGTCCATCAAAATGAACCACAGCAAATACAAAGAGCAGTTTGTTCAAACAGGTACACAGAAACTAGTCCATCACTGCATCAAAATGAACCACAAGTAGACAGAGCAGTTTATTCAAAAGATACAGTCTAAACTAGTCCATCAAAATGAACTACAGCAAGTATAAAGAGCAGTTTATTCAAATAGGTACACCGCTCAAACAAGTCCATCAAAATAAACTGGCTGAAAGAAGAACAGCTACAGAACCATTTTAGTTTATTCTCAGGGGTTTACCATTTGAGTGCAAGCATAAACCTGAAAGGCGGGTTATCTTCTGTTGACCTTTAATTATCCCCCCCCCCCCCACCCATTATATAAAAATTAACTGAAATTTAGAGTTCAAAGTACTGTTGCAAATTATGTCATGTTTCTAACGTTAGTATTAGTCATTACCAGATTCCGCTTTATGTGTCAAATTTACGCATCAACATTATTTACATTCAGCTTCAACAGTCACAACAGGGGTAAAAAAAACCCAAAAAACTAACAAAAACTGTTCCAATCTAAACATACTGTCCAGGGTCAGATCACCAGTCTGTCTTGTTCCTGGCCTGTACTGATAATGCTATTGATAATGTCAAGGACAGGGAGTGTGGCAAATACACTAAAACATCCACAGGGCAACTAATCAGTGTTATCTGGGTGACTGGTCCTGGGCCCTGTTTACCCCGGCTGCTAGGCCATGCTAAGACCACCCTGTAAACAAACACAAGCCTCTGAAAAAGCAGACAGGGACCTTGGTGAGGGTTTGTATACATTACTGGGCTATCACAGGAGGAGTGTGAAGGTCAGTGCTGTGGCCTGTGCCTGACTGGACCTGGAGTCTGGACATCACAGTCCCAAGTCCTCTTCACCTCTACAGGTGCGCAAAGTGCCAGTGTCTAACAGTCATTGCAGTCATTACAGTTACACCCAATAGAATATTTGTTTGTTTCTGAACTGACCACTTCTTATTTTTTACGGGTATTCTTAACTATTCATTCTCTGATTCTGTGTTTGCAATTTGACCCATTCCCACAAAACTAGCACTCACCAAGTCCCCCCCCCCCCCCCCCCATAAGAATAATATTGAGCAAATATGTTTTTAAGGGGGAAGAGGGGAGGGGTCTTAAAAAAAGTTAAATGCAGAAAGGGCAGTGGTTTCTGTTTGTTTGCTTTTTAAAGGGGGGGGGGGGGGGGGGGTGCTGTCTGGAAAGGCCATCTTTCTGTTCAAAAACAGTTTTTCTTTTTCTTTCCACCCCGATATTTGGTCCCAGTGCTGCCATGCTAACCTAACAGTGAAGAATAGCAGGGTGACAGACAGTACTATAATTCTTAGACCCTTCATACAAATTTGGTAAATACTTAAAATAGACTGAATTACTAATAGATTCTTTGTTTTTCATCCTCTCCTAAAACCTTTTTGTCTTTCTCAGATATTCCACAGAGAAGGAGGGAGAGGGGGGCCAGAGAGATCAGAGAGATGGGGGTGGGGGGGGGGGGGAGAGGAGAGAGAGAGAGGGAAGGAGAGGGCCAGAGGGAGAGCTGTGTGTTGAGGGGTGGACAAAACATCTGTCAGTCACAACAAGAGCAGACTGAAAGTGAAGGCCACCAGGGCACTCACACCCAAATGTAGGATGGGGGCACCAAAAATCAATATGTCTGCCAACTCCCTCTCTCTTCCCCCTTCCTGCTCTCTCTGCGGTCCTCCAGTCTTGTAGTGCCTTACAACTAACAGCCCAACAAACACAACAAACAAATTCAAGAGGAAAATACAATCTAACTTGATTTCACAATAGCAAACAATGACAATATTATTTAACTACATCATGTGCCAGTGGGGCCCTTTCCCAACAGAATCATTTAAGATGGGGCTGGGGGCTGGGAGGGGGGAAGGGGGGGGGGGTCCTGGCTTTCTCAGCTTCACCAGCTTCTTTGCCCTCCAGTTCCAGCCGCCACAGCTGAGGACATGCAGACAGAGTGCTGCTAGCCAGTTCACTTGGTGCCAGAGTCAATGGTGACCCAGGTCACACAACACAACTTGCAGGGCGAGGGTAATACCAACAGTGTGCAGCTGTTCTAAAGTTTACAACAATGACTTCACCATACCTTGGGCTGTCTATCACTCAGTGCATGCAGCAAGAGCAGAACCCTCACATATACTATGACTAATAAGTAACATGAGTTGCATTAAAGACCAAGAACAGTAAGGCTGAGAAGGAAGATCACTCACTGAAGTTATTAAGACAAAGGGGAAGAACCAAGATGACTCACTGAAGTTATATAATAATTCTTGTATGACATTGACAATCAACTCACTCACAATCCCATGATCTCACCTCATTGATAAAGATCTGTGATGAAACTGAAACCTGCAAGATACCACTTGTTATTTTAACTCTAGTCGGCACCAGTCTAAGACTCTGTTTGACCTTCACATACAGGACTTTAAAAGGTTCAGACTGACAGTTTGCCTGCCTTCTGCTTTGTTTCAATATTTATGACAGCAGATAACAATTATCATATAAATATAGATCTTTTTATGTGGCAATTATTTTGGTGTTTTGTTGTACATTCTCTTGTACTGGGGTTTGCACTGGTTAGGTTTTTTGTTTTCCCATGGAACTATTCCTCTACAGTGCACTTCAACTTCAAACAAAATTATAACTTCCAGTTAATAATTTGCATTACTGTATACCATGTAATAAAGGACCACAGTAAAATTACTGAAAGTAAAATTACTGAATGTGCCAGTGGGGCCATGAAGACATGACCTGGTCAGAAATGAGTAAAGTACAAACACAGGTTTCTTTCTCCTTTTTTTCTTCCTCTCTTTTTTTTGTTATTGTTGGCAGTGGTAGTGGGCGGGGGACTGGCTAAATCATGCTGAAATGTTGTTCAGCTACCTATACTGGTTATATGTGCCTATCACTGTATCAGTATCACAAATGCTCCTATTTCTGCACGCAAGCACACACACACACATGCATACTTTGACTCAGCAAACAGATAACTTCAGTTTTTAGTTGTTGTTTTTTCTTCTTCTTTTCCTTACTCTGTCAAGCTAATTTGAGTCTATTTAAATTTGAACTAAGCACATTACACTGACACCACCATTATGTCATGGCTACCTGGAATCATAAAACATGTGACTGCTAAGGCCCTCAAATACCCCTTTGAAAACCTGAGTAAGCATGTCCAATCTTGCTGTGGTAAGCCCTTCACACCAAAGGGGTACAGTGCCGGGAGGAAACTCTGCACAAGGTGAAGGACATTACCTGCCCCCTCTAAGGGCAATCATCTTCATAAATGTGTTTTGTGAATACAAAACTTCCATTATTTACTTAATGGAGATAGAACTTGTACTCTTCAAAAACACTAACCATTCACTTTGCTTTTAATAAACTGACCAGTCTTTTTGGTTGGTCTATAAAATTGTACAACTATACAAATCTAATTCCTCTGTGTGTGTGTGTGTGTGTGTGTGTGTGTGTGTGTGTGTGTGTGTGTGTGTGTGTGTGTGTGTGTGTATGCATGCGCATGTATGTGTGTGAAGGAAATCAACTATACTGCAGAACACTTACACTGAACCTAACAATGCACACCCCTCCTCTCTCTGTTTTGTTTAAGAACAAAGAGGGGGGAAAAGGGGAGAAGAAAGAAAATTTATGGGGGGGGGGGGGGGGGGGGGGGAGCTTGACCATGCCACTGTTACTTCCATTCTCGTCGCCTTACACAAAGTGTGCACGAAGTCGGTGCCACTCCCCGTTATTTTACAGTCACACCTCTAGTACAGGCCCACTTGGAGAGGAGAACAGCACAAAGAAAACGACTGAAATTACAACTGCTTACTAGGGCAAAGAAAAGAAAAGAGTACACACTGTGATCAAAGTATATCCAACCAAAGAAAGGCGTAAAGAAAAAGAAAAAGAAGAAAAAGCAACAGACGCTAAAAAGGACGGCGGTATTTCTCTTCCTTGCAAGTGCGAGCATGCAGACGATCATTCGTGTAGAGCGAGGCGACACGATCTCGCTTCCCTCATTTCGATCAGAAAACCCACACTCGATCTCACCTTTGCAGTCGGGCAGACCCCCAATGCAGCACCATTATCCAAAGTGTGTACGTTAAAACGTGCACCTAGCCCATTTTTTTGATAGGCAGGTAAAATACGGAGAGTAAATCCACCGAAAACAGCACCAAAATCCTCGTTCGAACTCACTCTACCTGGTGATTTCCCCTTGTGCCGAGATCAAAACAAAGCGATGCATTGTGGGATGGCGTGGGTCAAGAAGTGCAGAAATCCCCCCTCACCCCAAACAACGACACAACGCTAACATGTCTGCACGCTTCACCGAGCTAACTTGCCGACACACTTCACCGAATGTGTCGTCTATCGCACGCTGTGGCGAACAGATGACTGGTAAACCGTATCAAAAGACAGTATCGGCGGCTTTTAGGCAGGCGTCCTGACCATCCGTCAGGGGTTGAACTACTGAGTCAACTCGAGAAATACTTTCTTTGGACTATCAGTAAAGTGCCCATTTGCAAACACGGCCCACACCGTTTTGGTTAGCGTCTGTGCGCAGTCAGTACGTTCACCGAGAAATAATATTGCTCAGTAGCAAGATATAGTTATTTTACTCATAATTTACTGTTTACCTAAAATGGTGGTTCCACGATCTACCCAGTGGAATATTCCTCTGCAGATACAGAACAGGTTTCCACACTATTGTGAAGACAAATCACAACAGTAAGCGCCTAGTAATTGGAAAAAAATAATAAAAAAATCTCCCAAAATCAGTTTAGTGCTGTAATTTTTGCCTTAATCATATTATTGTTTCATTGCATTGCTCCCAAGCAGTTGACAAGACACTATTAGAACTAACTTGTTTGTTTTGTTTCAAACAAGAGATTAGAGAAAGACTAGGTAGTCAGTGTGTGTGCATGTATGTGCACACGTGTGTATGTCAATGAACATGACATTTTTCAATAATTGACCGAGTTTGAAGCCACAGCAGTAGTAGTCTTGCTGATAAAAATAATTCATACATTTTATTATCACAGGTCTGCCAGTAAGAACTGAAAATAGTTCACTCGGCCTTGAATCTACGTAGAATGCAGTAGGGAGTACCATAAACATTATGTTTAGTGTTTCACCTTTATCTCATGCTAAATTGGCCTGATATAACATCCTGGTTGACTGGGCATAAAACACCAATTTACTTACTTATCTCAAGCTAAAACCATAACATTCATAGCAAACCAACAGTTGGGATACAACATCAAGCACAACAGTTCTCCACACAACAGAAGTGCTAACATCAGTTAAATGGAGTACTGTTTTTATTGCACTTCCTCCTTTCTCTTATTCCCCCCCCCCCCCCAACTGTTTCTTTCACTGATTTTTTCTTTTCTTTTAATCTATAAGTCTCTCCATGGACCTTTAAAATTGCAATGAAGAGGCACTGTTTGCTGAAACCATTTACCATCTAGTTCGATGGCCATAAAACTAAAGCCTAATAGTAACACTTGAACAGACTTTAACAAAGCAGACAAATGGGAAGGCAATGTTCGATCAACTCGAAACTGGACTTGGCTGTAACATAACACCTTCATGTCTTCACATTTTACTTCCCAATGTCATTGCAGATTGCTTCAGTTATTGGAAAGTACCATTAAAATAATCAATGCCTCTTTTGAGAAACTGTTGGCAACCATGAATACCAGTTGTTTTTTAAAAATTCTTACTCTCAGTATGAGTACTATCCAATTAATAATAATAATAATAATAATAATAAAATCAACTTTGATCATTAAATATCAGAAATGTAAAACAGGTTACAACTCTTAAACAAAAACAACATCCATATTTATGCATAACTGCAGAAATTCCACTGTTAGGAATTAATTACTCAAAGTTGTGAGAACCATTGTTGTTGTTTTTATGTAACAAAGCAACCCAGATTCCCCAGTTTTTTGGTTTTTGTTTGTTGTTGGGGGGGGGGGGGGGGGGGGGGGTACCATTCATTTATTATTATACTCTGGGTCATCTTTTTTCCCCTTCTTATTTCTTTTTTAAATCCCACAAATCCTGAACTCATGACACTGTTGTTGGTCTTAAGATTATTGGGGCACAGTTCTAGTTGCTTAGCCTACTCCAAGAAGAGGTTTTGTAGAAATGACAGGTGTGCATGAGGTAATGCTGCCAATCCTTCTTCATCTTGCCCAACCCAATAAAATGCTATTGTAGCACTCCCACACCCAGTAATACAAGACTGCTGTATTGATTCTGATCCAAATTTTACTCCTCCTCCCCCCCACCCCCCTCGCAGGACGGGTGTATTTTTAGCAACGTACACAGGTCCCTTCTGACAACACATCGCTAATTGTGGCACTCCATCACAAAGAGAAAGTGTGTCTCATTTTCCTCTTTGTTGGACGGGGGTTTGGCGACTGGCTCGCTGCTCTGTCTTTCTCTCCTTGCAGTATCTACGTGAGCCCCGCCCCCTCCATGTGACAACCAGGTGGCTTTGTTTATGTCATGTGACTTGCCCATGCAGCCACGCAATGATTCAGCTCAACCCGGCCTTGACCCCGCCTCTCCGCCAATCAACGCGCGCCAAGAGCTAAGATGGCGACTGTTGCTGTGGGAAAGGGCTAAGAATAGCGAGACACGGCGCGATGGCCAGTCTGAGCATGTGTGTAGAGGTGTCGGCAAGCCTCTCTCCTTCGCCCGGCGTGCTTTTCACCGAGCGGTCTTTGCACCGATGAGAAAGGCCGATATAGATAGATAGATAACCGAGCGATGCCGTAGTAGCGACGAGCAGGGTGCACCACAAGGCAACCTGTGGCGAGACGGGTGACCGGGAAGACTACTCAATGGCAACTTTCGCTTCTCTCGTTGCCACAACGTGATCGCCGGGGCACGCGCTCTCGGGTCGATTCAAAGATACCACCGTGTGTTTGAACTGTCGATACGTCACGCCACGTTTAACAATGAAGCGGGCCAAATGGTAGAAATCGCTCCCGCATCCGCAACTGACCTTCGAGCATTTTTCCAAATGATTGACATCCAGTTCGATTTTAGGGCTGCATAAATAAATAACAGCTGACATAAGCAAAACGAATCTGGAACATACCCCTCTTTCCCTGCCAAGGTTAAAGGGGGGGGGGGGGGGGGGGGGGGGGATCTCAATGGCACGCTGTTCGGACTGATGGCACGCTGAGCGGTCATTCCTCTCTAGCCCGGCATAAATTTACATAACATTATTATTATGCAAGCTTCTGCTGGGAGGCACGCGAAGCGCACTCTGCACAAAGTCAAAAGTTCGCTAGCAAAATCTGTCCACGTGACAACTATAACGAGCAAGATCCCCCACCCCTTGTGCATTTTTCTTTCTTCTTTTTCTCCACCGCCGTAGTGCCGCAATTGATTAATTAATAATACATCATGCGGAGAAGCAGTGTTATGCCGGCACAGATGTCTGCAATCAAGTGAATGAACAGTCACCGGCGAATGAGCGATTACTTATGTTGGCTTGTTGTGAATGGAAAATATCAGCCTGCGCAGGAAGTGAATGAGCAGCTCGGCCTCAATGCTCAGCCGGCCACCCGCTTCACCGCTGGCTGATCCTATCGATCGTAAACATCGCCTTCTCTCCTGCCCTTCGGGTTGGATGTACCCAAGAAAGCTACCACGCTTGGGAACGAGGCCGAGCAACGTTGAACAAGAGCGGGTCTGTGAGACAAGAATCTGGTTCCGAACTGTTTAGTCAGAGAGAGTCTAAATCCATAGATATCAACAAAAGATCTTACAAATTTTGACTAAATCCATGCACGTAAAAATACTACCCCCCCACCCCCCTTCCAAAAAACAAAAAAAAGGAAAAAAGAATAACAATAAAATATAAACTAAACTTGTTTTTTAGCCCCTACCCCTCGTGGAACCAAGGGAAACAACTGTTTGTGTACTGACCAAAACCCTGTTCCAGACACAACAGAAAGTTTGGGAAGGGCGGGGTGAAGACAAGCCTGTAGCAACATGACATTTTCAGGAGAACACCTCTTTCTCTCTAACGGAAGAGGTGGGGCGCGCAGTGGGGGAGGGGGTAAGGGTGCTGGGGGGCAGGGAGGGAAGGGGGGGGGGGAGGGGGAGAAGAGGCGGGATTCCTGGGGAAAACCATGTCATTTGGCGAAGCGGCAGTGCCAGAAGTGGGCTACAGCCTGCGCGGACTACGGCGTATTGATCAGCGCGGCTCGCGTCACTCCAGAAGAGCGGAGAGAAAGCGAGGGGACGGCTGTAGGCTGAAGCTGTGGGTGGCTGGTGATAGCGCAACGTGTGCCACCGGTCCTGTCTTGCCGTGCTGGCGCTGCCGTCTGCTGACTCAGCCCTTTCCCCTCCAGCCTGCTCGTCTTCAACTTCAAGCCGCGCGCCACATTCTGCTCGCGCACACACGCACACACGCACACACACACACACAAACTCGGCCTCTTGACCCGCACTGACTCCAACACACTTCCGTTCTTCTTCTTTTCTACACCTTTACTCTGCTACCCTTAGTTCTGTGTTTGTATACTAGCGCGGCCTGTCATTTGTGCAGGTCATTTGATTTGAGGATATTTTGGACAAGGATTATTATTCATGTGTTAAAAGTGACTCGATGAAGTAGTATGCAACATAGGCTTTAACCACTCCCACTCCTAGGTAGGCTACAAACTCCCACAGTTTATTCAATACTTCAAGGTAGGCTATAACTCCCACAGTTTATTCAATACTTCAAGGTAGACTATAACTCCCACAGTTTATTCAATACTTCAAGGTAGGCTACAAACTCCCACAGTTTATTCAATACTTCAAGGTAGGCTACAAACTCCCACAGTTTATTCAATACTTCAAGGTAGGCTACAAACTCCCACAGTTTATTCAATACTTCAAGGTAGGCTACAAACTCCCACAGTTTATTCAATACTTCAAGGTATGCTACAAACATTCCTGCAGTGGAGATGTTACTTCAAGATAGGCTATAAACACTCCTACAGTGGATATAATACTTCAGTGTAGGCTATAAACACTCCTACAGTGAATATGATACTTCAGTGTAGACTATAAACACTCCTACAGTGGACATGTTACTTCAACGTAGGCTATAAACACTCCTACAGTGGAGATGTTACTTCAACGTAGGCTATAAACACTCCTACAGTGGAGATGTTACTTCAAGGTAGGCTACAGCCACTCCTACGGTGGACATGGCACTTCAAAGTAGTTTAAAGTAATCAACACTGGCACAGTGGATATCATAATCAGCATTGGTACAA
>OY757557.1:3496255-3517139 GCA_963584105.1 Alviniconcha strummeri
AGACTGCAGTACTAAAAATTTTAAGTAACTGCTGGGAATACCTGGGAAATTTTGAGCTGAGAACTAAACTGCTATACTTGTAGGCCTACCGCAGCTGACAAAGCCCAATCTTTTTGGTAATAATACTAACACCAATAGTAATAATTATAATTATTTTGTATTAAGTTAAGCCTGGGGTCTACATTGCCAGTTTGTATAAATGAAAGACTTGGAGGAGAACATTGCACATGCTTTACTGTCTTTGGGAAAAGTGTTTGACATTGTACGTGGGCACTTGCTGACAAATTGGTGGCCAAAACAAAACTGAACACAGAGAGAGAGAGAGACAGAGACAGAGAAACAGAGAGAGAGAGAGAGAACTCAAAAACTTTACAATGATTGTAGTTTAGGTTCAGTGTAAACCTAACAACTAGTCTTTGTTAAGCTACTGATGAGGAAAAATAAAATTACATGGAATCATTTATACATAAGCATGAATGAGTCAGTGAAATTTTATACATAAAAATTCATACATAGAGCATAAGAATTGCCACACAGAAACATGATGTGTTCACAGCACCATATGCACACATCACTAGCATTCAGTTATACACATCTGAGCATACAACCAGCAAATAAGTTCGTACGATTCATCTTGGAGAGAGAAAAAAACAGAAGCAGCCATGCAATGCTTATCCCAAGTTAAAACAACAATAATGGAGAGAGAGAGAGAGAGAGAGAGAGAGAGAGAGAGAGAGAGAGAGAGAGAGAGAGAGAGAGAGAGAGAGAGAGAGAGAGAGAGAGAGAGAGAGAGGAGGGGGGGGAGAGAGCGATTCAGATCAATGAAATGAACAATCAAGAAAACAGTAAGTGAAAGAACAAATGATAGTGTTTCACAAAACTAGTTTGCATCGGACCACCAGTACGCTAGTTCACATAATTTTTGTTCTATGTCTGTGCTGTTAGTTACTATTTAGATGGGAGGTAACTCTTGCGTCCCTCTCTCTCTTTCTCTCTCTCTCCTCCTCTCTCTCTCTCTCTCGCGCGCGCGCGCGCGCGCGCGCTTTTAGAGAGGCGAAGCTTCGTTCTTCAGCTGCATGGGGTCAGGTATTACTAAAATTCAAACGAGATGGGGGGGTGGGTGGGGGGTTACAAACGTCAGTTAATATCACTGGTGCTAGCCACTGCCGACGCTGTCTTTGCCGTATTAGTTCATCAGGTTTGTCATTTACTGAAATTGACGCTTCCTGAACCAATAACCATGCACCTTTTGATTCTAAATACCTGGGAACACCTTTCTTGTAATTTTATGCAAAGATATTTAACGGTATTATCCTACTGAAATACACTGCCTGGTAATTATTTAGTTCAACAGCGGGAAAACGGTCTCACTTAGTAGCGGACCATGATTCCCGCCCGGCTGGGGCCACGGTACAGCGGGTGGACTCGTGGGGGGGGGAGGGGGGGGGGGACAAAGCGGCAGAGAAAAAATGGTAGAACAACTACGTGTGTGTGTGTGTGGCCGGGTTTGTGTGTATGTGTGTCAGTCGTGTGTGTGTGTGTGTGTTGCGGGTGGCGGGGGGGGGGGGGGGGGGGCTACAGGTTCGGCTTATGGCAACATAACTTCAATGTTTAAACTCAGTTTGACTGTTCAAGTTCGGGTCGGTACCGGCTACTCATGGCTCAGCACGGTGTCTCTGATAACCTACATGAGGGTTCTGAGAACAAGACCGGACTTTGTGCCAGCCGGGACATTAAACTCCAACGGCTGAGACTACGGCTCCAGCAGTTGCCTGAGTATGGCAGTTCAGTCGAGTCGTGTCAAGTTCAGTAGTCACGCTTAGCCATGAATGAAAGAATGAATGAATAAAAATTTACCGTGACATGGCTCATACTCAGTGACAAACTTCCCGCCGCACTGACAAAAACTTGCTTGTTCAGTCACAGCGCCAGACTGTTCAGTCACACTGAGTTTGGTTTCACTGTGAATTTACTACAACAGAGTGCAACATATGTGGGAGCTGAGCCTACACTGTATGTGGGCTATGGCATATTGACATTGTAGATTAACTGTGCAACACAGTGACTGAAGACTCTCCCGATCAATGCATCGGATTCCTGAATATGCTCAAGAACAGTTACAACTTTGGGGGATGACTGTAAACATCTGAGCCGCGGCAACGCGCAAACTGACAAAAGGTAGCGCTCTCACGTATTGTCTAAATTTCACTCTTTATGTTATCAAACTTAGGTTGTTCGGCGCTGAAATACTTTTGCATTCACCCAGCTGATGCTGTGAAGGTCTCATGCAAACACAAACTTATTCTCTCAAAGTGTCGGTCGTTTGAAACTGCACACAGCGTCGCTCAAACGATGAGATGGCGCATCATCAGGGGTCAACGCGTTTTTTTGTCAGCAGCGTGACCTCAAAAAACTTCAAGCGTTCTTCGAAGTTTTTGTGCTGTGTGTGCAATCGCTACAATGTGTAATAGGTGATTCATCTAGATCTCTGTTGATTCAAAAGCAATATTTGTGTGATCATGGGTGCAAGATTTTGCAAAAAGTGACTAAAAGAGACAGGGGAAACACTGTTGCTAGGGCAACATGCCTACGCGCGGGTGCAAATTCCATGAATAGATGCTAGAGCCTCGCTTGGGAAAACGAGAGCGCCATGTTGGAATCCGAACTTTGCCGAAAATTTCATGGCCTCTTCGTTTCAACTTAATGAGGAGTACTACGGGGTGGATCCTACCCTTCGAGTGTGTGCTACTGGATCTTAATGTGTTGTTGTCAGTGTGTGTTTCTCCATTCAGTGGGTGAAAGGGATTATCTATCGAAGGAAGACGGAATTCAAATCAGACGTTTGCGCGCCATTCGCGTGTCCCAGAGCTACTTGGGTCAAGTTGACTCATGTTGTCCATGTAAACTTTGGATTTTACGCTTACCTTCTTGGATTATCTAAATCAGCGAAGACCTATATATGATGGTATTGAGGTGAGTTTTCTTTGTATACTATTTTGAATAATCTTTTCTACTGATCATTGCAACGATCGTTTCTTCTTTCCCCAATGTTGACGTGGGTTGGTCCATTCGCACTCAATGGCACGGTAGGTAACCTGCCGCCCACTGATGAAGTTCTTAATTTTAAGCCATGTAAGTTGTATTTTGTTCATCGAGTCGTCTATTCGTTATTATGGTTAACATGATTGTGGTCATCGGGTCAGTTAAAGGGGTGTGTATAGCCCACATTTAGGTCAAACAAGAGAAGACGAGCTCAGTCGGTTTGACATTCAACTCAGTCTGGACTTGTTACAGCACGATCGATTGAACACGAAAAGAAAAGAAACTACCGATCTTTAAACTTAACCTAGTTAAAATTTCATTGTGATAGATTGTTTTGATGGGCACATGTAGCAACGTGTAGCATAAAAGTTCGCAGATCATGGGTAGACGGGGGTGGAATAATTAATCGGCTGTGCTGTTGCGAAGCGTTTTCCATTTGACGTTACATGCATGCGCAGACCGCCATTCTTGGCCGCTTCCGTGTTTACTCGGGTCACGTGCTTCGCGTCGATCTTGTTCCCATGCTGTCTTTAGCGGAGAAAAGAAAGAAGTGGGGGTGGGAGAACAACGCCCCAATTTTACTGATCGATATCAGCAAAGCAAATAGTTTAACGGAGTTTTAGTAGGAGTTTATGGTGGATATTGTAATTATTTACATATAGCATGTTTTCTGTAGGATGGAGGATCTGGCTTTATGCTCACAGACTATAAAAGAGTGCAGGAACAAGCGAGTGTGTTCGCGGTGTGTGTGTGTGTGTGTGAGAGAGAGAGAGAGAGAGAGAGAGAGAGAGAGAGAGAGAGAGAGAGAGAGAGAGCACAAAATGCTACAAGGCTGGCTTTGTCTGACCCATTATGGAGTTAAGTTTGGGACCTGCATGAACAAGCGCTATGGGGGCAGGGATAGCTCAGTGGTTAGAGCGCCAGACTCGTGATTGAAAGGTTGCGGGTTCGAATCCCTGCTGGAATGGCGGGAGAATTTTCTTCTCCAGGGTCAACTTCCTGTGCTGACTCTTATTTTGGTATCCGTTCCACCCCCGTGTTACCACAGTAGCACGTAAAAGATCCCGGTCATTCTGCCAAAAGTGCAGGTGGCAGGTTACAGCTAAACATGCATACACCTTACGTATGTGGCTTTTATTGAACCGTGCTTCGGCATTGGTCACAACTTGTCCCTAATATGTCAAATGACATCTGAGGACATTAAGCATCAACTCATCATCAACAAGCGCTATCCAGCCCTCTTGAACGGGCCCAGAGGGGTCTGCCAGGTGTCTGATGAACTTGTACTTCTTGTCACGAGACTGGATCTCCAAACACTGAGTATCCACTCGACTGTGACCAAGACCTTGATGATGTATACAACCACCAGTGGCATTGTTGGCCTACGAGCCAGAGAAGTTAGCCTGCTGCCCAGCCTCAGGTGATCCCGAGGATGATGGGAAACTGATGGCTCCTCCTGCCTGGATAGACACCTGGCAGCAACATTCCTTCCTCACTGTATCAGTGTATCACTTGTTCATATGTGGAGAATGCCAGCTCTCCCAGTGCCTTCTCCTCTAACTCCCCTGACACCTTCATTAGATACTGTGGTGTAAATGCATGCAGCTTGTACTGAACCAACAACTGTTAAACTTAGTGAAAGCTTAGTGGGGGTTATTTTTAGTGAAAAATATTAAAATCATTATATTACTTAAACAAATTAGTGTTACGAAAACCAAGGCTCCCCATTTTTAATAACTCAAATTCAGGGGTGAGATTACCCATGTTTTGTAGTTTTAGAGGATGTCACTCCCTGACAAAAATTCTAAGTAATTTATTCTAAGGAGTGATGATTTCATAAAGTAGAAAATATGTTTCTAATTATGTTCAAGATCCTACAATGATGCATGTATGCCTTTCTGTCACACACATGTGTGCTCATGTACATACACACACACAGTGACACACAGAGAGTAGTACAAACACACTGTCAGGGCATCCCTAATGCATTGGAGGGTTCCCCATGATGCACTAAAAAATGTGAGGTTACTTGACATTTCTTGTAAAACCTGCCCTTTTGTTCCTGACTGACAACAGGGGCCTACAAACATAAAACGAAGAAGTTTGTCATTCTTCCTTTGAGGACCTTTGAAATATGTTGAGAGTGAAGTTATAATAATAATAGGGAACTTACACAGTTATAGAGCACTTTCAGAATCTCAAAGCACTTTACAACTTAGAGGGAAAAAATCTTTAAGTTGTTGTTTTATGCTAATTTAAGTAACACTGACATGTGCTCTATTACATTTGTTGATTTGGACAGTGCTAAGAGCTCATATAATTGTTGTTGATGCGCTATATAAAATTAATTATTATTAAAGCTGCCAGTGCCACCATTTTCTCTCATTTGTATTTTGGCAGCAAAATTAGTTTTCTTTTTCAGTTTCATTATCTTCTGTCTTCAAATAAATGCTGCTATAAGCTGATGGTGTGACTAGGCAAATCCCATTTCTGTGACTTGATAACCCAGAAAATACCAGTAGCTATGCAACAGCCAAAGATTGTTTTATACGTCAGATTGAATGAATTGAAAAGCATCAAATTAAAGAACTGCTGAAGCTGAATTTATTGCAGTTTATTTCACTCAGATCAGATTAATAGCTCAGAAGATATTCAGATCTTACTTTCTGACAATCAGCTAATTTCTGACAGTCCTTTACTGACAATGAAGAATATGAAGGCAAAAGGGTGGACCTATGGAAAACAGCAAAAACATGATTTTGTACATATGAACATATCATTATCACCAATCAGTTTTGCAAGGTATGCAGTTTGCAACTTTTGTTTTCATGAAAGGCTTCAGCCTTCTCAGTGTTTCATTTCACTTGCACAGTTTTCAAACTCAAGATTGAAATAAAGTTATTACAATATATTATTATATATGGGCAATTTGCCTAAACAACAGTGACTTGAGTGAGGTGTAATTGTGTGCATTTTTTCTTTCTTTTCCAAATGGGTACATTTGGGTACTTTCCAGGTACTACTAGTGTTAGCTCCAAAAACATTTTACCAGTTGATTGGCAGTGCATTGTTTTGTCAATTATTTTATCAGTCTTTTTAAATTCACTTATGCCAAAATTCTACACTGATGTTACATTATTTGACTGCCAAGTGTAACACTGAGTAAAATTAGGTCAGCCACCAACATCAGCAGGGATAGGTCATGCTGAAAGTAGTGGTCATGGTCACACGCAATTGGTCATATGTATTGTCATGTAGCATTTGAATTGATTGTGAAATAATGAGTGTTAGATTGTTACTGTTAGTTGTTAGTGTGTTTATCGACTTACCTGTTACTGTGTTCATCATTTGGTTCCTGTTCTGTCCAGGTTAGTGTCACTGGTGTACTTCTCCCTTTTGGCCTGACCCAGATACTGAATAGAAAACCCCTACTGCTAGTACTACAACCAGGCTAGGTCAGAAAACTAGCCATGTCAAATACAGGGATGTTCAACTTGAGATTATGAAAGTGTGCTTGTGAAACTTACTGAAGGTTCATATGACTTATAGATTTGAAAAGAATAATGAACAGGTGTTGAGAAAGAAAGAAAAAAGTTGGTGAAATTATATTTTTAAACTAGAACTGTGGCAGAAACAGATGGGATACTCAGTCAGACTCAGGGTGTACTGTCAGTCATGTAATGATGTATCATGTCACAGTGTACTGTCAGTCATGTAATGTTGTATCATGTCAGGGTGTACTGTTGGTCATGTAAAGATGTATCATGTCAGGGTGTACTGTCAGTCATGTAATTATGATGTATCATGTCAGGGTGTTCAGGGTGTTCTGTTTTCTCCCACTGCGACTGTGCTGTACTCACAATACAAACTTCAAATTCAGCAGTTGAAGCAACAAACATATGTTTTGTCCCCAAAAGATAATGATTTGCAATTTTGTTGCAATTTTTTTTATGAAAGGTGGGTTTCATACTCATCCAGTGTCTGCGGGTCACCCTGACATTGACACATTGACAGTTTTGTCACTTTGTGATGAGCATTCAAAGAGAAGAAAAAAGTCCTTAAAACTGTCACACTCACAGGTGCAAGAAATGGTACAAATTTACATCAAATTAATTGATATTTTGTGCTCCTGTTATGGAAAGTAAAGGCCCAACACATGAAAAGAACTCTTCATTGCCTGAACTAGGAAGTTTATTTCCTTATAAAAGTACTATTTTTTATTTCTGATACATGTGAGAGGCAAAAGGAACAAAAAGAAAAACACAAGAACATGGCGCTTTAACTTTAAGCTTGACAATGACATTTATGATCAAGCTATTCACCAGCTCACTTAATTGATTAATAATTCTGTTGATAAAAGAAAAAGAACACCAAAAAAAAAAAAAAGTGGAAAAAATAAAAATCTAGACCAATGTAGTTCAAATAAAAAGTTTGGAAATTATCCCAGTATACTGCATACAACATGTGTAGTATTAGTATACCTAGGCAGTATATTATAGGGTTCACATTAAACAGTAATTTCCATTATTTTACTGGTTAAGAATAAATCAGATCAAATAAATCTTTATTATTTATCAATATACAATTACAAAGCATAAAAATGAAACTTTTCCTTTGACACAGGGCTCAAGAAGGTACATTTAAAATAACAATAAATATAAAATAAATACTAAAATCCTCACTCTCGCATTCTCTCCCCACTCACCTGCCCCAGCTTCTTCAGGGGAGGGGGGGGGGGGGGGTCTAGATTCTCCAGGGGAAGGGAGCAGAGTGTTTACTAGTAGTAGAGTTCTAGTATAGTTGAGTGTGTATCTGACTGGTTACAGTGATTGTCTGATGCACTAAGCTGAGGAGGCCTGTCTGGTGCATCTAATCTGATGCACTAAGCTGAGGAGGCCTGTCTGATGCACTAGGCTGAGGAGGCCTGTCTGATGCATCAAATCTGATGAACTAAGCTGAGGAGGCCTGTCTGATGCACTCACTAAGTTACTAGTGATGAGATTCAGGCCTGTCTTATGCCTGGGGGCATTGATTTGACCGCAATGCACTTAAACTTAGCAGCTGTACAGATTACAAGACTGGTCTGTGGGCAGTGCATCAGTTACATTTACAGTGTCAGTTGCAGGGTGGTGTCACTGTCATTGACTCAGCATTGGTAATCTAAATGGTACTATTATTGACTCTCACTAATCTCAGTTTTGTCCTATGGGTATTTATGAAGTGTGTGAATGTGTGTGAGAGAGAGGGTCATTATCATTGAAGTAATGTGTGTACACTCTAGGCAGTAATGGTTGCGACCCCTTTGAAGTTGCAATGTGAGCATCTGGGATTTCTGCGACCAAGCTTACAGGCTGAGTCTGACCCTCTAGACCTTAGTGTTCTTCTGCCTCCTAAGCCATGCTCAGACTCAGAGTATCAGTCTAGTCCTGAGGGTGAAGTCTGCAGTCTTCTTGAGTGCCTCTAAATCTAATAATTCTGTTAAACTGAAGTGTGATTAAAATACCACTGGTCAGTGATTTTATAAGTTTGACTGTTCATCGGGGTTCAGTTTGTAGTACAGGTTCTTGAAATATAACAGTGTAACAAGGAAAATGCTGTAGCATTTGTATTTTAGAGGTAGTTACTTAGTCACATTATGATTTACACCTAATAATGATATTAAACTAGTGTGCTTAAATAGTTAAAATACCACTGGTCAGGTCTTTCATTAGTTTGAATATTCATTAGGGGTTTCACAGTAGTACTTGTACTTTGTAGTACTAGTACAGGTCCTCCAAACATAACAGTGTAATAAGGAAAATGATGCTGCACTTGTGAGTTGTATTTTAGTGGTGGTTAGTCCCAGACTGAATACAGAGAAGCCTATGTGAATGCAGAGGCAAGAGTGAACTTGGGTCCTGTCAGTGTGGGGCATAGTCAGGTGAAGTGGTATATTATTATAATATATAAGTACACAACAACTACTGTCTGTGTACTTGGTGATGTTGATGTTGGGCTTACTGTCCTCAGTGTCAGGTGTTGGGCTGACAGGTGCACTTGGGTTTCAGCCTTATAGTTATAACAATTATAAGGCTGAAACCCAAGTGCACATGTCAGCCCCACATCTGGCTGAGGGCCGGTAAGCCCAACATCATCATCACCAAGTACACAGACTGTCGTTGTTGTCAGACTTGTGTAAGCTTAACCATGAGTTGTCTTCAGAGAGGTACTGGCTAGCACCCAGATACCAGTGGTGGGGGCAGAGGTAAACTGCAGGTTACCTGAAGTAACAGTAACACTTCACCGTCACCAGATGGATAGCGGTGTCAGTTATTTTAATGTTTCATATTTACATAAGTAGTGTGTGTGTTGGGGGGGGGGGGGGGGGGGTAAAGTCACAATCAGTATTCACAAACCACAACTTTTAAAGAGAATTTAGGAGAGCCCCAAAATAGACTTGAACCCTCATTCTCAGATGTGTCTGCGTACCGCGGGGCCAAAGCGGCTCAGGCTGGCAGGTGAAGCGTGCAGCCTCCTGACTGTATCAATATCATCACCCCGTCTGACCAGTCAGCCTTCACACTCACAGGCTGGCCCTAAACCCAAAGAGGTGCCGCGCGGTAGGCAACAACCCGAAACAAGTAGCTGGGAAGAAGAGAGAGGGGATGAAAGTAGGTCATCGCTGCTCACCCTCATTAGCCTATGACCCAGACCAGGGGTCAAAGGTGAAGCTGGCCAGGTGCAAGGGCAGTGGATGGGTGTAGCGTGGTGGGCCGCCGCCGCCAGCTCCTCACTCACACAGCCCCACCTGGGCAAGGGCCCACCTGGGTTCTCCCTCCACAGAGTCGACCCCCCCCCCCCCCCCCCCTTCCCTACATACTGTGATATTGTCTACAGTTCTCTTCGTTTGTTTAATGCATCTCTCTCTCTCTCTCTCTCTCTCTCTCTCTCTCTCTCTCTCTCTCTCTCTCTCTCTCTCTCTCTCTCTCTCTCTCTCTCTCTCTCTCTCGCCCTGATATAACCGACACTGGTTGACTGGGTGTAAAACACCAATTTACTCTCTCTCTCTGTTTTTATCTCTCTCTGTCTCTGTTTTCAACTCTCTCTTAGCTTTTGAGCTGGAATTCTGTCTCTCTTCCTCTCTCTCTCTGTTTTAGTTTTTGAGCTGGAATTCTCTCTCTCTCTCTCTCCTGAGAACTCAGATTTGCATTTGTCTTATTCTTAATCTTAGCCTCTTTACTTTTGCTTCATTATAAAAAGCAAAGCTCAGTGGGTTGAGACGCTTTAAACAGCAATAGTTTCAAAATTCTGTAATGTTTTGTATTTTATTTTGTCACAGTTGTTCATATTTAATTTTTCCTCTGTTGTGTGTTGCTGTTTTTCATCAGGGACACATTTTTAAAAGCCAGCTGATGCTTAAATCTTTATCCTTGTTTATTATTATTAGTAGTAGTATATTACTTATTACTATTAAAGTATCATCATCATCTCTCTCTCTCTCTCTCTCTCTCTCTCTCTCTCTCTCTCTCTCTCTCTCTCTCTCTCTCTCTCTCTCTCAGTACTGTATTACTGTACTATAAAATGCAGTGGGTGTGACATACTCAAATACTGTTTTAAAATCAGTTGCCTATGGCATCCAAAAAAGTGTGGTCTCTTGTCTACATTGACTGGATTCACATTCGTTGGCATGATTATTATTGACATTAATGTGTTACAGGCTTTGTTCAGTGGCCTTTTTCCATTTTGATCAAGGATCAAGTCAAGTAAAAAAAATTACAACAGAAAACATGCTTTTGATAACATTGAGGGGGGATATAGGTAGGCAGGAGATAACTTTTTTCTTTCTTTCTTTGTTTTGTTTTCATCTGATTTATTTAACTCCAGCAATGTTCTCCCTTGTTTTGCTGCCCTGCAGCTCGTGGGGCAGCATCCAGGCTGACCCTTCTGGGGCTGAAACTGCTTTTGTTGGGACACAGGCCTGTGCCACTACCAGCTGTGAATGCTCAGTGAAGTGCTGATCAGGGATTTGATATTATATATATGTAGTGTGTGTGTGTGTGTGTGTGTGTGTGTGTGTGTGTGTGTGTGTGTGTGTGTGTGTGTGAGGTAATCTTGCCAGTTTAGCTTGTGCTTTGAATTGCTTGTAAGTTTTAGCCATTGTTATTATCATTTACCACTTGAGATGTCTCAACGTGGATACAATAGTTTATATAAATTTGAATTTTGCACAGCGTGTCAAACTCCATTTTTATGTTTGAGGTTTGTGCTTTATACATATTTTATTATTGTTCTATTAATATTATTATCAATAAATAATAATAATATTATATTAATGACAAATAATAACTGTGTTCGGATCAACAGTATGTTTGTTCAAGAAATAACTGTGTCAGCAGGTCATCTGTTGTGAATGTTTTTGAAGTGATGTGCAAAATCATGTCTCTTGATGATTATTATTAATCGCCTGATTAAGTTGAAAACAGAGATATTTTTTTATTTTATTGAACAAGCCACTGATGTCGCAAGAAATGGCTAACTAGAAGTACTGTCTGAGACTTGCCCATGGAACAAAAGTCTGATGTGATCTTAGTTCTTGGTCATCTTTCAAAGAAAGAATGACCGTGAAGCCACCAGCGACTCCTGACATGCCACTGCAGTATCAGCTCTCGGATTCTCCTGCACTATGTAATACAAATCACTCAAAGCAAAGTGCACAATAATCTTTTAACATTTGATTTCTTTATTACAGCTGAGACATGAAAATCAATCAAATGGTAAATTCCCACTGACAACAAGTCAGTTATCCAGTCTTGAATGTGGTCACCTCCCAGTGGGTACAATTTCTGAGAACCATCCATATGTATATAGTATATGTGTAATATTACTAATAATATTACACTTACAAAATACAAGTTACAGTTTGTGTGGCAACACAAGATCTTGACAAGTTGATGCAAAAGTCAGAACTCCCGCCAAGGAGTTGTCTACATGCTCAGATTATCCACAGTCATGTTGTACCCTATCACTGTACCGTAATGGGAGCACCTGGGTCAGCAGATAGGGATCACCTCCCACTGGCGCTTGTGCTGGGTCTCCTGGCAGAGATAGCACTTGAAGAGTTACATAGAAGCGCAGCAAAGCCCCATTGTTCTGGTCTGGCGCTCCATTTTGTTAATGCTTTATGCTTTATGACCTGGCCCAGTTCTCATTTAGGTCAGTCTGAAAGACCTGGTTGCACTCAACCAGTCAATAATGGGCAACCTATTGATAACTGGGACATTTGGGTCTGACAAAACTGCAGAACTCTTAGGCTTACCCTTTTCTAACAGTGTAACAGTGTAGAATAGCAGTTACTAATTAGTATGCCAGTAAATGATTAATGATTTGATATATATATATAAAATAATTAATATTAAGGGAATAATGTATATTTTATTAAACTATGGATTACTTGTTTTCAGTATTGCCTAAATTATGTGAAAGTTAAATGATATCATTAATATCACAGTGGACACAACACAGTGCACAACAAGTTGAACAACACAAGTTTGCTCAGGATCAAGAGGCTGGCCATGGCACTTTGTTTTATGAACTATATAGTATAAAGAGTTTATATTATCAGCATATGATCACAACATGATTCATGCATTGAAGTTTGAACCATCAAAGATGACACGTTCTGTAAATTTTGTAAGACCACATTGCATTTGTGTTTAGAGTGGTCAGAATTAATCCAAATTCTCATTTCATTGTCTTTCATAACAAATATTCAGCAACAACAAAATCTTGGTATTTGCTATTTAGAGGAGGTAGACTGCATGGCAGACTGGCAACAGGTATGAGGTAATGAGCTCCTCCACAGTTGCATGTCAGACCTCTCTGAGCAGACATTTAGAGTGTAGGCATACTGATATGACAGTAAAGGTGGCTATTGGTTTAATGAAACTCTCTCTCTCTCTCTCTCTCTCTCTCTCTCTCTCTCTCTCTCTCTCTCTCTCTCTCTCTCTCCCCCCCCCCCCCTCTCTCTCTCTCTCAGCCCTTAGAGTTTAGGAGGCAGACACAGCCATGCACACACACACACACACACACACACACACACACACACACACACACACACACACACACACACCAGAACTGAGATGGATGGGGTCAGTGAGTTGGCACAGCTACTGAGCTAGCCTCCCACAGGCGCTGGAGTTGAAAGCTTTAGGGTACAAGCCTGTAGGGCTGTGACAGAGAAGGTCTGCCCATCCAGTCCCTGTTATTAGTGTTAACCTTACATGGAGTTCACTGACTGTCCACACATTTCGAAAAGCAGGGCTGAGGTCAGTCATGGGAGAGCCCACCCTTGGAATATCCAACATCCAAAAATTCCACTCTCCACACCTTCCCCCTAGAAATGTCTAGTTTAATATGTACCATTAGGAGACCCCACACTGGGAACATCCAGTATTGATTCCCAACACCTTCCTCCTAAATATCACTAGTTTGTTTAATATGCACCTTTAAAAAAAAAAAAGTGTATTTTTAACTACTGTTCTTTGTTTGAGTTTTTTTGGTTTTTGTTTTGATATATAATGCAATATGCGTTATAGTCTACTTATTGTCTGCTGTGATGTGGTGTAGGTTTGGCCACATATTTAATTTCTGTGATGAGATAACAAAGTAATCTTAAAACTCCTTGGAGGAAGGATGTGGTAAACCAGTGCTTGGAGTTGAGTTTGGGAAGGCCCCTGTCCACCTCATCATGAGCACACCAGTCAGGGTCAGTCAGCAGTGCATGGATCTGGATAGGTTAGGTTTCAAGAACCACCACTCATTATTGCAGAGAGAGAGAGGGAGAGAGCAGAGGGGGTCTAAGACTTGAGGGTTCTGTGGTCTGCAGATTTTTCAGATGAAGCATTTACAGCTTTGTCACTGAGTTGATTCCAGTTGAGTGGTTATACTGTGTGCAGGGCAGTCCCAAACTAATATAATAGGTCTTGCTTGCAGGTACTGTGAATCCTCTGGTAATTTGTTGGTGGACTGTCTGAGCATAGGGTTGTTAAACTGGCACTTGGGGTTGGTTGTTGCCTTCATTTTTGTGGGAACTGTTGCTGAATGGGGTGAGGAACAGTTCTGGAGGAAGTGCCCACACCATTCTCCCAGTAGCCTGGAACGGTGTGGTCAACCAAAGCTGTCTGCAGTGGTCTTGAAGCAGGAAACATGGATTAATTACCAGGCACCCAACTGGTCTCTAAATCTTGTAAATCTACACCTGGAACAGGTGTACAACAGGCCAGTGCTAGTGCGGTCTGTGTGTGGAA
Organism: Alviniconcha strummeri; assembly: GCA_963584105.1. Lineage (NCBI taxonomy): Eukaryota > Metazoa > Mollusca > Gastropoda > Provannidae > Alviniconcha > Alviniconcha strummeri. Next base: position 3,510,583 of record OY757557.1, read on the forward strand.
TGGTTGGCCAGTTCATCTTTCTCTAGGCTATGGTTTGGTCTTGTGCCAGAAACAGCTGTGTAGTTGGTGTAAGTGCTACTGTTTGACCACATTGTGTGCAGTAAAACACACACACACACACATACCACCTATGCCACACACATCTCTGGCCTTGTGGGTATACCATACTTAAATAAATTTAATGATGTCAGTCTACAGAATACCACATACACCAAGCTAATTAAAGTTCATGAGAATACCAAACACACAGCTCTAACCTTTTGAGACTATAACACAAAATACCAAATATACAGTTGTGCACTAACCTTATGAGAATATCACGTAGTGACATACACAGCGCTGACATCATGAGACTATCAAACAGAATACCATGTAGTGACATACACAGCCCTAACTTCATGAGAATATCATTTATCACACAGAATATGCATAGCGACATTAACAGCAGTAACATCATGTTTTATCACACAGAATACCATGCACACAGAGCACTAACCTCATGAAAAAACAACAGAATACCACATACACAGCATTAATCTCATGAGAATACTTTGCCGAATTTACTGCATACACAGCACTAACCCTATGAAAATATTTCACACATTGCCATTGGGCCAGCCTCAGAGAATAACTGCAGTAACTAGCCTAATGAGAATATATTATTATTTAACACACAATTACCACTGTATACACCATGTTTGACTGTACAGTGGTATTTGTGTATATATGTATGTATATAGTCTCATGAGAATAATTTGGAGTGGGACTGAGACGTGAGAGTCTTATGTTCCAGGATCAACTTTCTGTACAGACTCTTAGTCTTACTCAGTATCAATTCTACCCAGTGTTACCACAGTAGCACTAAACGATTCTGGTCATTCTGCCCAAAGTGCAGGTGGCAGGTTACAGCTAAACAGGCATGCACCCTATGTATGTTGCTTTGCACGAAGTGATGTGACATGGTTGCATGGTGTAGACAGAATGCAGAGAGGGCGCTGCAGCAGTTTCACAAAGCACCAGCCATGTAACTGATGATGAAGTGATGCTTAATGTCCTCAGATGTCAGTTGACATATTAGGGACAAGCTGTGACCAATGCCGAAGCATGGTTCAGTAATTCTTTACGTCCACGGAAACCAGAAGGTTCGTTGGGACGGACAGCCCAGGACGTTCACCTGGACTCTCACACAGCTCCTGAACTATGCAGCCATGTAACAACCAAACAGGGCTTCAAGTACCTCACTTCAGTGGATATTCAAAAATGTTAGCCAAGCCTATATGAGGATACCACACACATGCACAGTGCTAACCTCACATCACCCAGAATATTGAATACACACACTGGCACAGCACTGACCTCATAAAAATATCTCACCCACACTGGGCTGACCTCATGAATATTTGATTAACAGATTTTTGCCATGGGCACATATACACAGTGCTATTGATAGTGCTACTGTGCTGGCCTCATGAGAATACACACTACATTCATTGTGACATGTACAGTGCACATTTTACAACTGATTCTTGCAATGTTGAAATCACAGTGTTAATCATTTATTTGGTGACACAAACTACCTGTATCGGGTGATGTTGCACTACAGTGATCTATAAATAATTCACTCTGTTGAGTCTGTGCATCGAATGATAATAAAGAAGAGCAAGAAATGTGATGTTACTGTAAATGTAAATACTGCAAAACCAAGGTTTGTGTTGAGTGGTAATTTTCAGTAAGTCAATATCAGCTTATAGTTCTACCCTGGGGGAATCAGCAGGTGGTCAGGTGTACCTGCTGTTTTTTGTTTGACTGGCTCTCAACAAAAACAACATTACAACAAGAAAATATTAATAATAATTACAAAATAAATGTGTGTTCCGGATGGGGAAGGGAGCAGGGTGCTTCTTTGTCCCCCCCCCCCCCCCCCCCCCCCCCCCTTAGTGTTCTTTAAAAAAATAAGCACTGACTGCTTCTGCTTTCATTTCCAGTACTAGTCATATGAACTGGTCAAATGTTCTACTGCCTTATTTGCTGGTTTTATGCTCATAATGTGTAACTAAGTGATGTGTGCATCTGGTGCTGTGAACACGCTATGTTTTGTGCATAAATTCTCATGTATAATATTTCACTCACTCATTCTTGCCTGTAATTTTACATTTACCCTTTAGTAGCTTAGCAAGGACTAGTTCAGTTTTTGACAGAACCTAAACTACAATCCTTGTAAAATAAAGTTTTTGAATTGTAATTCACACCAATTACTGTTTGAAAAATATCTAGTGTGATCACTGGCAAAAAGTACAGGTCCCTTGATAAGTTGACTGTAGAAAGAAGAGTGTGAGTGTTTGATTTCACCTTTGTTAACAGATTCGGCCTGCAGAAGTTTACAGTTTCTGCTGGATATAAAAATCTAATAGTAACAGCTCAAAGGAACTTTTCCAAGCCGCAGGTTTTTTCCACTTGAATTTTATGAGAGAGAAAATATCACACTCGTCTCATTTTCACTTACAGATCTTTAATAATAGTCATGTTAAAATGATGATGGCATAGCATTATTTCTTTTCTGATGTATGAAAGCATGATCAAAGAGTGCTCTCTCTCAAATGTTTATTACAAATTGGTAGAAATGGTCATTGCAAAAGGTCAAATTATGACCTGCTGGATGAGCTGGTAATTTTGGGTGTTGACTGGCTCAGAGTTTCTACCCGTCTCGGGCCACCGGGATAGTGCATAAGTCAAATTTACCTTTAAGTTCAGTGGCTTAATATGACCTTCAGGATGGAACATCACCTCGAAAATGGATTATCACGGTGTTCCACTTTCGTAAAGGGAGTTGGTGCTTTGTGCCATTGTTGTAAAAACCACCGCTTTCAGAGGCTGAAGGGGGCTGACTGTTAACGTTTAGTGACTAACTGCACAAGTGAGCGGGGCGTGGAGTGACTAACTTCACCAAGTCATCTAATGACGGTCATGACGAGGTATGCAAGGGGACAAACCCACCGCTGCCTGGCTTGCCTTCAACTCCTCAGCAGCTGGGCGTCGCCGGGAAGAGCGCGACCTCCGCCGCTAGACAGTGCCTGTCGCGCTTTTCTGCCGGCTGCCTTGTTGGGGGCTGAAAGGTTGCGGTGAAAGGAGGGGTGGGGTGGGGGGGAGTGGTTGTGGGTGTGCCCAGATGCTTCTGCACTTCTTCAGTCCACTTGTCTACATCTCCTCCCCCCCCTCCCCCCCCCCCCAACTTTTTTCACCAGGCAGGCCATTCAGACCTTGCTTGTGAAACGAGGTTCAGCGCGCGCGTTGTGTGTGTGTGTGTGTGTATGTGTGTGTGTGTGAGAGAGAGAGAGAGTTTACCGCAGTTGAATGATAAGAAAGAATTAATTCCTCAAATGGATCTTATGACTGGTGATTTTCATGCAACACAATGTGGGCGACTGTCTCCGGAATTCCTGCGGACATTACAGCTGTGCAGGCAAGGTGACCTCAACTCCAGATGGGTTGTAGGTGAACTGAATATCGCTGATTACATAAACATGAGCCACAAAGCAGGGGAGGAGTCTTGACAAAAACATTAGGATGCATAATCGCTGAATTCCCTTCATTGTGGCACTGACACTAGTTCCTCGCTACCTAATGCATCCAGCTTTCGATAAAAACAGAAAGGAAACAAGCCGACTGCAAAGCGAGAGAAAAACTTGTACAACACATAAATTAGTCAAAGTATCGACGAGTGACATGGTCAGTACTGCTACTGTAGCTGTTTTGCGTGCTTCCTCCAGCGAGTTTCTTGGCGGTGTTGCGACTGGCGGTGTCCCACTGAGCGAGGCTGGCTTTGCCTGTCTCGGCCTTTTTATGCAGCAACATCTAGCTGGCTATTTCTGACTGTGCCCCTACACTACAAAACACCCAGCCCACCAAATCCCCTTGCCTAAGCAGTTATGCAGCTCTCAGCTGAGAGCAGAAGAGAGGGATGCTCTCTCTCTCTCTCTCTCTCTCTCCCCCCCCCTTCCACCCCCCGCCTCCTCCTCCGCCTCCTTCCTTCCCCCCAAGCTGCGCCGCTGATAGCGAAGGAATGCTAGAGAAAGAGGTCACACACCGTGGCAGACAGTAAAGGTCAAACTCGCTGTTTTCGCTATCTCGTCACATTGGCATTCCAGACTCCTCTTCCCTCGCCCGTCTCTCTCGTCGTCGCGAGGGGCGATGAAGATCGGTCGGGTGGGTCGAGGAGAGGGTAGACTACGGAGTACGGCTGTTCGCCAGCGCTGTCATCTTCCACGAGAGGTGTACTGGGTGCGCGGGGGATGTTTTCGAGGAAAGTGGGTCATGACCAGACTGAAGCGCCGACGACACGGACTTGTTGCTGGGACTGCTGTTTTCCACTTCTCGCACTCCCAACTGGTGGTGTGTGGCAGGCCACTGTCTCCGGCCATCGCCACGGCCACCCTGGCCACGAGTGTTCACTGATTCAGCAGTCTTTTCTCCGATTGACGCTTTTCTTCTCGCACAGCGGTCCTGAGCCGTGACCTCAAATTCGAAATGAGTTGGCGAGGGCTAAAAACAGAAAGTTTGACTGTCAACAAGGGGTCATCGCGGAAAGTGTTTTTCCACAGTGATTTTCGATGTTGGCTCAGCCACTGTGGCCCACATTGATGTCGACAACAGTGCAGGGTGCGGATGGAGTTTGGTCTGTGTTCAACTTTGAAAAACCGAAGACAATGTCGCGGCAAAGTGGCTGTTTTTGAAATTAGTCATACACGTCCGTGACCCGAATGATGGGAACTGTGGATGAGACAGCGAGACTGGTGGGCGATACGCCACAAGTGAAAATGAGTACCTTGTGAGGAGTGAAGATGTAGTGGCTTTGTAACTTCCTCTTTTCATGCAACACGTCAAACTGATTGGTCTGTGAACAGGCTCTCGCCTTCTGCTGCTTTTACCTCAACTTATCAGCGTAGAAGTGAAACAGGCAGGACCCCTGTGGCCTCTGGCTGTCTGTGCATTCAGGTTCTCACCAAAAAGCCAAACCAAAACAAACGAAATGTGCCGTTTGGCTGAAGACTGTCTGCCTGGAAGCTGAACCAAGGTGAAAAGCTTCCAGGAATGCCTCTTACAACCTGCGTATATAGTGGTATCAGCTCATAGCCGAATGGTCCTGGGTTCGAACCCCGAGTCACCAGGGTGTGAACGGCTGGGGATGGATAGTCCTGAACACTCCCTGGTCAACGGTGCCACCTGGCTTCGGCATGAACAGGAGGCCTACCTGCAGACCCTGCGTCTGAAACGTTAGTACAGCGAATTGTTTATCACATCACTTACTGACTTTGGAACAGGGAATTAGGTTAAATAAATTATGTCAGAATTAAAACTTGCAAGTTAGGTATTCATATTTTGATGCTGTCGTTGTTAGTTCTGTTTCGTCTGCTTTTTTATTTGTTTTTCCTTACCATCAGATATAACAGCAGTAGTGAAGCTGTTGATTGCTTTCCTTTGTTTCTGTACTTAAGGGTGTTTTCTTAGAATTAGAATTTAGATTCACATTATCTTGTTTTTCTTGGTGCTTTGGTGTCAGAATTAGTTCACACTACTTAGGGACTGTGTTGTGTGAAAGTTCTGCAAGTATCTGTATCATTCAGTACATAGGGCATTGCACACTATTTTCTTTGCTGACTTTTGGTATCCTCACCTGACTACTGCACATTTTTCCACAACACAGCATGTGATTTGTAAACACATGTGCCTGTGTTTGTAGAAGAGCACTGAGCAGTCACTCACACCAGCTTGCACCATTGGTATGTGGGAAGGGCAGCTTGTTTGTGAACTTTGGCCCGTGGCATTGTGAATTATGTCTTCATTTGAATTTGTGTTCTTTTTTTATTTCAAATGCACACACACACCACACACACACACACACACACACACACACACACACACACACACACACACACCCTGCATACCTTTCTCCTGTTAATAAGTCTCTCTCTCTCTCTCTCTCTCTCTCTCTCTCTATCTTCTCTCTCTCTCTCTCTCTCTCTCTCTCTCACCACACACACACACACACACACACACACACACACACACACACACACAAATGAGAGAGCAGGAGCCACACACAGGCACGAGAGAGAGAGAGAGAGAGAGAGAGAGAGAGAGAGAGAGAGAGAGAGAGAGAGAGAGAGCTTGTATACCTGTCTTTTCTGTTAACTCTCTCTCTCTCTCTCTCTCTCTCTCTCTCCTCCTCTCTCTCTCTCTCTCTCTCTCTCTCTCTCGTTCTCTTGTGTGTGTGTGGTTCCTGCTCTCTCATTTTGTGTGTGTTCATGTTAGGTAAGTCTACTACTTCCATGTCTTCATTTTTCAACTTTATCTGTGCCATGATCTGTTGTGTCTGTGAGGCTGTCAGGAGACACAAACCATAATGTGAACCCCACCCGCCTGTTCACCCCACACCCCCTCCAGTCTACTTTCTGGTCTCAGACATGTCGTCACTGCCGGTGTACCGGTCGCCTGTTCCCCCTGCTCAAGGCTTCCTTGGAATGTTCAGACTGCACTCTTTGCTGACAGTTAGTTTAGAT
>OY757557.1:3517339-3524839 GCA_963584105.1 Alviniconcha strummeri
TGGTAACCACTTCATGTTTCATTTAAGCAAGAGAGTAAAATACCGGGCCTTTATGTAACGTAAAGGCAAAAGGGAACAAGGACAACATCAACATAAAATGGAGGGGGTGGGGGGGGGGGGATAGAAAAGAGTGATTAAGGCGCACATCAGTGTTTTCACCAACCCCCACCCACAACCTGATTCACACTCATACCGAGCACACGGTACAGGAGTACTCTACCAAGGGTGCGCAAGTACCAGCATGAACAAGGGGAAGTCACACCTAGAAAACCACATGAAAGATGGCCACATGTGTGCAGACAATTTGCAACTGAGTAAAGGAACCTGTCGGATTATTAAATTCAGAAGAACATGCACCTAAGATGTAAAAGTGTGACTATAAACTGAATAAGGGAAGACTTGCTGCTGTAATAACCCATATCTCATTTGGCAAAGCCAACTAGGTCATTCAACACACACACAAAATCTGTATAGTTCTACCCAACTCTTACAGCTAAATCACTGCGCATGTTGTTTAAGGATATTTCACCTGAAAAGATTTTTAACTTTTTGAAGAAATTAATAATTTTGGAAAAATTCAAATTTGAGATCGTTTTTAGTTATGTTTATGTTTTCACCTTTTAAGCATGGTTTTAAAACTGTACATAGACCCATTTTAAGATATATACATTATTAAAAATTAAATATACAATATGAGATATGTATCGCTCTGATATAACCACACCGGTTGACTGGGCATAAAACACTTACTTACTACCCAACTAGGTAGCGGCAGCCTCTCATCGCCTATGCGGGAACATCGGAATTTTGACCAGTTTTACTGTATTTCAGTCACTAATTTCTCCACAGTCTCTAAATGTATCCTCTTGGAAATTATATGAATAAAAAGAATGTTTTCTTCGCATTCTTATGGTTGTTTTTATGTTTGCATGCAATGTACCTCGAAAAATCGCCAGTTGATTTTCTACGGGAGGTATTTGCCGTTTGTCTGGTGCCGGTCACGCAGTCCGAGACATGAACGAAAACAGTCGATGTGTTTATCCGCTCGGTGAAAAAGCGATACGCGTTGTACACAGCAGTGTGTGGTATCACTGGATCGGAAATTGAATGCTGATTCCAGTGGTGTAAACGCCGTGGTCGTTTACAAACATCTCTGGTCGCTAGAACGCATTTTATTCGGAAACTCCCAAAAAAACTCAATTTTAAACCGCAAAACGCCCTCAAATGTCGAAAATATCCCCCCTCAAAATGAAGCTGAATTCGTACCCTTTCGAATGAGGTATGGAGCTAATGGATTGCTGACCGGTCGGTCTTTCACAAGCCAATAAAAGACCCCAATAAAGGCGCTTTTTTCAAATCGAGTTAATCCAGGATGGCGTCGACCACATGGAGTTTTTGTGACTCGATTGCCGAGTGTTGGCACATGATTCGTGAGTATTCTCTTCACCTGGCTCCAGTTTACTGAATTTGGTGACAGTTGGTCTCATAATTTAGCATTTTTATATGATATTTTGATTCATTCTTGCAGAATTGCCAAAAATCTTACGATTTTCTCGACCGACTCAGAGTTCTGTCTTTGTTTACAAATACGACTAACCAGAAGTTGTCGATCACTCGCTTGTTCTCCTAAATATTGCCAAAATACGCCAAATTTTCACAAAAATTGTCATTGAAATACATTCTCTGATGTCTTCTGGAACAGTGTTATTTTTGAGGGACAAACCTTTGACGTAAATTCGTGGCGATGGCTGTTTTCGTGATCAAAATTCTTCATCAGGGGAGGTAACTAAGATGCTGAGAAAACACAGTCGACATCATAACTTCTGCACTTGAACTCTGTTAAAAGTCTTTTTCGTTTTTCAACGATCGTAATTAAATTCTCAAACTTTAATAGGATGTTGACCAGCATTTCTAGTTCAAAATTAAAAGTGGATTTCTGCTTTGCTAACCGTAGCCAGTCTGATATTGTGATAAGTGATGATAAAATCATAACAGATAAGAGTTCAGGCCTGAGTGATAATGATTATTATTAATTATGCTGTAGGCCGTAGATCATTCTCTCAATCAAGATCAACAGAAACAACAAAACTGTGTTGTTGTTTTCCTGCAGATGATGACAGTTTTCCAAACTGAAGGCTGTTTTCCTGGCAACTGGGAGAGAATGCCGGCAAGACCTTCCTCAGGTTGAAGTGGACAACCGACTGTTAGTGCAGCTGCTTCTCCTGAAAGATGAGGGATCCAAGACTTTGGATGAGACTGCATTCTTCCAGCAACTTCTCAAGCCAGATCTGGTCAAGACAGTGCTGCTTTCTCGTCTGCGGTATTTATGGTCAACAGACTGAAGGAGCTGTTTGGAGGTGAGCCACTTCCAGAACTTCCACCTCTTCACGGCCATGGCAGCTGCCAGCAGAGATGTCAACAAGTGGAAGAGGAATCTGACCCAGGAGATGTCAACGGAACCAGAAGATGAATCAGAACCTGATGAACCTGAGTTTGAAACCAGCTGCAGATTTCAACAGGAGGGTGACATTGTGGCAGTCTACAATGTAGAAGATTTCTTTATCAGCAAAGTCACCAGGGTCATCAGTGAGGAAGAGGCAATAGTCAATTTCTTGGAGAAGGCGGCAGTAAAGATGGAGTTGTTGTGTACAGGTGGCCATGCTCTGAAGATTACACTCAAATCTCCTGCGCAGTTGTGTTTGCCAAGAATCTGCAACTTGTACCTTCATCATTGTCTCCAGGGATGTTCGTTCTTTGTTGAATCTTGCAGGAATTTATTTGGCAGACATCAAGCACACAGATGCTGTTTACAGGAAAATCACCTGTAGACCATGTCAATTGACTCCAAATCACAGCTTTGTAGGCCTGTATGTTCATGGATGATAAAGGTGATACTGCTGTACCATGTTTTCTTTAGCATACACATCCTTTTTCTGCTGTGAAAAGTGAAGATTTTGCAGACTTTAAGACTAACACTCAAAATAAGTGCAAATGCTGCTGCAAGTGTACTTCACATTTAGTTTAATGATAATAATGTACATGCAAAGTTTCATGGCTGTATCTGTAGTGGTTTTCAAGTTATGAGTTAAAGTATGAAACCCATTAGATTTGTCCTTTTTTCCGCTGTGAAAAGTGAAGTTTTTGCAGGCTTTAAGATCAATCATTCTCAGAATAACTGCAAATATTACTGCAAGTGTACTTCACACTTAGTTTAATGTACATGCCAAGTTTCATTGCTGTATCTGTAGTGGTTTTCAAGTTATTACCAGTTAAAGTGTGGCAACCCACATACTTGTGTTTTTTCTGCTGTGCAAATTGAAGATTTTGCCAACTTTAAGACCCTGTAACTTTAAAAGTAAGAGTCAGAGCTGCTTAGAAAAAAATAAGTGCAAAGACTGTGATAAACCCTGCTTGGAAATCCATTGGGAAAACTGTCATTGCCATATGTTACCCACTGTGTGGTGTCAAAAGTGCTCTTTCATGCAAATTGGCAAGCTCGGAATTGCTTTTTGGAGCAACTTCAGCCCTCTGCCTCTCTTTCATCTTTCTTTGCTGACCATATGATTTAGCTGTGACAAGGTGCAACCAAGGTATACTTTTGAAAAGTGTAAGTATTTGGATTCTCCCATGTTCATGAGAACCACTATGGGGGGGGGGGGGGGGGGGGGGGGGGTAAATTTGAGAAAATGTAATAAACTGTTTATTGTCATGCAAAACTGTTTTCGAATGGCTGTCTTTGGAACTAATTAAGATAAACAGTTACTCTTTTTTTTCATTTTCTTGTATCAATATGGCCTGTCTGAAAATGCATAAATTAAATTGCTGTTGTAAAATTTTAATTTTGGCTGCCGCTACCTAACCCGACTCAGTTCAAAATGTAGATATAATTAAATAATTTTATAATTAAATTATTCTAACTAGTGGTAATTGATAAAATGGCAAAAAGGCCCAACAGTGGGACGTCACAGTGCGTTAGACCTAGGTGACATGCACAGAGACTGAGAGAGCAGCAGCCAGGGCATGCTGTGCATGAGATTGACTCAGTTGTACAGGCATGGTAAGATAAATGGTGCGATTAAACACTTGGTATGCTTAATTATACAGAGTGGAGAATAAAAAGTCAGAATATCATTCAGTTAAAAAGTAAAAAATATAAATGAAAAAGGGTGTAAGTTGAATAGCCAACTGTCATGTGCGTGCACATGCGTACATACACACTCGCACACACATGTGTCTCATACACACTCACATGCACGCATGCACACATGGGTGACATGCACACACACACACACACACACACACACACACACACACACCCACACCCACACACACAAACATACACGCACACACACACTCAAAACCTCTATGCGCACTGACACAAAAATACACATCCCCACATTTGTAACTTGCACACCATAGCCCACGTGTGTGATATGTACATAGTGCTATATAAAAGCCATCAGCAACAATGACATTCTGATCGGCTCAAGCTAGGGTGACTGGCTGGCCTCCCTCTACAGTTCTGAAAGAATCATGAGAATTGTGTTCTTGTTCTCTGCATCTGTGACAGTAGATAGCACAGTACATTCAGGTGTGTTGTGTTTCAGAAATGGGATGGCAAATTGGGTTCTTGTTCTCTACATCTGTGAGAGTAGATAGTACAGTACATTCAGGTGTGTTGTGTTTCAGAAATGGGACGGCAAAATGGGTTCTTGTTCTCTACATCTGTGACATGTAGATAGCACAGTACATTTAGGTGTGTTGTGTTTCAGAAATGGGACGGCGGTTTACTGTGTGGTTCAACCAGCAGGCAGAGAGGCTGGTCATGCTGCGAACACAGCTCACTCGCAGGGCAGGTAATGGTTTTGATGGTCTCTTTCATTTTCTTCCTTCCTTTCTTTCTTTCTTTCTTTGATTTTCTTGTTTTTTGTTTTGTTTCTCCCACTTTGCTTCTTTTTCTCCTTTTTTTTTTGTTCTTTTCTTCTTTGTGTTCTCTTTTTCCTTTCTTCTTGTTTTCAATTTCTTTCTTTCATACATACTTTTTCTTTCTTTCATACCTTTTTAAAATTTTCTTTCCTTCTTTCCTTTTCTCTTGTTGATATTCTTAATTTTCGTTGTTTACTCTGTCTTTCCATCTGTTTGCGTTGCATTTTGATTTTGATTTTTGTAACTGTCTTTTTGATTTCCTTCTTTCTTTTCATCACTGTTTCATTCTGGTCTTCTTTCTTCTTCTTTCTTCTGTCTACATATTATTATGTCTCTCTCTCTCTTTCTCCATCTCTTTCTCTGTGTGTGTCTAATTTCATTATCATCATGTTTTTTGTTGTTGTTGATGGTTTTGCTTTATTTTTCTTTGTCTATTTCTTTTCCCTTTAATGCCTATTTGTGCTTTGTTATGGTCATTCCTGTTGTTCTCTGGTTCAATGGTGTGTGACAGGGGTTACACCACCTGGTGTTCTCTTAGTGGTGTGTCTTAGGGATTACGACACCTGGTGTTCTCCCTGTGGTGTGTCTTAGGGATTACTACACCTGGTGTTCTCTCTCTCTCTCTCTCTCTCTCTCTCTCTCTCTCTCTCTCTCTCTCTCTCTCTCTCAGTTGTGTGTCTTAGGGATTATGACACCTGGTGTTCTCTCTGTCAGTGATGTGTCTCAGGGATTATGACACCTGGTGTTCTGTGTCTCAGTGATGTGTCTTAGGGATTATGACACCTGGTGTTCTCTGTCTCAGTGTTTCTTTTGGATAACGACACCTGGTGTTCTCTGTCTTAATGGTGTGTCTTTTGTATTACGACACGTGGTGTTCTCTGTTTCAGTGATGTGTCTTAGGGATTATGACACCTGGTGTTCTCTGTCTCAATGGTTTGTCTTCAGGATTCCAACACCTGGTGTTCTCTGTCTTAGTGGTGTGTCTTTTGGATTACAACCCCTGGTGTTCTCTGTTTCAGTGATGTGTCTTAGGGATTACAACCCCTGGTGTTCTCTGTTTCAGTGATGTGTCTTAGGGATTACAACCCCTGGTGTTCTCTGTTTCAGTGATGTGTCTTAGGGAATACGACACTGGGTGTTCTCTGTCTCAGTGGTTTGTCTTCAGGATTACAGCACCTGGCGTTCTCTGTCTTGGTGATAAGTCTTAGGGATTACAACACCTGGTGTTCTGTGTTTCAGTGATGTGTCTTAGGGATTACAACACCTGGTGTTCTGTGTTTCAGTGATGTGTCTTAGGGATTACAACACCTGGTGTTCTGTGTTTCAGTGATGTGTCTTAGGGATTACAACACCTGGTGTTCTGTGTTTCAGTGATGTGTCTTAGGGATTACAACACCTGGTGTTCTGTGTTTCAGTGATGTGTCTTAGGGACTGGCAGGACTTGGGACGACCTGCACAATGCCTTGTGGCAGCAGGGATTCTCCTGGTGGCACTGCTGTTGGTTCAGGATCTTCAGGACCAGGACGGCATCCACCGTGGCATTGTACTTCCCGTCCTGCTTGTCATCGCTGACATTGTCAGGTTGCTCTTCACTGCCGCCACCTTCATGCTGTATCGGCCGTTGAGCTGCCTGGCAACCTGTGGCCTGGAGGTGATGCTGGCTGCCGCGGACGTGAGCTATGTGCTGGCCACGGCCCTGCTGTGGGTCACCTATGATGCCATCTGCATTCCCTGGATGTTGGCCTGCGTGGCCGCACGGGTGCTGTGTGCATTGCTGTCGGGCGTGGCTAGCCTGCTGCGTGTTGGCCTCCTCTGCATGCTGGTGGCCTCGGCCGTGGGTGTGCCCCACCGCCTGGCCACCCCCAACCAGCAGCCACTGCGCGCCCAGCTGACTGACCTGGTGCAGGCCGCGCTGGAGTGGTTAAGGCAGCAGCTGACGCAGCACCCACAGCAGGGTGCACAGCACAGGCGGAGGCCTCGGCAGCAGGCTGAGCAGCGCGGGCAAAGGCCCCTGGAGCAGAGGCAGCAGCCTGAGCAGCACGGGCAATGGCCCCAGGAGCAGAGACAGCAGGCTGAGCAGCACGGGCAGAGACCCCAGGAGCAGGGGCAGCAGGCTGAGCAGCGAGAGCATAGGGCACCGAGGGTCAGGCGGCATCGCAGCATCTTGAGGGATTTCCTGAGGCTCCTGTCTGAAGACTTGAGAAGTGGTGGGGGAGACAGAGAGGCGAGGGAGGCAGCGCTTGCTGGAGAGGGAGTGGGAGGAAGACGGGAGGAGGAAGGGGGGCAGGAGGGGGCCGGGAGGGGGGAGGAGGGAGGGAGGCAGGATGAGGGGGAGTGGGAAGATGCAAGATGGGGGCAGGAGGAGGAAGAGGACGGGGAGGCCTGGCAGAATGAGGTCAACCCTGAGTCCTTTCTGCACAATGGCGACACTTTAGAGGTGTGGTAGACCTTGGCTGTGACACTGCGGAAGTCTGTTAGATGTTTGAAAGGTCACGACCCTTCAAAAGGTCTTGTACATGTTGGCGTAGACACTGTTCAAGGTAGGGTAGGTACTGGTCATGACACTTGTGTGGT
>OY757557.1:3529839-3544839 GCA_963584105.1 Alviniconcha strummeri
CTCTCAGTGGTGCCTGAATAATTTGACCCCTTTCATTTGAAGGAAAATCTGATCCAGCATGTTGGCTGAATATTATCAGTGAGACAAACTGTTTCTGCCCGGCTCTGCATTGCTGTACTGCCTGTTTCAGCTAGTACTCAGTTGTTTAGTCCGTCACTATCATGAATATAATTCAGCACTTGAGAGAATTTTTACCCGACTGATTACCCAATTGATTAACTTTGTTTTTGGATTGATTGGTTTGAATTTTGCATCGAGATTAATACCTGCACTCCTGGGTTGCATCATGAGCTGTGAGAGGGCTTGAAAGCCTAGCTGTCGTTCATGCGCATAGGGTTTTGTTTTGGCCGCTTGTATTTTTAACCCGTTTCCTGTGCCGTGTGAATGCTTGAATGTTGATGAACGTTCCAGTTTATTTTGAATGAATAAAACCTAGACTGCATTTTGTTGTGTTGAGTTGTAAATTTGTTGTGTTGAGTTGTAAATTGTGTTGTGCTGTGTGTGTGTGTGTGTGAGTGTGTGTGTGTAGGTGTGTGTGTGCGCATGCGCGAGAGAGAGAAAGAGAGAGAGAGATACGTGTATGTTTGGTGTGTTTATAATTGTGCTCACACAAGCAGACCTGACAATGAAGATTTTTGTTTTCAGACATCAAGTTTTATTTTTAATCAACATTTTGCAGATCAGTGTAATAATTTTTTCTCCCTTCAAACTTCATAAAATGTCATACAACCATAATATAAAGTTGAAATGAACTCACTTGCAAGAGGTGTGCAAATCAGTCAATGGATTGATCACATCAGTCACATGCACACACAAACACATGCACATGCACACATCCGCACAAACACACACGCATGCACACACACACACATCCACATACATGTGCATACACACACCCATACTCCTTTCCTAAATAACTGTGTTGTAATACAACACTCGAGTACTATGCGGTTAGCTGATAGAGGGTTAGTTCAAATGCATTTCACATTCTGTGAACATCTTGTGTTCTATGAATTTGAGCAGATCTTGTATATAAGGTGTGTGTGCATGTGTGTGTGTGTGTGTGTGTGTGTGTGTGTGTGTGTGTGTGTGTGTGTGTGTGTGTGTGTGTGTGTGTGTGTGTGTGTGTGTGCGTGTGTGTGTGTGTGAGAGACAGAGACAGAGGCAGACAGACAGACAGATGTCTTTCTGCCTCTGTCTCTGCAGTAGTAGTAATTGAATTTTAATGTCCTGTCAACCACACAGGGTCACCTCAGGACAGTCAAACTCAGGTCATAAGCAAATACACATTTCTAAACTCTTCTCACATGTGTATCAACCCTCTGTCAAGTCAATCTACAAAACCAATCACTTCACAAACATGAAGCATACATACAAAAACATCATATGCACATTTTCGAAGAGTTAGCCCCCTCAATATTACCCCTGTTAAAAGAGCACATAAGGCTAGGACATGCTGGTATTGTCAACCATTCCGTCTAATTCATTGATACCAGGTTAAAGAAAAATATAAAAAAGGAATGGAGAGACACAGTATAAAATTAAAAAATGTTATATAAATGCATAATAGCAAGACAGACAGACAGACAGACAGACAGACAGACAGACAGACAGACATATCATTGGCAGGAGCTGCCACAAGTATAAATATTTGTTGCAACAAACATGTGTTTGTCACGATAAACGTTTTGGCGTTCGCGGCAAAAGATGTAGAACACATGTTTGTTGTGACAAAAGTTTTGTCATGACAAAAAATTACGCTTGTGGCAGCTCCCACCAGTGACAGACACAGACAGACAAAGAGACGGAGGGCCTGGTTAATTGGCACCTTGTGGGTGTATTTTGGGGTAAAGCATGTATAACAGCCTACCACTGCAGTGAGTACAGTCACTACATTGCTGCCAAACCTGAGAACCCGTTCGTCACCCTACCCTGCTCTCACGCCAATGGTCAACGAGGTCAACTGACTGGGCGTTAAAACCAACCAGTCCACTCTGACCCTAAGCTCCGCCCTCAAGTCTGAAAACAAGTGGGAGCAAGTCCAAAAGGGGTGGGTGGCTCAAAGACTTAGTGTAACATCGACTGAAAAGGCAGGTACAATACTGACACGGTGTTCGAGTCCCCGGTGAGGCAAGGGATTTTCCTCCCACAGTCCAATCAATTCAAATCAAGTCAAAGAACTTTAATCATGCCTCACAGGACAATTCAACTTAACTAATATAAGGCTCATTAATTTAAGAACATGTAAAGGAATGCCAAAACATTTCCGTTTACCACAACATAGACAAGTTACGTTGCACAAAAATACAAATATAAAATCACATAAATTATAAACGGGTACGTACTCATGTCACATCACCACACACACACACACACACACACACACACACACACACACACACACACGCCAGTATTAATTCTACTCAACCAGATACACTCAGCCATCCATCGACTGGACACATGCACGCTACCCAAACCTAATCAGACACCCACCACTCATTCAAACGATACAACCTAGATACAATATACATATTAGCTCAGCTGGCACAGAGGGCTGATCATGCCCTGTTGAGGAGTCGAATTGCTGTGGGGACAAACGAGTTCCCTCCCCTGTTCGTTTTGCATACCAGCGAGAGGAAACGACGTCCATGGGGCAAGCATTCGAACTCCCCATACAGGCCATGGTCAGGGTCTTTTATAACAAAGTGTACCTTTAGCAGTATTTGTTGGAACTAAAAGTTACAATTCTTAGTAATGAATGTCTCTGCTTAACATCAAGATTATAAAACCAGGTAATAAAGGAAAAAGTCAAAACATTTTCAATAAAAGAGTTATAAAAGAGCTTTAAAATAGTTGGATCAACATTAAAAGATCTGAGCTTCGGCAGCATATGGAGTCGCTGGTGCCCCTTCCTTGTGATTGCGTCAGTGTTTAAATCCCACTTTAAAGTGTCTTCAAAAATTGTACCTAGGTACTTATATGCCGGAGTGGAGTATTTCCACAGCTTCACCATGTATCTGGATCTCCTCATGAATGTGCCCTTGTCTTCTGAAATCAACTGTCATCTCTTTAGTTTTGCTCACATTCATGTGAAGGTACGACTCGAGTCATTACACCATTATGTGAAATGATCGAGAGCCGCACTATGACCACTGATCCTGCGTTCCCCGAAGGCCGAGAAAATGTGAAGCACTGTCATCGGCAAACTTAACAAAGTAACTGTTCTATTGGTTACTGCGGCAGTCGTCAGTGTACATAATATAGAGAAGGGGAGAAAGGACACATCCCTGGGGGATCCAGTACAAGTGACAGCTCGCACTGAGGACAACATGTTAGTCACAAACACTTGTTGACATCCGTTTGTTAAAAAATCCACAATCCACAAAACAAGAACATGCTGAAGACTAAACTTTGAAATCATCTTCTGAGCTAAAATGTAACTAGGTTGCATAGTGTCAACTTCCAGTGCAAGACTCTCTTACCGTCGGTGTCCGTACAGCTTCCGTGTGGAGCCACACGCATCAACGTCTGTACGTAGCTTGCAGACCCCAGTGCAGTGTGACACAGGCAGCAATGCCACTGTCTGGACACACCACAATACTGCACACACTGATAGGAATGGAGCTGGCCTTTTTGACTGACAAGTAGGGAGTGATTCAAGTCAAGTCAGGCCTTGCTTTTGATTGACAAGTAGGGAGTGATTCCAGTCAAGTCAGGCCCTGCTTTTGACTGACAAGTAGGGAATGATTCAAGACAAGTCCGGCCCTGCTTTTGATTGACAAGTAGGCAGTGATTCAAGTCGTCAGGTCCTGCTTTTGATTGACAAATAGGGAGTGAATTATTCAAGTGAAGCCGGCCCCTACTTTTGATTGACAAGTAGGGAGTGATTCAAGTCAGGCCCTTCCTTCTTTCTCAGACAAGTGGGGATTGTTTCATTTAAGTCACTCAGACAAGTAGGGAGTGATTCATTTCAAATCAGGCCCTAGGTTCTTACTCAGACAAGCAGAAAGTGATTCATTTGAAGTCATGCCCCAGGGTCTTACTCAGACAAGTAGGGAGTGATTCATTTCAAGTCAGGCCAAAGGGTCTTACTCAGACAAACAGGGAGTGGTTCATTTCAAGTCAGGCCAAAGGGTCTTACTCAGACAAACAGGGAGTGGTTCATTTCAAGTCAGGCCAAAGGGTCTTACTCAGACAAACAGGGAGTGATTCATTTCAAGTCAGGCCAAAGGTTCTTACTCAAACAGGGAGTGATTCATTTCAAGTCAGGCCAAAGGTTCTTACTCAGACAAACAGGGAGTGATTCATTTCAAGTCAGGCCAAAGGTTCTTACTCAGACAAACAGGGAGTGATTCATTTCAAGTCAGGCCAAAGGTTCTTACTCAAACAGGGAGTGATTCATTTCAAGTCAGGCCAAAGGGTCTTACTCAGACAAACAGGGAGTGGTTCATTTCAAGTCAGGCCAAAGGGTCTTACTCAGACAAACAGGGAGTGGTTCATTTCAAGTCAGGCCAAAGGGTCTTACTCAGACAAACAGGGAGTGATTCATTTCAAGTCAGGCCAAAGGTTCTTACTCAAACAGGGAGTGATTCATTTCAAGTCAGGCCAAAGGGTCTTACTCAGACAAACAGGGAGTGGTTCATTTCAAGTCAGGCCAAAGGGTCTTACTCAGACAAACAGGGAGTGGTTCATTTCAAGTCAGGCCAAAGGGTCTTACTCAGACAAACAGGGAGTGATTCATTTCAAGTCAGGCCAAAGGTTCTTACTCAAACAGGGAGTGATTCATTTCAAGTCAGGCCAAAGGGTCTTACTCAGACAAACAGGGAGTGATTCATTTCAAGTCAGGCCAAAAGGTCTTACTCAGACAAACAGGGAGTGATTCATTTCAAGTCAGGCCCTACCTTCTTACCGTTGTATGTGAGCCGGAAAATAACGGCATCCTACATTAAGACCAGACGATCAGAATAAGCAGCCAGAACCACCCCACCAGCAACAACGCCGCCGACAACCAAAGAGGCAACAGACACGACAGCGACAACCGCAGTTTCCAAGAAGAAGCGAACGAAGCTGTGGGGATGTCTGACGTCGTGCCACAACACCACCGTCAGTATCAACGTCAGCGACAGCACGACATAGATCTGGAAAAGGCTGAGTTGGGGGTCGGCAGTGGAGCGGTCTGAAACACCGAGAATGTCAGTGTGACACGTGAGTATCAGTAAGTGAACGGCTCTGGATAGTGTAGTCTCTATCAGAGCCTTATGGACATGTTGTCATTATTGCGTTTTCTCTCCAGCCAGAATGTGACATTCTGGCCGTCTTGTTGTCTCTAGTCAGAACGTGACATTGTCATACTGGCGTCTTGTTGTCTCTAGTCAGACGTGACATTGTCATACTGGCGTGTTGTTGTCCCTACTCAGAATGTGACATTGTCATAATGGTGTCTTGTTGTCTAGTCAAAACGTGACATTGTCATACTGGTGTCTTGTCTAGTCAGAACGTGACATTGTCATACTGGTGTCTTGTTGTCCCTAGTCAGAACGTGACATTGTCATACCGGCGTCTTGTTGTCCCTAGCCAGAACGTGACATTGTTATATGTCTAGCACAAGTAAAGCCAACCAGGCACAGACTGTGGCAGGACAATTTCAGGTCTAGCATAAGAGTAACCAACCCGGCACAGACTGTAGCAAGACAATTTCAGGTCTAGCATAAGAGTAACCAGCCCGGCACAGACTGTGGCAGGACAATTTCAGGTCTAGCATAAGAGTAACCAACCTGGCACAGACTGGCAGGACAATTTCAGGTCTAGCATAATAGTAACCAACCCGGCACAGACTGTGGCAGGACAATTTCAGGTCTAGCATAATAGTAACCAACCCGGCACAGACTGTGGCAGGACAATTTCAGGTCTAGCATAAGAGTAACCAACCTGGCACAGACTGTGGCAGGACAATTTCAGGTCTAGCATAAGAGTAACCAACCTGGCACAGACTGTGGCAGGACAATTTCAGGTCTAGCACTGGATGCAGGGGAGGCAGCCACCGTCGGAGGGACATTGTTGCTGCTGTCGTCATCATGGTCATCGTTGTTGTTGATGATGTTGTTCAGTGTTTCATTTGTCCCTGTGGTATGAAACGAACAGAGTGAAAGAAACTCATACAGTCATACAACTGCTCATAGAATTCATTTAACTGATATCTAAAACAAAAAACAACAACAACAACAGAAATCAGTCCTTGCCTATCTATTTATCTGCGAACGTTGTTGTGCAACTAGTCAACGCTCATTTTGTGAGATTTTCAAAGGGGTGGGGAGAGAGAGAGAGAGAGAGAGAGAGAGAGAGAGAGAGAGAGAGAGAGAGAGAGAGAGAGAGAGAGAGAGAGAGAGAGAGAGAGAGAGAGAGAGAGAGAAATCGAACTCGAAAACTTTAATACTCAAGCATAGTAGCGTTAGGTCCATTTGGACCTATCTAACATTCAGTCCTTGCTATACTACAAACACAAATAAACACGACAATACCACAAACAAATATTATAAGCACAACAAAGCAACTGATTAATGCAGTTTTATAGTTCCTACAAATGTGGAGAAACATCAGAATAAAATTTCTTTCATGGGCTGTATGCCATTCTTGTTGTCCCTAGTCAGAACGTGACATTGTCATACTGGTGTCTTGTTGTTCCTAGTCAGAACGTGACATTGTCATACTGGTGTCTTGTTGTCCCTAGTCAGAACGTGACATTGTCATACCGGCGTCTTGTTGTCCCTAGTCAGAACGTGACATTGTCATACCGGCGTCTTATTGTCCCTAGTCAGAACGTGACATTGTTATATGTCTAGCACAAGTAAAGCCAACCCGGCACAGACTGTGGCAGGACAATTTCAGGTCTAGCATAAGAGTAACCAACCCGGCACAGGCTGTGGCAGGACAATTTCAGGTCTAGCATAAGAGTAACCAACCCGGCACAGGCTGTGGCAGGACAATTTCAGGTCTAGCATAAGAGTAACCAACCTGGCACAGACTGTGGCAGGACAATTTCAGGTCTAGCATAAGAGTAACCAACCCGGCACAGACTGTGGCAGGACAATTTCAGGTCTGGCATAAGAGTAACCAACCTGGCACAGGCTGTGGCAGGACAATTTCAGGTCTGGCATAAGAGTAACCAACCTGGCACAGGCTGTGGCAGGACAATTTCAGGTCTAGCATAAGAGTAACCAACCCGGCACAGACTGTGGCAGGGCAATTTCAGGTCTGGCATAAGAGTAACCAACCCGGCACAGACTGTGGCAGGACAGTTTCAGGTCTAGCACTGGATGCAGGGGAGGCAGCCATCGTCGGAGGGACATTGTTGCTGCTGTCGTCATCATCGTCATCGTTGTCGTTGATGATGTTGTTCAGTGTTTCATTTGTCCCTGTGGTATGAAACGAACAGAGTGAAAGAAACTCATACAGTCATACAATTGCTCATAGAATTCATTTAACTGATATCTAAAACAAAAAACAACAACAACAACAGAAATCAGTCCTTGCCTATCTATTTATCTGCGAACGTTGTTGCGCAACTAGTCAACGCTCATTTTGTGAGATTTTCAAAGGGGTGGGGAGAGAGAGAGAGAGAGAGAGAGAGAGAGAGAGAGAGAGAGAGAGAGAGAGAGAGAGAGAGAGAGAGAGAGAGAGAGAGAGAGAGAGAGAGAGAGAGAGAGAGAGAGAGAGAAATCAAACTCGAAAACTTTAATACTCAAGGATAGTAGCGTTAGGTCAACACAAATAAACACGACAATACCACAAACAAATATTATAAGCACAATAAAGCAATTGATTAATGCAGTTTTATAGTTCCTACAAATGTGGAGAAAAATCAGAATAAAATTTCTTTCATGGGCTGTATGCCATGTATACAACACACATTTTTAGGCAAACGTGTGATTCAAACAAATCTGTCCAAATCTGATAAAGAAAGAAATACATAATTTTATATTTTGAGGTAGGGAGTTCCAGAGGGACGCTCCATCGAAAGATATGCTAGAGAAAGAAAGAGAGAGAGAGAGAGAGAGAGAGAGAGAGAGAGAGAGAGAGAGAGAGAGAGAGAGAGAGAGAGAGAGAGAGAGAGAGAGAGAGAGAGAGAAGTTGTGTGATGTTTCACACACACACACACACACACACACACACACACACACACACACACACACACACACACACACACACACACACACACACAGAGTAACCCTCCACCACTACACACCACCCCCAAGCCCCGCCCACAGAACAATAGGAAACTAGAGTTAAACATTACCTCCCAGCAGAAGAGACTGGAGGTCCATTCTGAGTTGCTCGTCTTCTTCTTGTCGTTGACTGCCGTCGTAACTGAAGCCGTCCACCAGCAACACCTGCGTGGCCAAAGTGTCCCAGTCCTGACCGCTGAACGTGCGGATGACCACTCCGACCCGCTGAAGGCCTCTCAGTCCCCACACGTTCCTGTGGTGGTAGCTGTGGTCAGTGGGGGGGCGCGGACGACGGTCTGTTGATGTGGTGCAAGCCGGCCAGCACCAGTTCCAGAGTCACGCCCAGGTCAGCAACCAGCGTCTCAATCTGCCTGCTGCAGAAGTAGCAGGGTGACGTGCTGATGTACATGACTATCCTCTGGTTCTTCAGGTCGTCGTGCGAGTGACGCTCCCTCAGGAATGTCAGCATGTTGACCTCCGCGTGATTCTCGGCACTGTTCCTGCTTCGGTAGCGAAGTCTGCTGCTGGTGAGGGTCAGGGTCAGCACGGCGTACACCCGGGCCCTGTCCGATAAGCCGTTACGGTTCCAGAATGTCTGCAGGATCTCTCTGCGGCTCCTATTGTCTATGTATCGAAGGTCCAGAACGCTGTCCGAGTTAGCGTGGCTGACCATGACGTGTGTGTGTCAGCAGCGGTGGCCGTTCCCAGTCAGCCGACGGTCCCTGACGACTGGGTGACGGAAATGTGAAACAGAACGAGGCCCAGAGCGCTCGTGCAGAATCAACACACAAGGGAGTTAATCAGCGCTCTAAATACGTAAAACAAGTACACGTTAGGATGTACCTCTGGTGGAGTTTATGTACCTTGTATTTACACACATTTCAGGTGAGAGTTATCGTAGACGATTCAGATCTTTGTTGTACTTGTGTTACGTATTTCGAGCGCTAATTAACTCCCTTGTGTGTCGATTAGGTGCCCCGGTTTGGTCAGATGTGAAGTTTGGGGTTTGAGGTTCGCAGTCAAGAACTGGAACATGGAACTGGGGTAACAGAGCGGGAGGGGAGTGTATATATATAGTTACATTCTTAATAAATTGCACTTACATAAAACAGGTCTTGTAGAACAGCGAACAAAATAACTACGATACCAAAACACAAACACACTGCATCAATAATATAAGACAGGTACACATAAAGCAGTGGACAAAACAACTACGCTAAAACACACACACACACACACACACACACACACACACACACACACACACACACACACACACAAACGTGACCTCCCCCCCCCCCCCCACACACACACACATTGTGAGGGACAAAGTCACAAGACAGTGTCCACAAACCACAACCTTTTTGAACAGAAAGGAGAGCCGAAGCGGAATTGAGCCGCGGTCCCTCTGCTCACCAGCCTAACGCCTTACCGCTAGGCCACACCGAACCACTAACAGAACTGTTGACCAACGCCAGCGTGGCACTTACCAGGGACGGAATCCTCAGCAGGTGTTTCCTATCAATATAAAGAACAGTATGCACTGAAACAGAGCTCAGGAGCTGTGTGAAGGTCGAGGTGGCCGTCCTGGTCTCCCAGTCCTAATGAGCCTTATGGTTTCTGTGGACGTAAATTGAACCATGCTCAGGCATTGGTCACAGTTTGTCCATAATATGTCAACCCGACATCCGAGGACATTAAGCTCCACAAAAGAAGCACTGAAACCGCTCTAAAACGTTTCCTGTGTTGATGAACACGCCCGTATGAGGACGAGCGGCTCTTTGCCCAGCACGCACAAGCCGCTTGTACTGTGTTCTATTGTTCATTGCGTGCGTGTTGCCGCTGTAGTCAAGGACACATAATACCCTTTGCCGACGTCCCAATGCAGCCAGGTCGTGCGTGTTCACTCGCACACGGTATCATTTACCTCAAAAATTGGTGTACGCAAACCTTTCCGCATTGCTGCAAGTTGAATACACGGAGCCATTAAGCTAACGGGCTACAACTATTACCGCTAGTCAAACAGAGCATGTCATTCTGTCTGCAGACCGGCCAAGCTAAGGCTACACTATTGATGGCTGCGTTACCGTTAGTCAAAGGGAGCATGCAGTCCTGTTAGAAACCGGCCAAGCCAACAGGCTACAAAGTTAATGTTTGCTCTAACGCTAGTCAAAGAGGGCACGCAGTTCTATCTGCAAACCAGCCAAGCTAACAGACTACACTATTAATGTCTGCATTACGTCACAGATATTATGACATACTCTTGTCTGTAAACAAAACTACCAAGCTACCGCTTTATGTCTACCTTAAGTCACATAGATTATGACGTATTCTTGTCTGTAAACAAAGCTACCAAGCTACCGTTTTGTGTCTACCTTATGTCATATAAAATCTGACGTATTCTTGTCTGTAAACAAAGCTACCAAGCTAACGTTTTATGTCTGCATTATGTCACATAGATTATGACGTATTCCTGTCTGTAAACCAAGCTAAAGTTGTATGTCTGCATTATGTCACATAGATTATGACGTATTCCTGTCTGTAAACCAAGCTAACGTTGTATGTCTACATTATGTCACATAGATTATGACGTATTCTTGTCTGTAAACAAAGCTATCAAGCTAACGTTTTATGTTTACATTATGTCACATAGATTACGACATATTCTTGTCTGTAAACCAAGCTAACAGACTGAAAGCTTAACGTCTACACTACGGCAAACAGAATACGTCATATTCTTGTCTGTAAACAAAGCCAAGTTGTGACAAATGTGTGGGCGTTTTCGCATTTCGCGTGAGTGCGCGTGTGTGTGTGTGTGTGTGTGCGCGTGCCACTGTTGACACATACAGGCACACCAGGCCTTACAAAGCGAACGCTTTGCACGAAGTGCGATGAAGTACGTGCAAACAGGTATAAACAAGCCAGGCTTTCACGAGTCAACGATTTGCATGAAGTACGTGCCGATAAGTATAAACAAGGCAGGTTGTAACAAGTGAACTTTGGACGAAATATGCACCGATGTGTTTAAACGAGTAAGGCTTTTTAAAAAGTGAACTCTTTGCACGAAGTTTGAACATTGTTACAACTTACATGTAAGACTTGGGTTGAAAGTAAAACTGTGTGTGCGTGTGCGTGTGTATGCGTGTGTGTGTGTGTGTGTGTGTGTGTGTGTGTGTGTGTGTGTGTGTGTGTGTGTGTGTGTGTGTGTGTGTGTGTGTGTGTGTGTGTGTGTATGTGTGTGTGAGAGAGAGAGAGGGAGAGAGAGGGGGGGGGAGAGCGGAGGGGAGAGAGAGAGCTCGCGTGCGCACTGATTTCCTTCTCCAAGTGACATGACATTCTGTATTCATGTACAATTTGTAGACCTGCAGCCCTGTGCTATTATTATGTATCTCATTGTAGTTTTGTACCTGGTTGGGGGCCACACCGTCATCCTGTTAAGCTCGTTTCGGACTTAGCTATTTTCAGTCGCTTTTTTGTTTTGCATTGGATTTTGGTTTTATTGTCCATTGTTTGGTTGTTCATGTATATAGTTTTCTCACCGAGGCGCTCTAGCGCTGCCTTCTTTCTGTCGCGTGCTTTCCAGCGCGTCGCTTCTTTTGCCTTTTTCTTATTCTCCCTTCTGTCGCTCCATAGGATGTACGTGCCGGTTCATACCAAGACAGCAGTCCTAGCCACTTTTATTTTCAGTGTGCTCACTGGCACAGGTACCTAAACTATGACCGTAGACACAAACATATACAGAGCTAGGATTGGGAACTTTGACATAAGGGCGGCAGCACTGGGCCGTAAACTAGCTTTTTTAGACCAGTCAACAATCATACCATTCTTCATACTCATTAGTCCAAATTGCTCAGACCGTTTAATATTTGCCACATTTGTGTATTTCTGTCTTCAGTACACTTTTAGTACACAAGATCTACTCTTGCGACTAGCGTGTAAAACGAAGCCAACCTCATGTAATAAGAGCGGCTCTTTGGGTGATCACCCAGCTAAACAAAATAGTATGTTTTTTAATCTGTACAAAAAAATATTGCTTTTTATATCAGGAGATGTAGAAAGAAATCCAGGTTCTCCATTAGAAAAGGGTCTATGTGTCGTGCACGTTAACGCTCGAAGCCTAGGAAAGAAACTGGACCTTCTTGAGGCAGAAAGCGAGAATTTTGACATCATAACACTGTCCGAAACCTGGCTGTCTAAAAAGGACGATAGTAACGACCTTCGCTTAACAAATTTCCATTCACCTGTCTGACAGGACAGAGCTGACGACCCACACGGAGGCGTAGCAATTTATGTTAGAAATAACCTTTACTGTAAACCACGACCGGACTTGCACGTGAATAATCTTGAAGCCGTCTGGGTCGAAACCAAACTTAACCAGGAAAATCTCCTCGTAGGTTCATTCTACCGCCCTCCCAATGCTAAAACTGAAGACTGGGACCTTATTAGCGAGAGCATCCAAAAAGTAAACAATACTATGACCAAATATATAATACTTGGCGATTTTAACACGGATTTTTTTGATAACCCATCAAAGCATTTACTCAACATTTTAAATATGTACCAGCTGCATCAGTTAATTAACTCCCCCACAAGAATAACAGAAACCACTAGCTCGTGTCTTGACTTGATCATCACACAAAGTCCCCGAATTATAAAGTATACCGATATCTTGCCGTCATTTTGTAGTGACCACAGTGTCCCTTGTGCTGTTCTTCAAAACCCAAGCATCATAGCCATAGGTTTAAGAGAACTATTTATAATTATGAGAAACTAGACAAAAATAAATTCTGTAGTCTTCTTCAAGGCCAGAATTGGGAAGACATTCTTGAAACAAGAAGCATCGACGAAAGTGCACGTATGTTTACACAAGTATTTATGGATTCTGCACAAGAGTGCATGCCAGTTAAAACAGTCCGTGTGCGTACAGATGATGCCCCTTGGATGACAAACGAAATTCGATTATTAATAAAGCAACGTGGCAAAATGCATAAGAAAGCTAAGCGGAGTAATCTGAAAGCTGATTGGGACAACTTTCGCACTTTTAGAAATAATGTTATTTCCAAAGTTAGGAAGCGTAAACTTGATTACTTTGATGAACTCACCGAAAAAATATCCAACCAGGAACGTTTCGGCAGCAAGGATTGGTGGAAACTAGTCAAATCCATTCTCAGGAAAAAAGGTATCGGCCCTGAGGAAATCCCCCCAATGTCTAAAAATGGAACAATTATTTATGCAAATAAAGAAAAGGCAGATACGCTTAATGAATTTTTCATCGAACAAGCTACCTTAGAAAACGAGGACGACCCGCTACCACAAGTTACATTTCTCGACTGTGAAATAAATGATATTAAGCTGACTGAATTTGAGGTTAAAGAAATAATAAACAATCTTAATACCAAAAAAGCTACAGGCCCAGACTTAATACACAACAGATTATTAATAGCTGCAAATGATGTTATTTCTGTCCACTTAACACGTTTCTTCAACCGTTGTTTAAATGAAAGCGTCTTTCCGTCTATCTGGAAAACCGCAGCAGTAACGCCTGTACTCAAGAAAGGCGATGCAACACTGTGTAACAATTACCGTCCAATTTCATTATTGAGCTGTGTAGGAAAAGTGCTCGAACGGTGTGTGCACAGGCATATTTATAGATTTTTGATGCTGAATAACATAATCACTCCATCGCAGTCTGGTTTCCTGCCTGGCGAGTCAGCTACAAGTCAGCTCTTGTGCATCTATGAAAATCTGTGTTCAAACTTCGACAAAAGAATCACCACTCAGTCTGTATATTTTGATATTTCTAAGGCATTTGATCGTGTATGGCATAGAGGCCTTCTACTAAAACTAGAGTCTATAGGTGTAAGAGGAAAGCTGTTGAAGTGGTTCCAAAATTACCTGACAGATCGCACTCAGGCAGTAGTTATTAAAGGAGAAAAATCTTCAGAAAAAAAAATTCCCGCTGGTGTACCTCAAGGATCTGTGCTGGGTCCCCTCTTATTTTTAATATTCATTAACGACATCGGGCACAGTATTGAGTCCATCATTAAACTATTTGCTGATGACACTAGTATGTCATTAGGCCTCACGAATCCAGACACTAGAGCCGAAATACTTACGTGTGATCTAGTAAAAATCAGTGACTGGGCAAATTTGGAAAGTAAAATTCAATGAAGAAAAGACAGAACTTGTAAACATTAAACGTGATACAAAACCGATACACCAACTTACATTTGGGAATGTAGTGCTCGAAGATAAACCAGACCACAAACATCTAGGAATCACTCTTCAAAACAATTGCAAGTGGGACGAACATATCAGTAACATTTCTAGTAAAGTAAATATGCTCATTAACTGCTTGCGACACTTCAAATATAAACTAGGAAGAAAAGCACTTGAAATAATGTATAAATCTTTTATTCTTCCACTTTTTGACTATGCTGATATTATCTGGGATAATTGTACTAATACACAATCTAACATGTTCGAAAGCCTTCATCTTGAAGCCATACGAATTATCACTGGTTCTGTCCGGGGAACAAGTCATCAAAAACTTTACAACGAGTCTGGATTTTGTACTTTAAAAGAAAGACGTAAAAGACACAAATTGATACAGTTCCATAAGATGATAAACAATACTTGTCCAGATTATATCTCAGACCTCCTCCCACCCCTAGTTTCAACAACTAATCCATACCACAGACGTCGACCTTATGAACGTATCATACCCTCCTTCCGAACTGAACTATACCGTAACTCTTTCTTCCCTTCTACTACTCTC
>OY757557.1:3547339-3554839 GCA_963584105.1 Alviniconcha strummeri
AAAACTAGGTATTGATATTAGTCGGGGCGGAAGTACTGTGAAAAGAAGAAAGTTTTGAGCTTGGTTTTAAAAGATGACAGGGTTGAGTGGTGTCTAAAGTTTTGTGGGAGTGAATTCCAAATGTTGGGTCCTAAGTAAGACAACGTTACCGAGCTGGAGAGAGAGAGAGAGAGAGAGAGAGAGAGAGAGAGAGAGAGAGAGAGAGAGAGAGAGAGAGAGAGAGAGAGAGAGAGACAGAGACAGAGACAGAGACAGACAGAGACAGACAGAGACAGAGAGAGACAGAGAGAACTTGAACTCGAAAATTTTACAAGGATTGTAGTTTAGGTTCAGTCAAAAACCTGTGTAACAACTAGTCCTTGCTAAGCTACTGATGAATAGATATCAAATTACAGGCATTATATACATATATAGGCATGAATGAGCGAGTGAAACGTTATACATGAGAATTTCCACACAAAACATAGCGTGCTCACAGCGCCAGATGAACACATGCCATACATCATTCAGTTACATATTATGAGCATACGGTGAGCATTTTATGAGCAAATGAAGCAGCAGAACATCTGATCAGTTCATATGAGTAGTATCAGAAAAGAAAACAGAAACAGTCAATGCTTATCTTATAAAGAACAGTAAGGGAGAAGGAGTGGGGGGGGGGGGGGGGGGAGGAAAAAACAAACAAACAAACGTGTGTGAAAAAATCAGTGTGAACCGACAATTATGAATAAAACAAAAGAGTAATAAATGAAGTCATAACAGCACTGGGAAACTATACATGCATGTATATACACATTACAAACCAAGAAATTGATTTTTATATATGTTTCTTTTACAATAAATCTGCTTCTGAACCCTTTGTCCAAGTAAAGTCAGGCAATTCACTTACCAGCTTCAAAACACAGCTCCACAAAGGGTTCAGAAGCAGATTTGATAAAAAGTTGTTTAAGATACGGAGGCACAAGATTTCTGTATGCTTTGAATACTAACACTGCCTTACTGAACATAAGCTTTTCGTTGAGTGGAAGTAGTCCCAAGTACCGTAGCTTTGTGTCAGTTGTTAAAGAAGAATCAGATATCATCAATTTTGCAGCTCTTCTGCGAAGAGAGTTAAGTTGGTTAAATAAGCTATCACTACAGCCGTTACAGACAGTAGATGCACAGGTTAGGTGAGGAGAAATGTGAGCATGGTGAAACAGCTTGCGCTTAGGAGTGTCCACAAAGTGTTTGAGCTGTGAGAACACATAAAGATTTTTTGAAACTGTTTTACATGTGGCTGTAATGTGTAGTCGCCAGCTAAATTCATCATCAGTAATAACGCCAAGTTGCCGGTGCTCATGAACTTGTTCAATGCAACTGTCTTTAAGATTAAGGCGAAGCTGGCGAAGCTGATACTTTTGCCTAGTAGCAAGTAGCATACGTTTTGTTTTTACAGGATGTAAAATCATGGCATTATTGTAGCACCAGTCAGACGCTTCATTTATGCTTTTCTGTAGTTACGTTTGAACATGTCTTTTATTTTAATTTTATATATATTCGATTATTCAGTGAAGTATCATCCGCAAATATTTCCCAATTAACTTTATTGCTAGTAATATGCAGGGGAAGATCACTGATAAAAATACAAAATAAAAGAGGTCATAGAATAGATCCTTGAGGATTTCCACAACGAATAATTCCTTCGTTAGAGTATTCACCGTTAACATAAACACTCTGTGATCTTGGCTCCAAAGAAGATTTAAATAACGAGACAGATGGGGAGTTGGCTGTATATATTCTCTTAAGTAGAATATTGAGATTAACAAGATCAGAAGCTCTTTTTTTTTAGGTCAAGAAAAACAGCACCAGCAATCTCAGAGTTGTTGATGGCAAGAAAGCCAGTTATGACACAGTTTGGCTAATGCTGTGTGGCATGAGTGCTGAGGACAAAAACCTGATTGTGACTGGCATAACAGATTATGTTCGTTAAGGAAATTTATTAAGTGTTTATGTGTATGTCTTTCTATCAGTTTTGAAAGCAGGGAAAGTATGGATATGGGACGAAAGTTGTTTGGTTTGCTTAAATCATTGGTGTTAGGCGGAGGAATCACTTTTCCTTTTTTTAGAGTAGCTGGGAAAACGTTGTTAAGAATAGATAAGTTATAGATCCAGGTGAGAGGCTCAACTATATATGGAAGAGCTAATTTCAAGAGAAATGGATTAATATTATCATGTTCCATGGACTTGTTGTTATCCATCATAGAAATATGTTTACCAACGTCAAGGACAATCATGGGAGGTATATGACAATCATGGGAGGGTTTTTTTTAAATCACAGAAATCTCTCAGTGAAGTGGAACAGGCAAAGGTATCTGTTGTAAATCCACTGGACTGAGCTAAGGTTTCAGCTAATGTTAAACAGTGCGAGTTAGGGGAAATGGTTGTAGTGGAGCTGTTTGCTTTCCTGTGAGATTAGTTTGTTATTTCGTTGATAGCTTTCCACATTGTGGAAGTACTTTTATCCGATTCTGTAAGTCTATCAAAATCAGACTTCTTAGCTGAGCACACTAAGCTTTTAACCTTCTTTCTCTGCTTCTAAAAATCTTAACATCTGTTTTCCTCTTTGAGGCGGTCACGAACGGCCATTGCTGCAATCATATCCCTAGTAATTCACGTGGTAATTTTGGATGCCTTACTCGTTTCTTACGTAGTGGGGCATGGACGTTGGTGTTTGGCATGATAATATCGTACCAAACAGACAAAGCATCATTAGGAATATTAAATTTATAAACAGCACAGAAAGGAACACAACTCAAATCGAAAAGAAAGGCATCTTTGTTGAATCGTTTAAATGTTCTATAATGTATAGTTGTGTGACCTTTGGGTGGACGTCCTAGTAGTTTCATGGACCATGTACAAAGGACGGGAAAGTAATCACTGACGGCAGTGTTAGGTAAAGATATACTGTGAACAAGAGAGAGAGAGAGAGAGAGAGAGAGAGAGAGAGAGAGAGAGAGAGAGAGACAGAGAGACAGAGAGACAGAGAGAGACAGAGAGAGAGAGAGAGAGACAGAGAGAGACAGAGAGAGAGACAGAGACAGAATTACAAAATTATATTAACGACTAAAGTTAAAGTGACAGAATAATGGGTATATCTATCCACATAATTATGTAAAGTTCAAGTGACAGAATAATGGGAATAATTATCTCTCTATCTAACCACATATGTGCAAACAAGATCACATCTAACAAGGTTGGAAGTTACATGATGGCGCATTATACAACCTAACCAAAAACAAAGCACATCACACACACACACACACACACACACACACACACACACACACACACACACACACACACACACACACACACACACACACACACACAGAGGAAGGATGTGAAGGGACCCCATTCGTGCAACTCAGTCCAGTTAAGAGAAATTGACGGCGGAACGGTAAGTAAGTAAACATGGTGCTTAAGGTCCACAGAAACCATGAGGTTTATTAGGGACGGGGAGAAGGGGGAAATGGGGTATGGAGGTGGGGGAAGAGGGAGATTATATACCTGTCGCTACACTGTCGCCACCAGAATGACTCCTGCGTTAAGGTGGGCAGCGATGAGAGCCATTTTAATGTTTCATTAATTGTGATGAACAAAGTCACAAGACAGTGTCCACAAACCACAACCGTTTTGAAGAGAAAGGAGAGCCGAAGCGGAATCGAGCCGAGGCCCTTCTGCTTACCAGCCTAACGCCTTACCGCTGGGCCAGACCGGCTCACTAACTAACGGAACGGCTGATCAACGTCAATGTTGTACTTACCAAGGACGGAATCCTGGGCAGGTGCACCGTGAAGTTTTGCTAGCCGACTCTGCAGCGAATGCTGAACAGAAAGCAGCCAACACAACGGCACGAAAAGCACAGTGTTATTCCCCGCGAACTGAAAGTAGGGTCTAAAAATAGCTGGACGGCGTCACCCCGTCTTTGTTAGCGTCAGTTATGACCCGCCCCCTGATCCTTGATTCCACTACATCTTTCTTTCTCTGTGGTAAGTTAGTTGGTACTTTGAGGCCAGTCAACCATCCGTCTCTGTGGTGGAACATATATATATCAGCTGCTAATGAAGATTTCCGATATTTACATTTATCATGCGCTCATCGACGTCCTAAACGTTCACATGGTACATGTTAACCTGAAGACAATATTCTATACACATGTAGAGCAGGGTCCTACTAATGCAATTCACCTAAAGTATTATTTGAAACAGAAAAAAATAAACTAAACATGTAAACGCAAGCAATTTGAATCATTTATACATACATGACACTGATCTGTAAACACACACACACACACACACACACACACACACACACACACACACACACACACACACACACACACACACACAGGCACACACAGGCACACGCACACGCACACACGCACGCATCCACAGACAGACAGACAGACAGACAGACAGACAGACAGACACACACACACACACACACACACACACACACACACACACACACACACACACACACACACACACACACACACACACACACACGAGGAAAAAGTACAATACTGAATGAAAATACAAATATTAACCCCTTCACCGCCCCAGCCTGTAATATTTCCGGGCTGAAAAGTGCTCACACACACACACTCTTGCAAACAGTATATTTTGATGGTCCTATACCCAATCTACCTCCAGTCTATGCACTTGGGTGGGAATCATTTCACGTGCTCACGCGAAGGGGCAAAGGCCGGAATGATTTGGTATTTGCCACTTTTAGTGACGGCGCGGCAAGCACGGCAGTGAAGGGGTTAAAAGTGGAGTTTTCAACTTGAGAACAGCAAGCAAGGAAAAAAACAACAACAAAAATTTCATAAATGTTTTGCCAAAGTGTCTGGCGAAGGAGAAAACAACAACATAAAACAATAAGAAGTATCAATGTGGCTTAGTGAGTGCCTGAAATGCTTTTCTTTTTAATGTTTCTAATTCCATGGGGTGTCTGAGATGAAAACAAATTTCAAAGATATGGGCAAAAAGGGTTCTGGGCAAACTTTATTCCCATGAACGTGAGGACGTTGAGAAGGAATCGGGAGATGATCCAGGTACTGTGGGGCTGCCGTCAACATCGGTTTGCGTGCACAACGAGACAGTGTGTACTTGTGCTGCTCAGCTGTTGTTGTAGTTGCAATGTTGGCTTTAGGGTTGGTATCCCCAGTCTCCGGTGAAGAGCAGTTCCTGACTCCATCTCATCTCACAATATGGAACATCCGCTCCAGGAGCTCTCTGTGTGCTCAGGGGTGTCTGTAGGCGAGAATAAACCAAAGGTACTGTGCTCTCTCTCTCTCTCTCTCTCTCTCTCTCTCTCTCTCTCTCTCTCTCTCTCTCTCTCTCTCTCTCTCTCTCTCTCACAGTAGCAAAGCTTCTAAGGTAAAGAAATCTGCTGTTTACTGCAAAATGGAGTGAAGGCATGACGTTTCGCACACATGTACTATGACCCTACCTGAACATTTTCAGGCACATAGACATCTTTGCACTGACCTCCTTTGGCTATAATTAGCAATGTAATTAGGTCATCTACACGTACTGATAGCATCACCAAAACTATAGTGTTAAACTGTTCTTTTGGTAATCAGCATCAGTTGTGATCTTTCGCACAAGCACTATGCTCCAGGAAGACCTGTCTGGTCCATTGAGATACTTGGACTGCCTGAGGCTATAACAATATCCGTAATCAGGTCAATAAAAACACAAATTTGTAATCCCAGGACTATTAAAATCTGTTACTGAAATTGTTTTAAAATTAAAGCATGAACTTTGGGCAGATACAATGCTCCTCTGGAAACACTTGTGGCCTGAAAGATACCCCTAATCTCAGGATACCTTTATCTGTTGTTTGCAACGGTGATTACTGTAATTAGGTCACGCTACGTAAACGTGTCCACACAACTGATCCCCATTTAGCAGAGCTCTTATGGTCACAATATTAGGTGCATACTGCAAAATGGAATTACAAAGCCTGACGCTTTTCACACATGTACTATGGTCCTATCTGAACATTTTCAGGCATATAGGCATTTTTGCACTGACCTTCTTTGGCTATAATTAGCAATGTAATTAGGTCACATACACGTACTGACAGAATCACCAAAACTACAGTTTAAAATAAATATTTTGGTAATCAGCATCAATTATGATCTTTTACACAGGCACTATGCTCCAGGAAGACCTGTCTGGTCCATTGAGATACTTGGAGTCTCTGAGGCTATAACAATATCCGTAATTAGGTCATCGAAAACAAATTAGTAATCCCAGGACTTTTAAAATCTGATACTGAAATTGTTTTCAAATTAAAGCATGAACTATGGGCAGATACAACCATAATCTCAGGATACCTTTATTTGTTGTCTGCAACAGGGATTACTGTAATTAGGTCACGTTAAATGGGTGTAAACCTGTCCACACAACCGATCCCCATTTAGCGGAGCTCTTATGGTCAAAATGTCAGGATGCATACTACAAAATGGAATGAAAGCATGACGTGTTGCACACATGTATGATTCTATCTGAACATTCTTAAGTACATAGACATCTTGGCACTGACCCCATATGGCTATAATTAGCCATGTAATAATTATGGTCACGATGCGTGTTCTGATGGCATTACCGAAACTTTGGTTCAAAACCCTTTGTTGTTGTTATCAACATCAATTGCGATCTTTCACACCAGCATTATTCTTCAGTAACGTCTGGCTGATCCAGTCAGACACCTGGATTCCCTGGTACTAATATTAAATCCACAGTTAGGTCACACGAAACAAGATTTTGTAATTCGGACAGAAATCTGTGACAAAAATTGTTTTGAAAATTAAAGCATGAACTTTGCCCAGATGCAATGTTCCACTGAGAAGATTTTGGGCCTAAAAGATACTTCCAATATCTAAACACCTGTCTGTTGTGTTGTCTGCAACGGCGGCTGTTGTAATGAGGTCACACTAGATGGGCATGACTGTGTCCACATAACTGATTAAATCCGTTCATTTGCACTGTGTTTCGTGAGGGAAACAACTTTTGTTAATCGACAGATAATGTAAACTGTCAGTTAGTTGTACACAGCATTGAAAGCAATTACTCCATTAGCGGAGCTGCCCCATTCCAGACGAGAAACCCCGCCTAGTGTCGGTGACGGTTCTCACGGCAGACGCACAGGGCTGTGCACGCACAGCAAGCTGCCTTGAAACAGTTGCATCTTCCTCTGTATACTGTTTGCAAGTACAGAGAATCCCTTCATAGCAAGGTTACTGAGACTGGGGTAGGTCGTCCACAAAGGTCGCCACGCCTTTTCTTCTGTTTTGCTTTCTACACAACAAATGCTCCACGGCATTAGAAGCTGAGCGAACTGGAAGTTTGACATCTCATAGTTCACCTAGTCCAAACAAAACGCCAGGGCATAGGTTTAGTCGGATATTTCACGGATGAGAGTCACCACAACGAACTCAACGCACAA
>OY757557.1:3559839-3574839 GCA_963584105.1 Alviniconcha strummeri
GTCATGGGCCTGCAGTGACTGGATCACGAGACAGCGTTGAACCAACCAGGCAGGGGCCAAATGTAGCCGTGCCAAAAAAGACCCAGGGCTGTTTTTACTGATGACCTCATTCAGAACAGAAAGTTGGGAAGTACGTGTTCTAAAACCGCTGTAGGCAATGATACCCCCCTAGTCTCTGTGATCGCCCTGATATAACCGTACTGTTTGACTGGGCGTAAAACACCAAGTTACTGACTTACTCTCTATGTGAGGCCCAAAGCCCCTCTATTTGACTAAGACAGGCTTTGGTGAGGCCGAACCCAGCAGATGCTGTAGGGGTTGGTGAAACAGGGTGCTGTAGTGGTTGGTGAAACAGGGTGCTGTAGGGGTTGGTGAAACAGGGTGCTGTAGGGGTTGGTGAAATAGGGTGCTGTAGGGGTAGGTGAAACAGGGTGCTGTAGGGGTTGGTGAAATAGGGTGCTGTAGGGGTTGGTGAAATAGGGTGCTGTAGGGGTCGTTTAGGAAGGTGTTGGTCGTTTTGATGTGCGCGCGCGTTGTTTGTTTGTTTGTGTGTGTGTGTATGTGTGTGTGTGTGTGTTTGTTTGTTTGTGTGTGTGTGTGTGTTTGTGTGTGTGTGCGTGCGTGCGTGCGTGCGTGCGTGCGTGCGTGTGTGTGTGTGTTGAAAGTGATGAGAAAGACGGTGAATGAAGTATTGTAGTGAATTTGTTCACATTATTAGTAGGATTTGTTTGTGCTCTTGGTTCTGTACATACACTTGTCGACCTTATTGTTATTGTATTTTGTGCTTCGGGCTCATGTTAGGTGTAAGCGCTGTATACTCTTTTACATTACATTACACTACATTACATTACACTACATTACAACACTGACGCAGGTTTGATTCCCCGAGGCAGCAAGGGATTTGTTCTCCCAGAGTCCAGTCGGTTTCAGTGCAGACTCTCTCACGGTGTTCGCTCAGCCCACGAGTGCAGTTGTAGGCATTACTGTCTTCTGTGCGCACCACTAAAAATTCCAGTTCAGTTCATTTCAAGATGGCATATATGCGCTCGGAAAAGCCCATATGCGCTCCACCCCGTCTCTCAGAAGTTTCCCCAACGTTCCCTTTCAAACGGTTCCAATGTTCGTCTGATTGGCGATGGCCCTCTCTCATCCTTTCCAGGAAGATCTTTCCAGGAATATCGCCTTTCCACACCTCTCTCCGCCAGGCGATCGGTGGTGTGATGTCCTTGGCTTTGTGCCGGCAGGTAGTGTCTCAAGCTTCCCAACACTTCAGATCTTCCGAGAAGCAAGCCACTTGTGAGGGTTGCTTTGCCCGCCAGTCTATCTACTCGGTCATTTCCCGAACACTGGCAACCGTACGACTGTCTGGACACAGGAAAACACTGCAAACAGCGGTAAGGCTGGGTAGCGCTGCTCCTGCGGCTGCTCTGCCTCTACCCAGCCAAGATGACCCACTGTTCCCCCCCAGGGATTAATGATGTCGTTGGACAAGGCAACAGCAGCCGCAAGAGCAGCGCTACCCATTGTAGACACTCCAGCACCAATAACAGAAACAAGATAAGCTGACAGTTTTCATTTATCTTCGTTTAGCTGTCAGTCGGTTGCTTGAAAAGGGGATTACCCCCAATAATTATATGCACACGTTTTGTGTTGTCCTGTTAAACCATCTATCGCCCTGCCACTGTTGTGTCCGGACTGACGAAATGACGTTGAGTCACTGTTTGTTGTGTCCAGACTGATGAAATGACGTTGAGTCACTAACCTGTCTGTTGTGTCCGGACTGACGAAATGACTTTGAGTCACTGTTTGTTGTGTCCGGACTGACGAAATGACTTTGAGTCACTGTTTGTTGTGTCCGGACTGACGAAATGACTTTGAGTCACTGTCTGCTGTGTCCAGACTGATGAAATGACGTTGAGGCACTGTCTGTTGTGCTCGGACTGATGAAATGAAGTTGAGTCACTGTCTGTTGTGTCCTGACTGATGAAATGACTTTGAGTCACTGTTTCGTGTGTCCAGACTGATGAAATGAAGTTGAGTCTTAATTTCTATAGCCCTGTCACTGTCTGCTGTGTCCGGACTGATGAAATGACATTGGGTCACTATCTGTTGTGTCCAGACTGATGAAATGACGCTGAGTCACTATTTGTTGTGTTCGGACTGATGAAATGACGTTGGGTCACTGTTGTGTCCTGACTGACGAAATGACGTTGGGTCACTGTTGTATCTGGACTGATGAAATGACGTTGGGTCTTAATTTATCTCTCTCTGTCACTGTCTGTTGTGTCCAGACTGATGAAATGACGTTGAGCCACTGTCTGTTGTGTCCGGACTAATGAAATGACCGTGAGTCTTAATTTCTATCGCCTTGTCCCTGTCTGTTGTGTCCGGACTAACTTCATGACGTTGAGCTTCAGTTTCTATCGGCCTGTCCTTGTCTGTTGTGTTCGGACTAGCGACATGACGTTGAACTTCAGTTTCTATCACCTTGTGTCTGTTGTGTCCGGACTAACGACATGGCGTTGAGCTTCAGTTTCTGTCGCCCTGTCCTTGTCTGTTGTGTCCGGACTAATGAAATGACCGTGGGTCTTAATTTATATCGCCTTGTCCCTGTCTGTTGTGTCCGGACTAGCGACATGACGTTGAGCTTCAGTTTCTATCACCTTGTCCCTGTCTGTTGTGTCCGGACTAACGACATGGCGTTGAGCTTCAGTTTCTGTCGCCTGTCCTTGTCTGTTGTGTCCGGACTAATGAAATGACCGTGGGTCTTAATTTATATCGCCTTGTCCCTGTCTGTTGTGTCCGGACTAGCGACATGACGTTGAGCTTCAGTTTCTGTCGCCCTGTCCGCTGCTGCCCGCCTTGTCTTGCTGAGGGCCGCCACACGGACACAGGTGGACACACAGCCGCCTGCCTATCGCTCTGTACAGCGGACTCAGGCCGGAGCTGACCGGGGACAAGACGTACGATACAGCGTCAGCTGCCCAGCCGAACGCACC
Organism: Alviniconcha strummeri; assembly: GCA_963584105.1. Classification (NCBI taxonomy): domain Eukaryota; kingdom Metazoa; phylum Mollusca; class Gastropoda; family Provannidae; genus Alviniconcha; species Alviniconcha strummeri. Next base: position 3,562,839 of record OY757557.1, read on the forward strand.
AGTCAGCACAGCGGTGACCGTGGAAACGACGTACACCGCAACGTCAGCTGTCCAGCTGTACAGCCAGCAAACCGCTGCTGTAACCATAGAAACGATATACATCACAGCAAACGCTATCAAACTGTACAACCAGCAAACTGCTGCTGTAACCATAGAAACGATAGACATCACAGCAAACGCTATCAAACTGTACAACCAGCAAACTGCTGCTGTAACCATAGAAACGAAAGACATCACAACAAACGCTATCCAATTGTACAACCAACAAACCGCTGCTGTAACCATAGAAACGATAGACATCACAACAAACGCGATCCCATTGTACAACCAACAAACCGCTGCTGTAACCGTAGAAACGATAGACATCACAACAAACGTGATCCAGTTGTACAACCAACAAACCGCTGCTGTAACCATAGAAACGATAGACATCACAACAAACGCGATCCCATTGTACAACCAACAAACCGCTGCTGTAACCATAGAAACGATAGACATCACAACAAACGTGATCCAGTTGTACAACCAACAAACCGCTGCTGTAACCATAGAAACGATAGACATCACAACAAACGCGATCCCATTGTACAACCAACAAACCGCTGCTGTAACCATAGAAACGATAGACATCACAACAAACGCGATCCCATTGTACAACCAACAAACCGCTGCTGTAACCATAGAAACGATAGACATCACAACAAACGCGATCCAGCTGTACAACCAGCAAACTGCTGCAGTAACCATAGCAACGATGTAGGTGACAACAAAAGCAACCCAGGTGTACAGCCAGGTAGCAGAGAACCAAGAGAGGGTGTTGGCCGCCACGCCGTACACAGGAGAAGCGATGTCCCAGAGTCCGTGTGCCAGGGTCCGGAGTGCCGGCAGCAGGAGGGAGCGGAGGACGCCGTCAGGCTGCTTGTAGTCGTGCCACAGCTGCAGCAGCAGCATCGCCATCACGGACAGCACAACAACGACAGGGACGACTCCTTGTCCACGTTGTCCCGCCCACGCCGGCACTGAAACAACAAGCAGTGATCCCAACACCTAAAAGAGTCAACAGAACGCTTATTTGTTAGGACACAGACACATAATATGCACATTTTAGAGGTAATTAATCTCCTTTTTCAAGCTACAAAACGACACTTAAACTACAGTTAAACGGGTAAAACGATGAAAAATGAGATGAGAAGTGAAATAGCTTCTCTTTTTTTTTTTTCTTTTTTTTTTTTTTCTTTTTTTGGGGGGGGGCGTGGGGGGGGGGGGGGGGTGTCGGGCTGTTGTTTTCTTGTCCAGTGTGTGTGTGTGTGTCATAATAAATGCGCGTTCTTTTGAACCTTTTATGTGTTTGGATCTTGTCTTAGAACGCTACCAGTCGTTCTTGTTTCAGATTTTCTTTTTACCAAGCAGTTTGTCTGCTCGACAGTAGAGAATAGGTGGCGGTGGGGGTGGTGGCGTGGGGTACAAGGAGTCTGTGTGATCCTAGCATGGAATAAACACGATGATGCAAAAATAGCAGACAGTATACATTGGTGAACACAGTCATGCACTACAGACATCGTAACAAACACCTACAGACACAACTTTCAAACGTGCCACTAGTGCTGCTCTGACATATACATTGGTGAACACAGTCATGCACTACAGACATCGTAACAAACACCTACAGACACAATTTTCAAACGTGCCAGTAGTGCTGCTCTGACACTGACGTAGTCAGGAGAAAACACTATTTCAGTGTCTCATCCACACCTAGTAAAAACTCTCACCAACCCATCACCTTAGGCATACCCGCGACCTCACCTAGGACACTGCAGTTGTTGTTGAGTGTTGCTTTACGGCCACAGAAACCGTAGGCTTATTAGGGACGGGAGCCCAGGACGGCCACCTCGACTTTCACACAGCTCCTGAGCTCTGTGGAGGACACTGCAGCTCACCGGACAGCTTAATATACATATACATACACACAGGCTTTCTTTCCTACGACCATCCCAGAGTGGAACAGCCTTCCGCAAGAAGTGACCACAGCACCCACACCTGGCTCCTTCGTGACCAGGGTCTGCTCCTTTTTAGACCTCTAACAAGTACTGATGAAAATTGGGTAAGTGAAGGCTGGAGCTGTGCCAGTCGGGGTTCGTCCCCGGGGACCGCTACGGTATCCGGATTGGTCTAGCCGGATACCCCAAAGTAGTTAACACATTCACGCTTCCCCTCTGTCTAAACTTTCAGTTTCTACTGTCTTACACCACTTTACTCTGTGGGCCTCTCCCCAAAAGTGCAGAATAATCTCCAAGCAGCTCCTGTCGAATGGATGGTGGCTGCCCACATCAAAGAAAATAGACCATGAGCCAGCCTGTACCCAGCTCCGCCCCCCCCCCCCCTCCCGGGATTTTACCACGTGGTAATATCTGGGTACCTTGACCATCAAAGTACACAGTTCAGGTTGTCTGCAAGTGAGCTGTTGCTGTTTGTGTCTGTGGTGCTGGTTCTAATAAATGCACTGTATGGAATTCTAAATTGCGATGACCTTGTCTCTTAGCAACTCATTTATTATGACAAAAAAGGCCATTTCCATATATTATTTTATTGTTTGAACAGTTTAATATGTTGCAGCTTTCTGTTCCTCTTTGTCTTAAATGTGTCCTTGTTATTGGGCACTGCGGACGCAGAAATATTAAGGACCCCTCTGATAAAAACCCAGAGCTGACGAATGTTTTCCCTTAAAAGCACGGAGTAGGTCAGAATATAGCCAAGTATGCTTATTCAGTGCCATAATTTGTTCCTTGTCCTAATTTCCGCTTCCCCGGTCCATTCAACTTAATTTTTTCCAAATCCTCTCCATACTTTTCAATTACGCTAGTCTTGGCTGAAGCGAATTCCTGCGTCAGTTTGCGAAACAAAATAGGGCACACTGCTCATAGTCAATTGATTTAAGCAGGTTCTCATGTTGAGTGCCTGCAGAACATAAATAGGCACGAAAATATGTGTTACTGTGCCTCAAAAAGGTGATTTAGACATACTTGTGATCTGATCAATTGTTCTTTAATTTTGTACTGAATGCGTTACAGGGAATCTGTCTGGAAGTATCTTTTGCAGTTGTAGATAGTGATATGTGCTAATTATTGACTGTTTTGGCTGGGATGTTTGCTATTGATTGTGTTCTGTGTAAAAAAAGTGAGCCAGCTTTTTGCTTGTGTTTTGGTTCCTTGCGTTTCGAACTGGTGTGAAGAAACTGTGACTGTGATTTGCCCGAGGTGGCCATGTTCAATGGTCCAGTCCTGATATGGTGGATGAAATATATGATATATACCGAATCTACATGGGAACCACACATTGTGCTACTTTAGGAACAACTGCAGAATTCTGAAACAAAGGAACCCATCAGAAGGGAGTGATGCAAGCTCCTCAAAAAAGCGAGAACAGCAAATCCGTCAGCAACCACAATGCTAGCTGTTGCCCAGTGACGGATGTCTTTTTCTGTGAAAAGACTCGAATCAAAAGGAAACAACATATTGAAAACATTAGTCAAATGTATGACAAAAACAGCTGTGGATTCTGTCAAAGAAGCAGTCACAAGAAAACATTATCAGCACATCCTTTTGAAGGTGCACGATGCTGACTTGGCTGCTCGAGAAGCACATTACCATGCCACCGGCCTGTCGGAGAGATTGCAATCCAGAGGATGACAGACACCAGCAAACCATCAAAGACACTAAAACCATTGAAAAGCAAGCTTCCAACAAGACCATATATTTTCAGTACATCATTCAGTATGGTTTGCCCAGAATCGTTTCGAGATAAAGAGATCACCACGTTAAGGAGAAATTATGAAACTGGAACATTCCACGCATCTTCTCTGTAGAGGTAAATAAGTGATAGATGTCAACAAAATGTGTCAACACATCTCATCCTTGTTGAACAGTCACAAAGCCACCATGCAGAGATGCACTGATAATGCACATCAAAAGGGCCAACTTTCAAGTACTCTTAATATTCCGCAGTTAAGGCAACTAAAACCATTCCTCGAGCAGATGGCCATGGCTTCCATACTGTGAATGGAAAAGTGGGAGGTATACTGGACAGACTGTTCCTTCATGCCACAAGACCTGGTTGAAATCCAAGTGGAGCAGCCGAAAAGGATATCCAGAGCTTGAGAATCTTGATGGCTTCAGGTTTGAGGCTGACATATATATGTCTAAGCTGGACATTCAGTGTCCCTCAAAGTAAGGGACATTCAGGTTTGGCAACCTTCTATGGCACTGGCTTTGGTACCTGTGGCTAGAATGATAAGTAGTAAGAAATAAGGAGAGTAATGCATTTAATAATAATAATAATAAAAAATAATCAAAGTAAGATTACAGTTTCAGAAAGTCAGTAATGATTTGTGAAATCACTGAAAGTGTGCAGAATCACTTTTGTGAATATCTTTGACATTTCCTAGTTGTTCGTCTGTATTCTTGGCATAATAGCAAAGAGCTTGCTGACTGCAAGCTGATACATGAAACCGTCCAGCAGTTGCATGCTGAATTAAGCCAAACCAGAGGTGCCATCCTGTGGCATCAGTTTAATGGTTCCTAAACCTAAAGTGTTTTACTCAGACATAACAAAGGCAAAACTGGTAAGTTTTACAGACATCGGGAATGTTTTTTTCCTATTTCCATGGGGTGTAGAGTACTGTGAAACTGATTTCAGGTTAAATGGAGGTAGAACAGTGAATAAGCCAGCATGTGTAACTGTTTCGTGAAAGTAGTTTATTGAGGTTTGAACATAATTATGTGCATTTTTGTAAAAGGTTGCTTAACTTTTGAAGTTGGGTATATTCTATTCCGTGACGTCATCCATTAATGCAGGTGTTAATCAAACATTCTTTGTGACTCTCTTAGACACCATGATACATTTGGTGGTAAATGAAGCACTTTTGTTCAATATTTTTACACGAACATTGTACAAAATTATGCAACGTGACATTTTTTCTTTTTTAATACTTCATTAATCTCATGCGCGTAATGCAGGCCACCATACCTGGGTAAGACAACAGCAGCCGCAAGAGCAGTGCTACCCATTGGTACCAGCATGTGCAGTATTTCTGTGTGTCCAAAGAATGGTATAGCTGCCTGTTGTTTGGGATTTGTAAGGGACACGCCCATTTTAATAGATGCTATTAAGCTGCTATGTACCATCTCAGATAATCCCTAAAAGCAGAATAGTTCATCTTGCAGACAAGCAGATATTGAAAAGACACATACTGAGCTATCCAAAAATCATTGTCTCCAAAAATCCCCCGGGGGGGGGGGGGGAGTGGGGGGAGTGGGGGGGGGGGGGGAGGGTTTCGATACCTGGCCCATGGACTAAGAAGTATTCGTGTTTTTCTCTCTCGCGGTAACCTTCTCTTACCCAGTGCATAAGCTCTACATATACGTTAGCTTAGGTGAAACAAAGCAAAACAACAACAACAACAACAAAAACAAAAACAAAAAAGTGGGGGGGGGGGGGGAGGAAGATGGAGAAAGGGGTAATGGAAGTGGGTGAGGTATAATGGGGGGGGGGGGAGAACTGTGGGGGGGTGGGGAGGGGGACACAACTGAGCAGCCGAGATGAACTTCATGCGAACAGTTTGTTCGGCCTTACAGTTTGCTGATCGGGTTTTAGTCACCCGGTATTTTAAGAAGCGTTGTGTGAACTGTGTTTTTACCCACGTTCAGGTGTAAGAAATAAACCCCCGAGGAAGGCAGTCGCCGAAAATTTGGGAATTTTAAATCAACTTGTTGTTCTTCTTAGATTTTGTCAGTTTTATGCACGTTAAAGGATAGCAGCCAAACAAACTGTTTACTTTCATGGCATCTAATGGAGATCCTTTGCTTTAAAAGTTTTTTACCTGTACCTGTGTTAGGCAGCTACGCCGACAATGATTGCGTGCGTCTCGGTGAGCACTGTTCAGCCATACTGTCTGATGGCGTTCAGTTCGGCCCTCGTAACCTTCATGCTGACGTTTGTGTGTGTGTGTGTGTGTGTGTGTGTGTGTGTGTGTGTGTGTGTGTGTGTGTGTGTGTGTGTGTGTGTGTGTGTGTGTATTGTAGTGTGTGTGTGTGAGTGTGTGTGTGTGTGTGTGTGTGTGTGTGTGTGTGTGTGTGTGTGTGTGTGTGAGTGTGTGTGTGTGTGTGTGTGTGTGTGTGTGTGTGTGTGTTGTAGTGTGTGTGTGTGTGTGTGTGTGTGTGTGTGTGTGTGTGTGTGTGTGTGTGTGTGACCCAGTGCCCCAGTGGCGTCGTGCACTTTATAGTATACAGGCCTTTGCCAACGGCTGGCAACGGCGGGAGGGCGCAGACGCATTTGGCGAGCAGTGTCGTTTGAAAGGGACTGTCAACACCGCAAAACAAGTTCTGCCGGCGACCGATGGAAGAGATCAGCACTCAGCTGATACGTGTCCTCTTTCAACAGAGCGGTTCAGCTTGAGCTGTAACTATACGTTGTGCATTATCGACTGAGGTTTTTTGGCCGATAGTTGTTGTTATGTGCACCTAAGCGGTGTACTTGCAGCACTGGCATAGCTGGTGCCACATCAGTGAAACTGCTGCCATCTCGGCGTGTTCTGTGTACGCCATACAACCATGCACCATGTCACTTCAACAAAGCCACATACGTAAGGTGTATGCGTATTGAGCTGTAACCTGCCACCTGCACTTTTGGCAGAATGACCGGTGTCTTTTACGAACTACTGCGGTAACACTGGGGGTGGAACGGATATGGAAATAAGAGCCAGCACAGAAGGTATAGCGCTGTGTCTTCCCAACAAGGGTGGGCACACTGCGCTTTACAAGATTAACAATAATGTACACATCAAAAAGTCAAAAATAATTACAGTCATAATATTGTACTCCTCGCACACCACTCTCACACCGACACCCCCACCCCCTACCCCCCTACACGCACACATCGGCTCAAAGTTTTTGTTCTAACATGTGGAATACGAAGTATCCGTGTGTCTGCAGAAGAACGAAGCTGCCTGGATGGAGTGTACACAGTGAGAAGGTCAGAGTGACAGGCAGGAGATGAGTCAGAAAAGACGTTGACAGATAGTTGATAGTGTGTAGTCTGTTCGTGGGCTGCTGATTGGTGAAACACGTACTGTGTAGTGTGCTGTTGACTGGTGAAACACAGACTGTGTAGTGTGTTGTTGACTGGTGAAATACCCAGTGTGTAGTGTGCAGTTGACTGGTGAAGCATCCAGTGTGTAGTGTGCAGTTGACTGGTGAAACACAGACTGTGTAGTGTGCTGTTGACTGGTGAAATACCCTCTGTGTAATGTGCTGTTGACTGGTGAAACACAGACTGTGTAGTGTACTGTTGACTGGTGAAACACCCACTGTCTAGAGTGCTGTTGACTGGTGAAATACCCACTGTGTAGTGTGCTGTTGACTGGTGAAATACCCACTGTGTAGTGTGCTGTTGACTGGTGAAACATATACTGTGTAGTGTGCTGTTGACTGGTGAAACATATACTGTGTAGTGTGCTGTTGACTGGTGAAACATATACTGTGTAGTGTGCTGTTGACTGGTAAAACACCCACTGTGTAGTGTGCTGTTGACTGGTGAAACACAGACTGTGTAGCGTGCTGTTGACTGGTGAAATACCCACTGTGTACTGTGATGTTGACTGGTGAATCACAGACTGTGTAGTGTGCTGTTGACTGGTGAAATATCCACTGTGTAGTGTGCTGGTGACTGGTGAAATACCCACTGTGTAGTGTGCTGTTGACTGGAGAAATACCCACTGTGTAGTGTGCTGTTGACTGGTGAAACACAGACTGTGTAGTGTGCTGTTGACTGGTGAAATACCCACTGTGTAGTGTGCTGGTGACTGGTGAAATACCCACTGTGTAGTGTGCTGTTGACTGGTGAAACATATACGGTGTAGTATGCTGTTGACTGGTGAAACACAGACTGTGTAGTGTGCTGTTGATTAGTAAAACACCCAGTGTGTAGTTTGCTGTTGATTGGTGAAACACCCACTTTTTTTAGGATGTAGCTCTGGTGGAGTTATGTAGCTTGTATTTACACACATGCCAGATGACAGTTACCGCAGGCGACTCGGGTCTCTGTTGCTGTGCTTGTGTTACGTATTTGGAGTGCTAATTAACTCCCTTGTGTGTTGATTTTGCACGAGCGCTCTGGGCCTCGTTCTGTTTCTGACTTTTTGCTGAACAAACAACGCACTCGCAGACGCTCGCACGCACACACGTACGCACGCAGTCTCTCTCTCCCCCCCCCCTCTCTCTCTCACACACACACACACACACACACACACACACACACACACACACACACACACACACACACAATAGGCAACAAAAACACTTTATATACAATATGGTCCCACATTTTTTGGAACAAACGCGCACCCCTTCGCACCCCTACTCCCCCACCCCCACCCTCGTGGCAGAAACCAAGCAGTGATAGGAAAACCCTATGGACAAATCAGGGCTGTATTGTTATCATCGGAGTCTGTTGGGCATGCTGTAATATAAGACATGTAAACGTTGAAGAGTCCTCTTGCTGTTGGCTTCACTGTTGTTCACCGTTTGGTTGTTGTGTGTTGCTTTTGTTATAGCCATCGTTCTCTGGCACTCGACGTCTGTGACTTGAAATCGTTCTGGTGAAAAATCTCATGTTTGGATTGCCGGTCGGTTTTCCCAGTGGCCGCCGAGCAGCAGTTGCCGTTTCTCTCTCACAGAATGGTACAGGTGCACCGACAGCCCTTCTTTTTCTCTGGGGTGTCTGCAATCAGGCAACAAAACCAGCATTGTGACTGTCGGTCTGTCTCTGTATGTTTGTCCGTGTCAGCCTGCTGTCTTCCCCCCCCCCCCTCTGTGTCTCTGTCTGTCTCTCTGTGTCTGTCTCTCTGTCTCTATGTGTCTGTGTCTCTCTGTGTCTGTCTCTCTGTGTCTGTCTCTGTGTCTCTCTGTGTCTCTCTGTGTCTGTCTCTCTGTGTGTCTCTGTCTGTCTCTCTGTCTCTGTCTGTCTCTCTCTCTTTACCTCTCTCTCTCTCTGTCTCTCTCTGTCTCCCTGTCTCTGTCTCTCTTTATCTCTCTCTGTCTTGTTATCTCTCTCTCTCTCTGTCTCTCTTTATCTCTCTCTCTCTGTGTCTCTCTCTCTCTTTCTCTGTCTGTCTCTGTGTCTCTGTCTGTCTCTGTGTCTGTCTCTGTCTCTGTGCCTCTCTCTGTCTCTCTCTACCCTGTGTCCGGATTCTTTCCCATTTCTGGTAGTCTTTTCCTTCATCTCTCTCCCTTTCTCGCTCTCCCCCCTCTCTTTGTGTCTCTGTGTCTGTCCGGTTTGTCTTTCTCCGTGCCTTTCGGTTTTGTCATTCTCTGTGTCTGTTTTGTCTTTTTCTGTGTTTTGTTTTTCTCTCTGTCTGTCTTCTGTGTCTGTTTTGTCTTACTCTGTGTCTGTTTTGTCTTTCTCTGTGTCTCTGTGCCTGTCTGTTTTGCCTTTCTCTGTGTCTGTTTTCTCTTTCTCTGTGTCTGTTTTGTCTTTCTCTGTGTCTGTTTTGTCTTTGTATCTCTGTGCCTGTTTTGTCATTCTCTGTGCCTGTTTTCTCTTTCCCTGTGCCTGTCTAGTCTGGCTTTAGTCGATTTCGGTGCGTTGTGAATAATATTAAATTAAATACCGCTGACATGTCATTTCGTTGTCGTTGGAAGAAAGTGAATCTGAACACCTTTTTCCTTGTTAGAGGGTGTTAGTTCCTCGAAAATCGGTGTTTGATTGTTCGAAAGTCATCATTCAGCCTGACGGTGTGTAGTACCGACCTGATCTGTCAGTGTGGCAGTAACCACAGGAATCAGGGTTAAGTGTGGCAGTAACCACAAGACTCAGGGTTAAGTGTGGCAGTAACCACAGGACCCAGGGTTAAGTGAATGTGGCAGTAACCACAGGACGCAATGTTAAGTATGGCAGTAACCACAGGATTCAGGGTTAAGTGTAGCAGTAACCAGAGGACTCAGGGTTAAGTGTGGCAGTAACCACAAGATTCAGGGTTAAGTGTGGCAGTAACCACAGGACTCAGGGTTAGGTGTGGCAGTAACCACAAGACTCAGGGTTACGTTTTGCAGTAGCCACAGGACTCAGGGCTATTGTGACAGACGGAAACGTTGACTGGTGAGACAGAGGAACTTACCGTCAGTCATGATGACGACAGTGTGGTCAGGTCTGTCTCTTCTTGTCCGCGGCGCACGTGCTTGCTGTCTGGTGACGTCAGTGCCGCGGCCATCGACGGTGATGGGTTGAAGAACGACGTCACTATGACGGCCATCGACGGTGTCTGGTTGAAGAAAGCAGACAGAAGAATTAAGTAAGGGGAGATGTTAGCATCGTAAAAGCAACCAGAAGGAAGTAAGGAAGTAGGGAGAGGAAACAAACTGATTTATTATAGGGATAAAGTCGCAGGTAAAAAGAAAAGAAAAATCCCAGATATGGGATGCATCAGAAATGGGACATTTACTGAAAAACAAAACAAAAGCGTATGGATTCATTGCAGCAAAGATACTACCTATTATCATATTTTATACATGACCGCTTTTAGTGAAGAAAGAAGTTTCGAGGAGAGAAATGAAACACATAAATTGGCAATTAGACAGTTACAAGGATGAAAACAAACAGATTCTTAACAAGAAGATACTGACAAAATCTGTCCCTGTTAACAGATTCTATAATGAATCCAATGGAATTATTTTCGCAGTCAGTGTTTTACAGAGAAATCTGTTAATTTACTCTTTAAAGACTAACCTGTTAGTTTACCTTTTACAAACTGACCCCGTTAGTTTAGTCTTTGTAGACTAACCTCTGAGTGTCCTCCTTAAAGATTAACCCATCAGACGAACCCATCAGTGTACCCTTTACAGACTAACCCATCAGTGTCCCCTTTTCAGACTAACCCATCAGTGTCCCTTTACAGACTAACCCATCAGTGTACCCTTTACAGACCAACCAATCACTGTACCCTTTGCAGACTAACCCATCAGTGTACCCTTTGCAGAGTTAACCCACCAGTGTACCCTTTGCAGACTAACCCATCTGTGTACCCTTTACAGAGTTATCCATCAGTGTCCCCTTTACAGACTAACCCATAAGTGTAACCTTTACGCTTACTTTTCTGACACGGGATGCATACCTGACACTGGATGTCGGCCTGATACTGGATGTCTACCTGACACTGAATATCTACCTACTGGATGCATACCCGACACTGGTGGATGTCTGCTTGATACTGGATGGCTACTTGACACTAGATCTCTACATGACACTGGATGTTTCCCTGACTCTATCTACCTAGTAGATGCTAAATATCTACCTGACACTGAATGTTGGCCTGATGCTGAATAATTATGTACCTGATACTGGATGTCTGCCTGACACTGGATATCTACCTGGCACTGGATGTTTCCCTGGCTTTATCCACCTGACACTGGATACCTACCTGACACTGGATGTTTCCCTGGCTTTATCTACTTGACACTGGATATCTACCTGACACTGGATGTTTCCCTGACTCTATCTACCTGACACTGGATGTTTCCCTGACTCTATCTACGTGACACTGGATATCTACCTGACACTGGATGTCTGCCTGACACTAGATATCTGCCTCAGACTGGATGTTTCTCTGACTCTATCTACCTGACACTGGATGTTTCCCTGACTCTATCTACCTGACACTGGATATCTACCTGACACTGGATGTCTGCCTGACACTAGATATCTGCCTCAGACTGGATGTTTCTCTGACTCTATCTACCTGACACTGGATGTTTCCCTGACTCTATCCACCTGACACTGGATATCTACCTGACACTGGATATCTAACTGACACTGGATGTTTCCCTGACTCTCTCTAACTGACACTGGAAACCCACCTGACACTGGATATCTAACTGACATTGGAGGAGTCAGGACAAAGTCGTTTGTGACACGGACGGCGGGAAGGACAGGGGTGGATGCAGGCGGGGTGCGC
>OY757557.1:3579839-3589839 GCA_963584105.1 Alviniconcha strummeri
ATGTTGTATAAAACTTCAGCAGTGAAGCATGTTCGCGTGGGAACTTGAATAATAATTGAGTATGTTGTATAAAACTTCAGAAGTGAGGCCTTTTTATATGGGAACTTGAACAAAAATTAAACATGTTGTATAAAACTTCAGCAGTGGAGACTTTTCGTATAGGAAGTTGAACAATTCTTACATAAAACTTCAGCAGTGAAGAATTTTCGTATTTGGGCAATTAAGTATAGATTATGAAAATTCAGCAGTAAAATCTTTTTAGTATGAAACTTTAACAATACGTATATTTGTATGAAACATCAACAGTGAGGCTTTTTGTTGTTGCTGTTGTCTATTTGTAAAAAGATTTTTAAATGACTTCAGCAATGAAGCACTATCATATAAAACTTCATTAGTGAAGCCTTTTTGTATGAAATTTGAACAATTAAGTATTTTTGCAATAATTGTCAACAGTAAAGATTTTTCATGTGACTTCGTTAGTAAGGATTTTTTATATGACTCTAACAGTGAGGATTTTTCATGTGACTCTTCGATAGTGAGGATTTTTCATGTGACTCTTCAACAGTGAGGGTTTTTCATGTGATTCTTCGACAGTAAGGATTGTTCATGTGACTCTTCATCAGTGAGGGTTTTTCATGTGACTCTTCGATAGTGAGTATTTTTCATGTGACTCTTTGATAGTGAGTATTTTTCATGTGACTTTCACAGAGAGTGTTTTTCATGTGATTCTTCAGCAGTTTTTTTCTTCTCTTTTTCATGTGACTTTCACAGTGAGGATTTTTCATGTGACCCTTCAGCATTTTTATTTTTATTTTTTTTATGTGACTCTTTCACAGTGAGGATTTTTCATGCGACTCTTCGATAGTGAGGGTTTTTCATGTGATTCTTTGATAGTGAGGGTTTTTTCATGTGACTCTTTGATATTGAGGGTTTTTCATGTGACTCTTCAACAATGAAGGTTTGTCATGTGACTCTTTTACAGTGAGGATGTGACTTCATGAGGCTCTTCAACAGTGAAGGTTTTTCATGTGACTCTTACAGTGAGGATGTGACTCTTCATGAGACTGTTCAGCAGTGAAGCATTGTCATGTGACACTTCAACAGTGAAGCCTTTTGATATAAATACCTCAAAAGTGAAGTGATGTCTTATGAAACTGCATCAGTGAAGCCTTTTTGAAAATGAATGTTGAACAGTTACATATTTTTGTGTGAAACTTTAACAGTGACAATTAGGCGTTTATTATGTGAGTCGTTTGTTAATTTTGAAGCGTTGTCACAAGAAGCCTCAAAAGTCAAGCCGCACAACCAGCAAAAATACTTATATTAGTACGGCCCGAGTCACACATAAACTGATGACATCACAAATATCTATTTGATTAACAACATGGCAAACACAAAAGGAACTTTTAATAAAGATGATATTAATATTTTTACCGCGCGCACGTGTGTGTGTGTGTGTGTGTTGTGTGTTGTGTGTGTGTGTGTAGAGAGAGAGAGAGAGAGAGAGGAGAGAGAGAGAGAGAGAGAGAGAGAGAGAGAGGAGAGAGAGAGAGAGAGAGAGAGAGAGAGAGAGTGTGTGTGTGTGTGTGCACGCGTGCGTGTGTGCGTATGTGTGCTTGTGCGTGTGCGCGCGTGTGCTTGTGTGTGCCTGGAGAGAGAGAGAGAGAGAGAGAGAGAGAGAGAGAGAGAGAGAGAGAGAGAGAGAGAGAGAGAGAGAGAGAGAGAGAGAGAGAGAGAGTGTGTGTGTGTGTGCACGCGTGCGTGAGTGCGTATGTGTGCATGTGCGTGTGCGCGCGTGTGCTTGTGTATGCATGGAGAGAGAGAGAGAGAGAGAGAGAGAGAGAGAGAGAGAGGGAGGAGAGAGAGAGAGAGAGAGAGAGAGAGGAGAGAGAGAGAGAGAGAGAGAGAGAGACAGACAGACAGACAGACAGACAGACAGACAGACAGACAGACAGACAGACAGACAGACAGACAGAAGGAAGGCAGCGCAAGAGTACCTCGGTGAGAACACTATGTACATGAAAAACCAAGCAATGAACAATAAAACCATAAACCAGTGCGAAAAACAACAAGCAAAACAAAAAAGCGACTGAAAATGGCTAAGTCCGACAATATTGCGGACAGAAGAGTTCCATACAGAGTGCTGCAGACAGTGTTGCGGGCAGAGTGTTGCGGACAGAAGAGTTGCAAACATTGTTGCAGACAAAAAAGTTTGAAACAGTGTTGCATACAGAGTGTTGCTGACGGAGTGTTGCGGACAGAATGTTGCAGACAGGGTTGCGTACAGAGAAAGGGACGCAGGGCCGAATGGGGTGACAGTGTTGCGGACAGTGTTGTGGACAGTTTTGCGGACGGAGTGTTGCAGACAGTGCTGCGGATATAGTGTTACGGACAGACTGTTGCAGACAGTGTTGCGGACAGAGTGTTGCAGACAGTGTTGCGGACAGAGTGTTGCAGACAGTGTTGCGTACAGAGAAAGGGACGAAGGCCGAATGGAGTGTCATTCAGTGTACCCTCGCCTCGGTCTAAGGCCGTGACCCACTTTCCGCGCACCAGTCTAGGGCCGTAACCCACTTCCGCGCACCAGTCTATGGCCGCGACCCATTTTCGAGCACCAGTCTAAGGCCGTGACCCACTTTCGCGCACCTGTCTAAGGCCGTGAACCATTTTCGCGCACCAGTCTAATGCTGTAACCCACTTTCGCGCACCAGTCTAAGGCCGTGACCCATTTTTGCGCACCAGTCTAAGGCTGTAACCCACTTTCGCGCACCATTCTAAAGCCGTGACCCATTTTCGCGCACCAGTCTAAGGCCGTGACCCATTTTCGCGCAGGGTCGTATGAAGTCCTACAACAGGATACAGCGCATCACGTAGCATGCTATGCCGCACGTTCGTACACTGACTGACGGAAAGCGGGCCATTTGAAGTATGGTCACGGTTTGTTAGATCAAATACATTACGTACTGGTAGCAGGCTCGGCTTACCAACCATGCCTACACGATCCGCTCCATAATTATGTTGTGTACGGTTCACTGGCTGTCAGACGGCTTGTGTCAGATCCGAGTCGCATGAGAACAGAGCAAGTGTGAAACATGCGTTACCCGATCAGATGCTTGATGGTGACGTTACGGTCTGTTATTTCCCATGGCAACTCGTACATAGCATAGTAAACCCTTCATTCAACACAGCAAGCACATAAGGAAATTAGCATAGTAAACGTCTCACTGAACACAGTGAGCACCCGAAGAAATTAGCATAGTATATATATATATCTCTCATTCAATACAGCAAGCATATGACGCAATTTGGAATAGTAAATGTTTCATTCAACACAAGCACATAATAAAATGCGTATTGTAAGCCTCTCCTTCAACACAATAAGCACATATAGCAGAACTAGCATAGTAAAGCCTTCGCTCAACACAGCAAGCACACAACCAAGCATGGGAGATATCGTGAAATCTCACGGCAAAGTGCGTGAAAATTAATTAATTTTGTCACAGAAGGGTCGTGGCGGTTGTAATCTAGCAACGCTTTTAACACAGAGTTCCAAAATTGAGCTGTAATCAGCTGCAACCCTTTCACAGCGTGATTTTTCAGATTCGAAAAGAAACACAAATATTTGGCTCCAAAGGGAGCAATTGTTTTTTTTGTTTTTGTTTTGAATATGACTCCACTTATCGAGCGTCTGCGTTTGGAACAGAGTCCAACCCATTGCAGCATAAACGCTGCTTGCATCTGTTTCAAATCAATCATGTTGAGTCCACCATTTTATAAAACACGACAAGCGACAGTTTTCTTCACTTTCTCAAAGGCCTTGCGATTACAGTCTTTCTTACGTCACAAAAATCTAAATAATAATCGTCGGTGGCCGTGTCAGCTCTGTTCTGGAACAACAGCCATCAAGGAAATGCATTCTTATTCATTTTACAGATTAAAGTATTGGAAAACCAGTGCGGGATGAACTTTAAAAAAAATCAAAAAAAAAATAAAATCATAGGGACGCGTGAAAATGTAAATTGTAAGGATGGATGGATGTTTCTGAATAAACGCCACATTGATCTGCTTGGAAACAACAACAACAAAACAAACCAACAAACTATTGGTGTACCACAGACACAAAGAAATGTACATAGTAAAGCTCTCCTTCACTTCAGCAAGCACGTAACAAAATCAGCATAGTAAGCCTCTCCTTCAACACAGCAAGCACATGACGAAATTAGCATAGTAAACCTCTCCTTCAACACAGCAAGCACATGGCGAAATTAGCATAGTAAACCTCTCCTTCAACACAGCAAACACATGGCGAAATTAGCATAGTAAACCTCTCCTTCAACACAGCAAGCACATGACGAAAGTAGCAGCACATAACGAAATTAGCAAGAACATAACGAAATTAGCATAGTAAACCTCTTATTCAACACACCAAGCACATGACGAAATTAGCATAGTAAACCTCTTATTCAACACACCAAGCACATGACGAAATTAGCATAGTATACCTCTTATTCAACACGCCAAGCACATAACAAAGCATGGGAAACATTGTGAGTTCTCATGGCGAAGTACGTGAAAATTAATTAAACTTGTCAAATCGGCCAAATGTGACACGCATAGGCTACCATACACAAGTGTGTGTGTGTGTGTGTGTGTGTGTGTGTGTGTGTGTGTGTGTGTGTGTGTGTGTGTGTGTGTGTGTGTGTGTGTGTGTGCCAATGTGTGTGTGTGTGTGTGTGCGTGTGTGTGTGTGTGTGTGTGTGTGTGTGTGTGTGTGTGTGTGTGTGTGTGTGTGTATGTGTGTGTGTGTGTGTGTGTGTGTGTGTGTGTGTGTGTGTGTGTGTGTGTGTGTGTGTATGTGTGTGTGTGTGTGTATTGTTGAGCGCGCTTGCAGGCGATTGCGTCAGGCATGGTAGCGTCACAAACATGGCGCAATACATCTCGCGGGCTTTTTCGAGAAACTGTGGGAAAGGAAAGACGGCGTAAAGTAAAAGTTCATTTCTGTTTGAAATAAATAAAAACTTCATAAAAAAGAAAGAAATGGGGAATAAAAGAAAGAAAAAAAAAAAGAAAAAAAAAAAAGGAAATAAAGGGTGACTTTTGCAGTTTTTTTCGGTTGTTGTTTTCGGGTGACTAAAAATGCCCAGGTTTCTGTCAAAAAGAGCTACCAAGGTTTCAAGGTTTCAAGGTTTTATTGAGCTTTTGGCCCCTGGGGGCTAGAAAGCGAAGTTACATTCGCACACGACATTCCTTATGAACAAGTACATGAGTTCTACTAATAAATAACTACCACACTTTATATATAAAAAAATAAAAAAATGCTCAAACACAAATCAAAGTTGTTATAAATATGTAAGGCTAAGACGTAAAGATTAACTATTTCATTTTTTCGTTGTTTTTCGTTATTGGCTTGGCTTAATCAAAATAACTCAAGAATACAACTAATAAATTTAGGAAGCTTGATATTCTTAGATTTTGACGTCATATTCATGAGACTACAAAATTTGGGCACCAAAGTAGAGACACTGTGTGGGGATTACTGTTTCATTATCACAGTTCAGTCTGGTTAATAATTATTTAAATTAGTTTTAATCACTTAATACCTACGTGATACCTAAGCGAGAGGAAGCCAGTGCACTACAAATGTAGCTATCGTCTGAGGGAGACATTCGGACTGTTTAAAATTGTCAACCGTAAGCCTACAGTCTTGCTACAAATCGTAGCTATCATCTACAGGAAACACTGATTCGGACTGTTTAAAATTGTCAACCGTACAGTCTTGCTACAAATCGTAGCTATCGTCTGAAGGAGACACTGGGACTGTTTAAAATTGTCAACCGTACAGTCTTGCTACAAATCGTAGCTATCGTCTGAAGGAGACACTGGGACTGTTTAAAATTGTCAACAGTACAGTCTTGCTACAAATCGTAGCTATCGTCTGAAGGAGACACTGGGACTGTTGAAGACTGTCAACTACCCTACAGTCTTGCTACACGGGTGAAACGCTGAACAGAAAGTAGCCTATACAACTGTAAGGAAAGAGCACTGAGCAGGCTATTTTTAGGCTATGAACTGAAACTAAGGAATGGAGAAAAAAACCAGAGCCCACACACCCTGTCACTAGTGTCAGAGCTTGTGGCCTAGGCGGGGAAGGGGGGGGGAGGGGGGATAACGAGGGACAGAGGGGAAGGAGGGAGGGGAGGGAGGGAGGAGGGGGAGAGGTGGGGGATAACGAGGGACAGAGGGGAGGGAGGGAGGGGGAGGGAGGGAGGAGGGGAGAGGTGGGGGATAACGAGGGACAGAGGGGAGGGAGGGAGGGGGAGGGAGGGAGGAGGGGGAGAGGTGGGGGATAACGAGGGACAGAGGGGAGGGAGGGAGGGGGAAGGAGGGAGGGGTGTAGGGGGTAACGAGGGACAGAGGGGAGGGAGGGAGGGGAGGGGGTGAGGGAGGGAGGAGGGGGAGAGGTGGGGGATAACGAGGGACAGAGGGGGAGGGAGGGAGGAGAGGGGAGAGGTGGGGGATAACGAGGGACAGAGGGAAGGGAGAAGGGGAGGGAGGGAGGGGGAGGGAGGGAGGAGGGGGGAGAGGTGGGGGATAACGAGGGACAGAGGGGAGGGTGAGGGGGAGGGAGGGAGGGGGAGGGAGGAGGGGAGAGGTGGGAGGAGGGGGGAGAGGTGGGGGATAACGAGGGACAGAGGGGAGGGAGAGGGGGAGGGATGGAGGGGGAGGGATGGAGGAGGGGGGAGAGGTGGGGGGATAAACGAGGGACAGAGGGAAGGGAGAGGGGAAGGGAGGGAGGAGGGGGGAGAGGTGGGGGGATAAACGAGGGACAGAGGGGAGGGAGAGAGGGAGGGAGGGAGGAGGGAGCCTGACACCAGACTCTGAACAGTAAACGCCTGACACCGGACTCTGAACAGTGAACGTCTGACACCAGACTCTGAACAGTGAACGTCTGACACCAGACTCTGAACAGTGACAGTGAACGTCTGACACCGGACTCTGAACAGTGAACGTCTGACACCAGACTCTGAACAGTGACAGTGAACGTCTGACACCGGACTCTGAACAGTGAACGTCTGACATCGGACACTGAACAGTGACAGTGAACGTCTGACGCCGGACTTCTGAACAGTGACAGTGAACGTCGTTGGGACACCATCGTCGTTCTCCTCCTCTTCCTTCCTACCGCTCGAAGAGCTATTTTCCTGTCCGTCGTGTTTTCCTGTCGTGGATGAAAAAAAGAAAGAAAGAAAAAAGCAAATAAAACAAGCGTTCTGAGCGCGCCGAACTGTTGAAGTATTTGTTGTTGTTTTTCACAAATTTACTGAAATATAATTTCTTTGAATTTCTGAAAAGATTTAAAAAAGAAGTTATTGCCTGCCTTTTTATATTCCGTAAACATTCTTTCTTTCTTTAGTCGATCCCGATCACCCAGATGTGTGCAGTGTTGTGTCATCTGCCAGCATGTCACAATCAGTATATGCTTTTCATATGTAACGAAAGGCCATTGACAAAGATACTAGAACGAATAGGTCAGGAGAGAGAGAGAGAGAGAGAGAGAGAGAGAAGAGAGAGAGAGAGAGAGAGAGAGAGAGAGGGGGGGGGTGGAGGGGCAGAAAGAGGAGAGAGAGGTGGAGGGGCAGAGAGAGAGAGAGAGATGGAGAGAGAGAGAGGTGGAGGGGCAAAGAGAGAGGGAAGGACGGAGGGAGAGAAGCAGGGGAGTAGAGTGAGAGGGAGGAAGTTAGAGAGGGGGAAGGGAGAGGGTTGGGGGAGGGGGGGTAAACTGTTGAAGTAATTGCCCACCTTTTCTACTTCTATATACACAGTGTTTGAAAGTCATCCATTAGAGCCCTGTCTTCGTCCTCTCTTCCAGTGACCCAGTAGTCTGACCGCGAGAATGGGACTGAGAGGAGAACAGCGAATCTCTGCCAGTCCTTTTCTCCAAACGGATGAAGGTCAACGCCATAGACACTGGACAGCTTCCGCAAGCCCATCAAATTCCGTTTATGTTCAGCAGGCTCCGGAAGTCGGTGGTCTTTATTGTGGCTTCACTCAAGGCAAGAGGGTCGCCGAATTTTGTAGAGATGGGAGAAGATTATCTCCAGTTTCAGATCAATGTCGTAGAACTGCTCGGCTTCCTCGAGGAAGCTGATGATGTGACCGCTACACTGGAAGCATGGAGAGAAATTGACGTAGAACTTGATGGTTTGAGAGGTCAGCGCTTCGCTTTCCAGTTTGTTCTCAAGGTACTGGATCATCTCCCTTTCGGCGTGTGACCCCCACGTGTTCCTCTCCTTGTGCACGTGGGTCTTACCCCGACGGTCTTTGTATTTCACAACAGCGTAGGCACGACGTATGTTTTGGAACTGAATGCCGTGCAGTCCGCTGTTTCGGAACGTGCTGACGATCTCCGCTGGGGGTGGAAATGACGTCATCTTGAGGAGCCGCGGTTTTGAGGGGTACAGAATGACAGGCTTTAGCAGAAGCACTGGCTTTACTCATGCACTGATACGATACCAAGTTTCAGTGCCACAAAAAAGTGGATCGTTTTAGACACACACTGAGCGAGTCCCACGTTTTAAGTGCTGTCTGTAAAAGGTGAATAGTGTAAGCTCGCATTCTGACACAGTGAAACGTTCTGCCCAATAACGTGGACGATACAATCCTAAGTCTGAGTGCCGCAAATGTACCTAGGTGGACAGTTTTGCCCTGTGTATAAGCCTATACTTAGAATGTCGTTTGTGTCAACAGACTGTTCTGTGTGTTTAAAACAAAGCTCATCATTAACTACTTGTTCTTTGCATTTGAAAAGGCGCATTTGCCGAAACTTGACACAGCGCTTTGTTGTCAGAAGACGTCCTGCATTTTTAACTTTGTGTGATTTTCACACCGCCATCACCGGCCTTGTCTCTGAGTCAGAAGACGGAAAACAATGGGAATTGAGCAGGGAAAACCCAACGACACACACTGGAATGCTGCTTGTCGACAGAATGAGTCCACAGGGTAGCACCGGGAGTCTCGCTCCAACCAACGTGACCTTTTGTCATCTGTTCGGTCATCGCTGTGAAACTGATCTCCTCTTGCTGTCACAGGTCTGAGCTATTGATGACATCTGGCCCCGCTTTCATCAACAATTCTCTCATCAACTTCACGGCCTATTTCACGCAGTACCGACTTGTCTGTCTTCTAAAAACAGCAACAACAACCAATCAATAATCTTGCTGCCGAACTCAAACTAACTGCATGCACACAGGACATTTTAATCGAGTCAACAGGCGGGCGCAGTAAGTCTGCTGGAGAGCGGAGAACAGCGCTATAATTAGACAAGCGATCAACAACAACCCAAGAGTCCCAAAGTCAGCCGAACCTCTGCGGTCTGCCCAGAAGAAGAGACATCGCCACAGACTGGCTGACAGTGACGACACTGTAAAAATATTCACCCCCCACTGACACGAAACCCGTGCGACAGTCCACGAAACCAAACCAAAACTAGGACTCATACTGGATTTCCCCCAAGCACTAAAATCGAACCTTTGCGTCAAGGCTGTAATTTCGTCAGTGCGGTGTCGAACAAAGGGCACGGAAGGACTTCAAAACTGACTGTCGCAATGTTTGTATCACTGCGCGGCCTCGTGATGTGCCTCTTCCCTGTTTGTATTCAGCGCACTGTGTCGATGGACCAGTTGCACTGGCTACACTAGGTGCTTTATCTTTGTGTCCTTTCTTGGTATTATCGTCGTCGTCGTCGTTGTTGTTGTTGTTGTTGCGCCTGTTACTGTTGTCGATGGCCAGTGATGGTAGTGCTGACTGATGTTCTTGGTCTGGCCTTTTTGTTAGTTAATAACAGTTATTCCTGCTATGAAGTCAGTCGAGCTATGTCACTGATAAACAAACTCCAGTGTTTTATGCCAAAACCAAACAAACAAAACAACTCGTAGTCTATATGTTTCATATATTTCATAATATGAAGTGTGTGTGTGTGTGTGTGTGCGTGCGTGCGTGC
>OY757557.1:3594839-3597339 GCA_963584105.1 Alviniconcha strummeri
CACAGTGACAAACCAGGGTCGGTGTCACGTGTGTGCAGGCAAGGCTGACCAGCGCACGTGACAAACAGAGTCGGTGTCACGTGTGTGCAGGCAAGGCTGACCAGCGCACGTGACAAACCAGAGTCGGTGTCATGTGTGTGCAGGAAAGGTATCCTCGTGGCTTGACGACCTGCCCACAACTTGAGTCCACACCATACCACACAAGACGTCCTGGCCACAACCTGAGCCTAAACCACACAGACGTCCTGGCCACAACTTGAGTCCTCATCACACAGACGTCCTGACCACAACTTGAGTCCTCATCACACAGACGTCCTGGCCACAACTTGAGTCCTCATCACACAGACGTCCTGACCACAACTTGAGTCCTCATCACACAGACGTCCTGGCCACAACTTGAGTCCTCATCACACAGACGTCCTGGCCACAACTTGAGTCCTCACACACAGACGTCCTGGACACAACTTGAGTCCTCACACACAGATGTCCTGGCCACAACTGGAGTCTACACCATACCACACAGACGTTCTGGACACAACTTGAGTCCTCACACACAGATGTCCTGGCCACAACTGGAGTCTACACCATACCACACAGACGTCCTGGCCACAGCTTGAGTCCTCATCACACAGACGTCCTGGCCACAACTTGATTCCTCACACACAGACGTCCTGGCCACAACTTGAGTCCTCACACACAGATGTCCTGGCCACAACTGGAGTCTACACCATACCACACAGACGTCTGGCCACAACTTGAGTCCACACACACAGACGTCCTGGTCACAACTTGAGTCCACACACACCGACGTCCTGGCCACAACTTGATTCCTCACACACAGACGTCCTGGCCACAACTTGAGTCCTCATACACAGATGTCCTGGCCACAACTGGAGTCTACACCATACCACACAGACGTCTGGCCACAACTTGAGTCCACACACACAGACGTCCTGGCCACAACTTGAGTCCACGCACACAGACGACCTGGCCACAACTTGAGCCTAACGTACACCACACAGACGTCCTGGCTACAACCTGAGTCCACACACACAGACGTCCTGGCTACAACTTGTGTCCACACACACACACACACACACACACACACACACACACACACACACACACACACACACACACACACACACACACACACACACACACACACACACACACAGATGTCCTGCTAAGAACTCAAAAAAATTGAATGTCCGCGTGCGACGCTTCCTTGCGCTTTCACTGACAGTTTATTATCGCCACAAGCAGTGTCGTGGGCATCGCCATAACCGACAATACACTGTAATTTACTGACTGTTGACACAGTACAGCACTGACAATATACTGTAATTTACTGACGATTGACACAGTACAGCACTGACAATACAGTGTAATTGACTGACTATTGACACAGCACAGCACTGACAATACATTGCAATTTACAGACTGTTGACACAGCACAGCACTGACAGTACATCGTAATTTACTGACTACTGGTGTACACAGATTTGCCTTCGCGCTAGTCACTCACACAGTAAAACATCCAGCAAATTTAATAATAAAACTTGGTGTGCAAAAATTGCCCTGAGGTAGTAAAACATTCAGTACACATAGTAAAACAACAACAAACTGACGGTGTTCGAAATTGCCCTCAGGTAATAAAACATTCAGTACACATAGTAAAACAAACAGCAACAAACTATCGGTGTTCGAAATTGCCCTCGGGTAATAAATCATTCAGTACACATTGTAAAACAAACAGCAATAAATTGTCGGTGTACGAAATTGCCCTCAGGTAATAAAACATTCAGTACACATTGCAAAACAATCTCTCTCTCTCTCTCTCTCTCTCTCTCTCTCTCTCTCTCTCTCTCTCTCTCTCTCTCTCTCTCTCTCTCTCTCTATATATATATATATATATATATATATAACAGAAAAAGCTGTCGGTGTGCAGAAATTGCCCTTTGACAATAAAATATTCACCACACGTTGTTAAAAACAAAAATAAAAAACCCAGACAAAATTGGTGGGGCACAGCAATTACGCACAGGCAGTAAAACATTCAATAACAGATTGTAAAAAATCTGCTGGTGTACATAAACTGCCATCTGGTAGTAAAATATTCCGTACACATAGTAAAACAAACAACAAATAACAGCTCCAAGATCAAACAAACAAAACCACCTCTCAAAGCTATAACAACAACAAAACAACAACAACAAAAACAAACAACCACAAAACAACAACAACAACAACAACAACGACAACAACAAAAGAGGAGAAAAGCTGCTTGTGTGCAGCGATACCATCAGATAGTAAAACATTCAGTACACGTAAAAATTAAAAATTAAATAAAATGAAAAGCGAAACAAGAAGAAGAAAAAAAGCTGTTTGTGTGCAGAAATTGCCGCCAGGTAATAAAACACAATGTACACGTTGTTAAAAAAAATGATTAAAAAAATGGCGGTGTACAGAGAAATGCCCTCAGGTACACATAAAAGAA
>OY757557.1:3602339-3607339 GCA_963584105.1 Alviniconcha strummeri
TCAGCACTTTAGACCGGTAAGGTGGTCAGGTATGTTCTAACCAGCACTTTAGGCTGGTAAAGAGGTAAGGTATATAATTAAATATTCTAAATCAACCCCCTAAGTTGGTAATTTGGTCAGGTGTATCGTAAACAGCCCTCTAGACCTGTCAAGTGATCTGGTACACTCTGCCTTACCCGTCTAGACCTGTCACGTGATCTGGTACATCCTACCTTACCCGTCTAGACCTGTCACGTGATCTGGTCCACCTTACCAGGCCGTGTAGACTGGTAAAGAGATAAGGTGTGATCCTACCTGAACCCTCTGGAGTTCCTGATTAACTCCTACTAATAGCAAACCAAAAGGAACGAAACGAAAATGAAACAAAGAGGACCAAAGGACCAGGGATGAAAATCCATTGTCTAAAAAAGATGAAAAGAACTGGGGTAAAAATCCTTTGTGTAAAAAGATGAAAGGACCAAGGATAAAAATTCTTTGTGTAAAAAAGATGAAAGAACCAAAGATAAAAATCTTTTGTGTAAAAGGATGAAAGGACAAAGGATAAAACTCCTTTGTGTAAAAAATCAAAGGAGCAAGGATAAAAATCCTTTGAGTATAAATATGAAAGGAAAAGGATAAAAATCATTTGTGTAAGTAGATGAAAAGAAAAAGGATAAAAATCCTTTGTGTAAAAAGTTTAGAGGAGCAAGGATTAGAAATTCTTTATGTAAAAAGATGAAAGGACAAAGGGTAACAATCCTTTGTGTAAAAAGACGAAAGGACCAAGGATAAGAATCCTTTGTGTAAAAAGACGAAAGGACCAAGGATAAAAACCCTTTGTGTAAAAAGACAAAAAGGACCAAGGATAAAAACCCGTTGTGTAAAAAGACGAAAGGAAAAGGATAACGTTCCTGTGTGTAGAAAGAGAAAACTGCCTGTACTGTACTTACCTGACAAGAAGCAGAAAGGCTGGTTAGTGTGGTCCACGGCACCTTCTTCTGTCTATCCGGTGCAACCCCCCAGGGGGGGCTTCCCCCATCCGCCACCCGGGGGACGCGCCCCTACGCCGGCTAACCCCGGCACGAGGCTCAAATGGACGCAGCTCTGAGCACCCCTGTCTGTGAGGGTAGAGTGATGGTAGAGGTACTGTGCTGGAGGTATGGCCTATGGCCTGTGGTGGAGGTATGGCCTGTGTTGGAGGTATGGCCTGTGGTGGAGGTGATGGCATATGGCCTGTGTTGGAGGTATGGCCTGTGTTGGAGGTATGGCCTGTGTTGGAGGTATGGCCTGTGTTGGAGGTATGGCCTGTGGTGGAGGTATGGCCTGTGGTGGAGGTGATGGCCTCAGCTGGACGTGACGGAGCTTAGCTGATTTTTTGTTTTCTTTTCCTTTTTCCAGTGACATTTAACTTGGACTGAGAGCACCAATGAAGTCCTGACTCTTTGAGCAGCTCATTTCACCGACAGGCCCTGATTTTGTTATCGACTGTTGGCGGCATCGCTCGTGTTCCTTTCTACACACGAGTCGGCTTCGACTGGACCGTGAGGTTCACCTACGGTGTGTTTGGACAGTCAGAAAACAGGGCTCCAGAATACCCTGACACACAATGGGTGGTAATATGAACAAAGTGCGTGTTCTTTTGGAACGGCGTGGTTCACTGCAGCGAATCACAAAACCGAATGTTTCCATTCTGGGTTAGTGTTACTACAGCAGTTCTAATCATATCTCTCCATTCTGGGTTAATGTTACTACAGCAGTTCTAATCATATCTCTCCAAAAGTGTTTTGTCCTAATAAGTAGCGTTCTTTTGAACCTTTTATGTGTTTGGATCTTGTTTTAGAACGCCAGCAGTCGTTCTTGTTTCAGTTTATTTTCCATTTCTCCAAATCACCATCATTGCTGTTTTATATATCTTTTACTTATTAATCTGTTTTTATTTCAGATGTAGGCGAAAAGAGTGAATTCTCTCAAGGGTAGGCGAAACAAGTGAATTCTCTCAAGTGCAAACGAGTGAATTGTCTCAGACGTAGGCGACACGAGTGAATGGTCGCAAGTGTCCGCAAAACGAGTGAATTGTCTCAAGTGTAGGCGACACGAGTGAATTGTCTCAAGTGTAGCCAAAACGAGTAAATTGTCTCAAGTGT
The DNA here is from genome assembly GCA_963584105.1 of Alviniconcha strummeri. Taxonomy (NCBI): domain Eukaryota; kingdom Metazoa; phylum Mollusca; class Gastropoda; family Provannidae; genus Alviniconcha; species Alviniconcha strummeri. The sequence goes on from OY757557.1 coordinate 3,604,463, forward strand.
AGGCAAAACGAGTAAATTGTCTCACGTGTAGGCGACACGAGTGAATTGTCTCAAGTGTAGACGAAACGAGTGAATTGTCTCAAGCGTAGGCGAAACGAATGAATTGTCTCAAGTGTAGGTAAAACGAGTGAATTGTCTCAAGTGTAGGCAAAACGAGTAAATTGTCTCAAGTGTAGGCAAAACGAGTGAATTGTGTCAAGTGTAGGCGACACGAGTGAATTGTCTCAAGTGTAGGCAAAACGACTGAATTGTCTCAAGCGTAGGAAAAACGAGTGAATTGTCTCAAGTGTAGGCGAAACGACTGAATTGTCTCAAGTGTAGACGAAACGAAGGTATGCGAGTCGTGATACACTCAGCAGCTGACAGATGGCAAGAAAAGTTGAATCCTTCGCTGGGCGAAACATCTTATTTCTTCCCTCCGCCTGCAGACTGATGATGTGAGAGTTTTTCACCAAAAGGTCTTCTCTGTTAAAGTAGTTTTCATCTTTGATTGAACCAGGCAGTCTCTCCCATGTTTATCTCTCTCTATATCCCCCTCTCCCCCGTCTCTTTCTCTCACCCTCTCTCTGTCCCCCCCCCCTCCTACCCACTCTCATTAATGAACTAAACGACCTCCCTTAAAGGAAGATAAACACTTTAAAGTGTGTGTGTGCGCGCGCGCGTGTGTGTGTGTGCATGCGTGCGTGTGTGTGTGTGTGCGCGCGCGCGCGGAAGATTGGATGAGAAAGAAAGATATTAATCACTTTGACAGGGGAATTGTTCAGTTCATAAAAAAAGATTAATTGTTTCATGGGAAAGATTGTTTCAGTGAAGAAGAAAGACGCACCCTTTGACAAGGAAGACTGCGTAGCTGATGTAGAAAAAGAGACCTTTTGATTGCAAATTCTGTTGAGTGAGAGAGGAAGATAAACACATTTAAAACTTCCCTCTCACACTTTTTACGGGATTTCAAAATCCATCCACTCGAAGCTTTTTTTCTTTTCTTTTTCCCACATTCCAACAGCAATGTATCCCTTCATATAAAACAACAGTAAAAACAAAAACAAATTGCCAGTCAAAGTCTTTATCTTCATTTTCATCATCTGAATGTGTTTATCTGTTTCTTTTGACTTTGTGGTTGCTGATATTTTAACAACAAACAGAGCAGGTGTGAGCGTTAAAACCAAGAAACTGACAAGCATTAAGTTTCGCTGTTTTACTCCAACTCCACACCACCCACCCCCTTCACGCGGGCCACCTACCCCCCCCCTTCCCGCGGGCCACCTACCCCCCACTCCCCCTTCCCGCGGGCCTAATTTCTGAATGAAAATCTGCACATCATCAGTTTTGTCAGTAAAAGAGTAGAGCAGTGTGTGTGTGTGTGTGTGTGTGTGTGTGTGTGTGTGTGTGTGTGTGTGTGTGTGTGTGTGTGTGTGTGTGTGTGTGTGTGTGTGTGTGTGTGTGTGTGTGTGTGTGTGTGTGTAGGTGGGCGATGCAATAATTTTAATGTGGGTGTAGTGGGTGTAGTAGACGGTGTTTGTGGGTGTGTGGGTGTTGTTTTGGCTGTGAATGTAGAGGCGGTGGAAGGTAGGCATGTGAGTAATGTCTGTGCACTTAATCCATCTCAGAAACAATGTCTTATGATGTTTTACTACGTTTTACTCTGTTTTATTTGTATACTCTTAAATATGCTGTATTGAATTGTCTACTTGTCCTTTTTGTTGTGGAATTCGAGTGACCCAAAAGACAGATTTTCATTTGATGTATTTATTATGAATAAAAAAAGTTATTTTGTAAAGTAGGAAAATCCACCAAGATTAAGGGCATGTTCATAGCTCCGACGCGCTCAGGATTGTTTGGAGGAGTTGCTTGAGGGTCTCATCCCTTTCATCACGGGCACCCCATGGGAGCGACTGGTCTTCAATCCAGTCGTCTGCCATCCTCAAAACACGTCCCAGATGTTGCCATTCGTTCCGATCAAATGTTTTGAGGAGGACTCCATTGGCCTTCAGTTGTTTCAGTCCCAACACATGTGGGTTGTTCGCCTCTTCCGTAAATTTGTAAAAGCTCGGAAACACTATTTCCACAGGGTCGAAAAACACACTTTTCTGCCTCATTTCCTCAAGAAAAGAAATGATCAGCTCACAGCATCGGTCACAGGGAGCCATATTAATCATTAACTTCAAGCTGGGTAAATACACGGCGGTACCTTCGGCAACAAACAGTTTGCGAAGTTGATTGAACGAATCTTCTTCAGCGTGGAACATCAGAGATATGTTCTTTGTGATTATTGTGCGTTTAGTTTCTCCAGTGTCCACCTCTGCAATGGCAAACACATCGGCTACGCGAACAGGCGGGTCTAGAGTCAGTCCACTGTGCATGAATGCCTGAGTAATTTCAGATGGGTCTTCACTAGAAAAAAAGTCGGGCATTCGGTAGTCGATGCCTAAAATCGTTTGTAGACTCTGCCACGCGTTTTCCTCGAAGGCAAACGTTCTAAGGTCTACAAGCGTCTTGATAGTTTTAAATCCATTTTTTTTGGTTACCGTTCGTAGAGGTGCAGCATGCCTAACAAAAACAATTTTCAACTGCTCCATTAGATGAAACCTTCTTCTTCTTAGAACCGCGAGGAAACGCTCAACAGTGTTTAAATACGGAGGAAAGTTTGTATAAATGGTGATGGACCTACAATCGATGTACCTTAAGACTGGCAGAAGTTTATCTAGCAGATCGTCCATCGAACTTCTTTTCGTCCGCGGGTCGCTTTTGCCAATGAGGACTCGCATCTGTCCGTTACCGCTGCTGTTCGCATAAACCCGTGTGATCGCATAATCAACTTCATCGATAGAGTTCTTTTGCTGCCTGGTAAGGAGGGCAAAATTAACGAATGCTTCGACA
>OY757557.1:3612339-3637339 GCA_963584105.1 Alviniconcha strummeri
TCTGTATCTCACAGAATAACTATTGTATGTTTGTGTCTCACAGAATAACTTCTATATCTGTGTTTCACAAAATAACTACTGTATGTCTGTCTCACACAATAACTGTTCTGGGTCTGTATCTCACAGAATAACTATTGTATGTTTGTGTCTCACAGAACATCTATTGTATGTCTGTGTCTCACAGAATAACTACTCTAAGTCTGTGGAGGCCGTACAAACCGAAAGCTCTGAGCCTGCAGTCTAGCTTGCTGCCTTGGTGTAGCCCTACAAACCGAAAGCTTTATTTCCGGGAACGCAATCTCAGTTTCGCTTAGCCGCCGGCTCCACCCATTAGCCTGTGCTCTTTACACCGTGCTGCTTGGCCTACTTGTGCGTTTCATACCTGGACAGGCAATGGCGCTGATTACTCCACTTCCGTTGTTCACACTGAGGGTGCCGAGGCACGCGTTCTCTTTGCCTTAATTTGTTTGTTTGTTTGTTTGCGTGCTGACAGAGTGCAGTGTTCGAAGGAAACAACCCTTCGAGTTTTGGAGTAACGGACAGACATCGTCGGCCAGAAGAGTCGGAGACGGACTCAGTCCGACTGAAGCGCTGTAGCTGACGGTAACGGGACTGTGCCGTGTGCGGATCAGTTGAGGAAGTGGGTGGACGTCGTGCCGACGCTGTTTTCAGTCGTTCCACGCTCAAGGCTGGCAGCGTTGTGCTGGAACAGCAAGCATTGCGTCTCCAGCAGACAGCAGCATGCAGACCGTCATGTTCCAGCGTTTTGCCGTGTCCCGCAACATGACGTTCGAACAGACCTCGCACCCACAGTCCAGCAGTCAGTGAAGAGGTCAGAGGTCAGAAGGCGGTTCTGTAGCGGTCCCTGGCCGGCCGCTGTTTAAACAGATAGTGGTGTGACGTTGGATGGTTCTCGAAATGGCTGCCGCCAACTTTAGACCAAATATCGTACCAGAGGAAAGTGGGGAGGCTGCTGATTTTGATATCGTAACAAGCGGCTCTCTTCATGTACATCGTGATGATGACCCTTTTGACATTTGTTTTGTTCGGAACTCGAGAGAGCGAAAACATATTATATTGTATACATTTTTTTATAGCGGGCTTCGTATTCGAAACCCACCAGATATTACTGAAGTGTATGCAGTGGCCGAGCTAACGACTCGGGACGGCCGTGGAACAAGGCTGGAAATAACCATAGGTAAGAATCAGCGAGGTGTCATTCACGCAGAAATAAAACTGATAAATAAACTGCGTTCCTTTTTTAACGCGTCCCAGGGAATAGTTGTAAACATCAAAATTTGGATAAATTTTTCGCCTTGTCGCGGATGTAGTGAGGAACTTTTGTCCTTTTTTCAAGAGAAGAGTATGTATATCAATTCGCGGGTAATTGTTTTTCCATTCTTGTACAAAATTCATAAGTGGAGAAATGTCGTAGGACTGCAAAAATTAAAACTCAGTGGTATTTCCCTGAGCACATTTAGCGAGGCCGATTGGGCAAAGCTGCGACAGCTTCTATATGTTTCTCGAGAAGATTCTATCTTTCCGCCTGTTCACACAGCTGCCCGCACCGGGCAAGATCAGCATAACGCAAGCAGACTGAGTCTCTTATTACACAGATCGATCTGCAGCAGTAATTACTGAGCACCAGATCTTGTTGGGTTCAGCTCTCATCACTGTTGACTTCTTTTTTATATATAATGATATCATGGCATTTGTTCGCCGATTGTATGGAGTGAGACTATTGCATGGAGTGAGATGATTGTATGGAGTGAGACTATTGCATGGAGTGAGATGATTGTATGGAGTGAGGCTATTGTATGGAGTGAGATGATTTATGGAGTGAGACGAAAAAGACGAGAATATCGTGTTTTTAGGACGCTTCCGGATCCGCTGATGGATTCTTTTCTGGTGTTGTTGTGTGTTTTGTATTGGTGGATACATTTTTCTAGATCTGTTCTACTTTTTCTGTTTTTGACATGACGTTTTATGCTTCAGGTTTTGTAATTAAGGGCCGGGTGGATTTTTACCGTACAGTGAGAGTGCATTGGAGTCTTAGTTACATGTTGAGTGTCTGTCGTGTCTGACCTGAATGGTTGTGCTTTGCTGTCACTGTTTATTTTGCTCTGACAATGGTTGTGCTTTGCTTTGCTGTCACTGTTTATTTTGCTCTGACAATGGTTGTGCTTTGCTGTCACTGTTTATTTTGCTCTGACAATGGTTGTGCTTTGCTTTGCTGTCACTGTTTATTTTGCTCTGACAATGGTTGTGCTTTGCTGTCACTGTTTATTTTGCTCTGACAATGGTTGTGCTTTGCTTTGCTGTCACTGTATATTTTGCTCTGACAATGGTTGTGCTTTGCTGTCACTGTTTATTTTGCTCTGACAATGGTTGTGCTTTGCTTTGCTGTCACTGTATATTTTGCTCTGACAATGGTTGTGCTTTGCTGTCACTGTTTATTTTGCTCTGACAATGGTTGTGCTTTGCTGTCACTGTTTATTTTGCTCTGACAATGGTTGTGCTTTGCTGTCACTGTATATTTTGCTCTGACAATGGTTGTGCTTTGCTGTCACTGTATATTTTGCTCTGACAATGGTTGTGCTTTGCTGTCACTGTTTATTTTGCTCTGACAATGGTTGTGCTTTGCTTTGCTGTCACTGTTTATTTTGCTCTGACAATGGTTGTGCTTTGCTGTCACTGTTTATTTTGCTCTGACAATGGTTGTGCTTTGCTGTCACTGTTTATTTTGCTCTGACAATGGTTGTGCTTTGCTTTGCTGTCACTGTTTATTTTGCTCTGACAATGGTTGTGCTTTGCTGTCACTGTATATTTTGCTCTGACAATGGTTGTGCTTTGCTGTCACTGTTTATTTTGCTCTGACAATGGTTGTGCTTTGCTGTCACTGTTTATTTTGCTCTGACAATGGTTGTGCTTTGCTTTGCTGTCACTGTTTATTTTGCTCTGACAATGGTTGTGCTTTGCTGTCACTGTATATTTTGCTCTGACAATGGTTGTGCTTTGCTGTCACTGTTTATTTTGCTCTGACAATGGTTGTGCTTTGCTGTCACTGTATATTTTGCTCTGACAATGGTTGTGCTTTGCTGTCACTGTATATTTTGCTCTGACAATGGTTGTGCTTTGCTTTGCTGTCACCGTTTATTTTGCTCTGACAATGGTTGTGCTTTGCTTTGCTGTCACCGTTTATTTTGCTCTGACAATGGTTGTGCTTTGCTTTGCTGTCACCGTTTATTTTGTTCCGACAACTGACTTTTACGTTTATGAGAGCAAGAGCTGGATTGTGTGGTTTATAAAGATGAATTAATAACTCCTGAAATTTGCCGTTCATTTTGGAGTCTTCCTTGACTGAAAGGATTAGCTCTACTGCTGCAGGAGTGTGTGTGTGTGTGTGTGTGTGTGTGTGTGTGTGCGTGCGTGCGTGCGTGCGTGCGTGCGTGCGTGCGTGCGTGCGTGCGTGCGTGCGTGCGTGCGTGCGTGTGTGTGTGTGTGTGTGTGTGTGTGTGTGTGCGTGGGTGAGTTTGCTTGAGACACCAGAGCGAAATGAGATCATTGTTAATTATCAGCAGGCACATTGTGACCCTCATTTGCTTAACTTTCAATGTGCATAGTTATATTGAGATGGTCACCTGAACTACTAACACATTTCCCGGAAAAATCATAACATTAACCTAATCATGCTGAGTCACACCATTAAGGTGCAGACTGGAGACATTACCATAGTACTTTTGTAAAACCATAAATAAGAACAGATTTGAAAACTGTTGTTGGAATGTGCAAATACTCAACACACAGTTGACTGGCTAAAAAGCCTATTTTAAGAAAGGACAACACTTCGAAATTCACGTTAGATAGTATACCATATGTGCATACTGTCATTATTTGTTTTATATCTTTTTCACATGGTGCGTAACCCCCCCCCCCCCCCCCCATCCCATTCACACTCTCATACCCCCCAACACACAAACACACACACGCACCCCCCCCCCCCCAACACACACACACACACACACACGCACGCACACACACACGCACTCCCCACCCCCCCACCCCACACTTGTCACCTGGCCTACTCCACAGATGCCTTCTAACCAGGAAAGAATTGATAATCTCCACTTGACAGAATTTGTTTATCTTAAAAACTCTGAAGTTAGAATAACTACTAGCGTTCTAAAAGAGGATCCAAACACACGAAGGGTTCCAAAGAACGCTGTGTATTAGGACAAGACAAAACCAGCCAATTGTCGGGGTAATCCCCTTTGTCAAGCTACAAAACAACACGTAAACAACAGTTAAACGGTCCACAACGATGAAAATCAACTACTTACTTCGCTTCGGTTGAGATATGCACGTTGTTTTCCTCCCCAGTCCTCGGAAGAATGTTGGTATGATACCAAGGGGAAGAATGTTGGTATGATACCAAGGGGAAGATTGATACGTGCACTGTCTGAGTATATGTCATTTCTGTGGAATGGAAAATCACTTTCTCACTGGTATTTTGTATCCAGTTTAAAGTTGCTTCTCAGTGTTGCAGGAATTCCGAAGTAGCGATTCAAATCCCACAGTTTTCCTATCGGTGCAGCCACATCATATGTCTCGAAAGGAGCATCAGATGCACAGATCCGCCAACTCGGCCGCTGGCATTCGGATGCCTTCAAGAGACATATCCGCTCACCCGACCCCCTACAACAGCGTCACTCAGCCACCAGCCTGGAGGTGGCCATGTAGCCCCAGTAATCACAGTTTAGTGAACGATCTGCACAGTACTGGGTTTTCGCCAGGGGCGTCACAGCTGGGGGGTTGGTCCAGTCTATTGTAACTTTGTGCATTTCAAAGGCAACGTTGGAAAAACTTCTGAGACAGGGTGGAGCGCATATAGGCTTTTCCGAGTGCATAGATACTATCTTGAACTAAACTGAGATGAACTGAACTGTTGTGACTATGTTTTAAGGTTGGCTTGTTTCGCAGGAGACGGGTAGTGAACAAGGAGGCCGACCTGCGTGCTGCATTACAGTGTCCGAGTAACTCCAGCAGCGCATCTAGCTTGAACCTCGCGGCGCCAGGAGGTCCCTCCTTCCAGGGAAGGCAGAGCAGCAGTATCGTGCTGATGAGTTCTCTTACTGCCTTGTGTCAGGGAGGTGACAGCGCAAGGGAGACAACCCGCCCTGTGGGGGTTTCCCAGATGTTCCCTCGGTGTTGGGCTGCTGTGTCTGGCCTGAACCCACAGCTGGGGCCCTCGGCTCCCTCACCGGAGAAGAGTCTACACTGGCACAGGGAGGGGTGATGGGCATTTGGGAGTGTAACTGTTTACTGCAGAAAAGAGATCAAGCGATGGGTCCAACGTCGGTATTTTGATGATGATGATGTTGATATTTTGAGGACCAAAAATGCTACATGCTTAAAGTTTGGTCACAGGTATTTGTCTAAAAATATATCTATTTTCGTTGCCTAGTGTTTAGGCAAACTTCCTATAATGATACATGAATACTGATGTACATGTCAGTCCTAACTGACTACCTAATGTGTGGATACATGAATACTGATGTACATGTCAGTCCTAACTGACTACCTAATGTGTGGATACATGAATACTGATGTACATGTCAGTCCTAACTGACTACCTGATGTGTGGATACATGAATACTGATGTACATGTCATTCCTAACTGACTACCTAATGTGTGGATACATGAATACTGATGTACATGTCACTCCTAACTGACTACCCAATGTGTGGATACATACATGCGGATGTCATCATGAATCTGGGTGGTACTGCCAAGGTCAAGTGCAAAAGTAAAAGCAGGGAACTGTAGGCAAATAAAGCGGGAACACCAGGTATTAAGCTGCTTCATTTCTGGCGCTTTATGAAGAAAGTTGCCCTTTTTCATTCACAGTTGTGTGTTGGATTTGGTCTGTGGCATAAAAAAGGTTTTATGTGACTGAAAGAACATACATGAATCAATTCATCATTTTATTCCATTTTTCATCAACATAGACCTATCCATAATTATTCAAAGGTAGGCTACCTTGACAATAAAGACTTTAATAATGACTGGATGCAGAAATAAATCTACATGGCCAAAGCTGTAGTTAATGACAAAGGATAAATCTACATGGTCAAAGCTGTAGTTAATGACAAAGAATAAATCTACATGGTCAAAGCTGTAGTTAATGACAAAGGATAAATCTACATGGTCAAAGCTGTAGTTAATGACAAAGAATAAATCTACATTGTCAAAGCTGTAGTTAATGACAAAGGATAACTCTACATGGTCAAAGCTGTAGTTAATGACATAGAACAGCTCTTCAGCATTCAATAATTTACTCAGAAACACAGTTTTAATTTGTGGGGGGTGCGGGGTGGGGTAATACAAGGATGTAACAATATAACTGTTTAAAAGACGAAGAAGAAGAAGAAGAAGAACAAAGAGATAAATATTATAGTGGTAAACAGGAACTCTGATGAGCACACAGAAACTGCAAAAGCATATGAAACCGTTTCAGCGCCCCAAAAGGTTGACTTTTATAAAATTCTTGCTGGAAAAGCCGTCAAAGCAAATGCTCTTAAAAACTGGAGAAAAAAGACAAGAGACAGGAAGTTAAGGTGTGTGTGTGTGTGGGGGGGGGGGGGCGGTGGAGGGGCGTGTGTATGTGCGTGTGTGTATGTTTGTGTATGTGTGTGTGGGGTGCGTGCGTGCGTGTATTTGTGTTTGGCTGTAGCTGGGCAATGCTATGTTTATAATGTGGATGTAGGTGTGGCTGTGTTGGTGGATGTGTGGGTGTTGTTTTGTTTCTCTAAAACGACATTTTCGACAAAAAAATTAGGTTTGAGATTAGATGATAGTTTTTCGGTAAGTTTGCATGATCAAGGGAGGGTATTTGAGCAGGGGTTTGACAATAGTAGTTTTGAAGTCTGGTGGTATAGGATCAGAAGCCAGTGAAGTGCTGATGATGTTGGTGATTGTAGGGAGAACATCAAGGTTTTCGTACAACAGTTTTGTGGGAATGGGAACAAGATCTCATGATTTGGGGACAGTGGTTTGGAAAATTTTGAAAACAAATTGTTCAGTGACTGGTGTGAATGTCTGTAGCAATTTCCCGGAGTAGGCGGTTTTGTCCATAGGTTAATTGGAGGAAAGCTGTTTCTTATTGTGATGATCCTGTTGGCCAAATATTCAGAGATCTTGTTGGTGAAATAGTCAAAGATCTTGTTGGTAAACTTTTGTGAAATATTCAGAGATAGATCTTGCAGGTGTACTATTCAGAGATCTTGTTTGTGAAATATTCAGAAGTCTTGCTGATGAAATTTGGTGAAATATTCAGAGATCTTGTTGGTGAAATATTTAGAAGTCTTGCTGATGAAATTTGGTGAAATATTCTGAGATCTTGTTGGTGAAATATTCAGAAATCTTGTTCGTAAAATATTCACTATTTTAGTCGCAAAAAAGTCAGAGCAAGTAAAACATAATAACTATACTAAAACACAAACATATTGCAATAATGTAAAAGAGTGTACAAAATATTTGAATTTACACACACACACATACACACAAATGCACGCACACACACACACACACAAACACACACACACACACATACACACACACATACACACACAAACAAACAAACGCACACACACACACACACACAAACACACACACACACACACATTCACCAACTCACGCAGCAGCAGAGCCAATCCTTTCAAGCAAGGAAGACTCCAAAGCGAACAGCAAATTGCAGGGGTTATTAATTCATCTTAATTTATAATGCAGAAAATCCAGCTGCTGTTTTCATAATCGTACAGGTGTTTGTCTTTATGGAATTCCGTATCTAACAATCAGTGTATGCACAAAACAACTAACCCATGGGCCAGGTATCGACCCCCCCCCCCCCCCCACCCCCGGGAATTTTTGGAGACAATGATTTTTGGATAGCTCAGTATGTGTCTTTTCCATATCTGCTTGTCTGCAAGATGAACTACTCTGCTTTTAGGGATTATCTGAGATGGTACACAGCAGCTTAATCGCATCTATTAAAATGGGCGTGTCCCCTACAAATCCCAAACAACAGGCAGCTATGCCATTCTTTGGACACACAGAAATACTGCACATGCTGGTATCAATGGGTAGCACTGCTCTTGCGGCTGCTGTTGTCTTACCCAGGTATGGTGGTCTTAATTACGCACGTGGGATTAAGTTAGTTTTTTTTTTAAATGTCACGTTGCATAATTTTGTACAATGCCTGTGTAAAAATATTGAACAAAAGTGTCTCATTTACCACCACATGTATCATGGTGTCTAAGAAAGTCACAGAAACTGTTTGATAAACACCTGCATTTATGGATGACGTCATGAATAGAATATACTCAAGTTCAAAAGTTAAACAACCTTTGCAAAAATGCACATATGTTCAAACCTCAATAAACTACTTCCACAAAACCGCTACAGGTGCTGGCTTATTCACTGGTCTACCGCTGTGAACACGCAAGGTTTTGTGTGGAAGGTTTTTATGCGCTATATATAAATTTTCATTCATTCATTCATACCTCCATTTAACGTGAAATCAGTTTCACAGTACTCTACACCCCATGGAAGATAGTCAAAAATCATGCCCGATGTGTGTAAAACTTACCAGTTTTGCCTTTGTTATGTCTGAGTAAAACAGTTTAGGTTTCGGAGCCACCATGCAGAGATGCATTAATAATGCACATCAAAAGGGCCAAGTATGTCTAAATCACCTTTTTGAGGCACAGTAACACACGTTACAAGACCATACATTTTCAGTACATCGTTCAGTATGTTGCGGGCAGAATCATTAAGAGATAAAGAGATGAGCACGTTAATGAAAAATTATGAAACTGGAACATTCCACGCATCTTCTCTGTAGAGGATAATAAATGATAGATGTCAACACACCTCATCCTTGTTGAACAGTCACAATGCTACCATGCAGAGATGCAAGTTCATAAACAGGGTATAGGCTGGCTCATGGTCTAAGCGCTCTTCTGCACCAGATTGAGCACTTTCGGAATATCTGATCATTCTGCAAAATAGTCAACAGTGATAAGAGCTGAACTCAACAAGATCAGGCGTTCCGTAACTGATCGATCTGTGTAATCATAAGCTGACGGAGCCTGTGTGCATTATATTGATCTTGTCCTGTGCGGACAGCTGTGTGGGCAGCTGGAAAGATACAGTCTTCTGGTGAAACGTTTAGGAGCTGTGAAATTCTATAAAGGGATGGAAAAAGAACTACCGCAAATTTATACACATACTCTTCTCTTGATAAAGTGGAGCGCGGGGTGTAGAGACTGTTGGAGTAGACATGAAGATACACCCGGATGAAATGCGAAGATGAAGGACCCAGATGACGGAGCGGTGGAGCGGTGAAGAAGAGTGATGAAGGAACCAAGTGAACAGTCGACACGTTGACAGAAGGGAAGAGCGTAGGAAGTGATTAAGGCCCTGCAAACCAAAATACGCTATGTCAGTTTAGGTTCACCTTGCAGGTAAAGTTCCAGTAAAGTACTTATAGACTGCGTATCACTTTACACACATAATCCATAACATAAAACTGCTCATAAAGTAAAGTCTGAAGCTTGCTTCCACCGACCTCCGTCAATTTACGTCACCTCGACACCTTTAGTGTTTTGCTCATAATATACTACCAAATTTGTAACAATGCTCAACTGTCATGAACATATTACCTCCCCTTGCTGCCCCAAAGTCCCATCTTCCTGCACGTGCAACTCGGTTCGTGACCCTACCGTTCCGCCATCTTGCTTTGCAGGAGAAGGACGTTCCAACTCACCACACGACCTGTGACACGGCCTGGGTCAAGTGCCAAAGGTTCCTCGAACACTCCGTGTGCGCGTGTGTCTTTGTGTGAAGTGTTAGCTATGATAAAAACAAAATGTGACTGACTGTATTTCCTTCATCGCCAACTCAGTCTGGCTTTCTCCATTCCCGTGCTTTTGGACCAAAGGCGACGCACTGCCACAAGATCTGCAACACACACAGTTATAGTGTTGGTTGTCATGCTTATTCAGAGAAATACAGTTCATGCACACGGTCAACGTTACACTGTGTGTGTGTGTGTGTGTGTGTGTGCCTGCGACTGTAGTGTGTGTGTCTGCGGTGTGTGTGTGTGTGACTGTGGTGTGTGTGAGTGTGACTGTGGTGTGTGTGTGTGTGTGACTGTGCGTGTGTGTGTGTGACTGTGGTGCGTGCGTGCGTATGTGCTTGTATATGTGTGTGCATATGTGAGAGTGTGTGTTGTGCGTTCGTGCATGTGTGTGTTGTATGTGTGCATGTGTGTGTGTATGTTTGACTGTGGTGTGTGTGTGACTGTGTGTGTGTGTGTGTGTGACTGTGGTGCGTGCATGCGTGCGTGCGTGCGTGCTTGTATGTGTGCATATGTGAGTGTGTGTTGTGCGTTCGTGCGTGTGTGTTGTATGTGTGCGAGTGTGTGTGTGTGTGTGGATGTTTGACTGTGGTGTGTGTGTGTGTGTGTGTGACTCTGTGTGTGTGTGTGTGTGTGTGTGGATGTTTGACTGTGGTGTGTGTGTGTGTGTGTGTGACTGTGGTGCGTGCGTGCGTGCGTGCTTGTATATGTGTGTGCATATGTGAGAGTGTGTGTTGTGCGTTCGTGCATGTGTGTGTTGTATGTGTGCGTGTGTGTATGTTTGACTGTGGTGTGTGTGTGTGTGTGTGACTGTGTGTGTGTGTGTGACTGGTGTGTGCATGCGTGCGTGCGTGCTTGTATATGTGTGTGCATATGTGAGTGTGTGTTGTGCGTTCATGCGTGTGTGTGTTGTATGTGTGCGTGTGTGTGTGTGTGTGTGGATGTTTGACTGTGGTGTGTGTGTGTGTGTGTCTCTGTGTGTGTGTGTGTGTGTGTGGATGTTTGACTGTGGTGTGTGTGTGTGTGTGAGACTGTGTGTGTGTGTGTGTGTGAGACTGTGTGTGTGTGTGTGTGTGACTGTGTGTGTGTGTGTGTGCATGCGTGCGTGTATGTGTGTGTGTGTGTGTGTGTGTGTGACAGTGGTGTGTGTGTGTGTGTGTGTGTGTGTGTGTGTGTGTGTGTGTGTGTGTGTGTGTGTGTGTGGTGTGTGTGTGTGTGTGTGTGGTGTGTGTGTGTGCGTTCATGCGTGTGTGTGTATGTGTGTGTGTGTATGTGTGTGCGCGCGCGGGGGGCGTGTGTATGTATGTGTGTGGTGTATGTGTGTGTGAGTGTGTGTGTGTGACAGTGGTGTGTGTGTGTGTGTGCGTGTGTGTGTGTGTGTGACAAAAACGAAACATGACTGACTGCGATTCCTCCTCCACCACCTGAGACACGGTTTGCAGTACGTCATGCTCTGGGTCCTCCACCAACGTACTCCCAGATGGTCTGCAACACCCACAATTATAGCAGGGGTTCCTGAAGCAAATTCTGATGATGATGATGATGAAGATAATTAGTGTGTGTGTGTGTGTGTGTGTGTGTGTGTTTAAGTGTGTGTGCATGCTCTGGGTCCTCCACCAACGTACTCCCAGATGGTCTGCAACACCCACAATTATAGCAGGGGTTCCTGAAGCAAATTCTGATGATGATGATGATGAAGATAATTAGTGTGTGTGTGTGTGTGTGTGTGTGTGTGTTTAAGTGTGTGTGTGTGTGTGTTTAAGTGTGTGTGTGTTTAAGTGTGTGTGTGTGTGTGTGTGTGTGTGTGTTTAAGTGTGTGTGTGTGTGTGTGTGTGTGTTTAAGTGTGTGTGTGTGTGTGTGTGTTTAAGTGTGTGTGTGTGTGTGTGTGTGTGTGCGAGTACATGTGTGTGCATGTATGTGTTTTTTTTTGTATGTGTGCTTGTGTTTGTATCTGTGTGCTTGTGTTTCTGTTTGTATGTGTGTGCTTCTATGTGTGTTATTGTGTGTATGTGTGTGTGTGTGTGTGTGTGTGTGTGTTGGTGTGTTTCTGTGTATGTGTGCGTGTATATATATAGATACATATGCGTGTGTGATTGTGTGAGTGCGCGCGTGTGTGTGTATGCTCGCGCGCAGACGGAGTTGCCTGCGAGGGGCAGAGTTTGTTCCGCTTCCAGATTCAAACCTGGATTGGGGGGGGGGAAGGGGGGTACTTTTACATGTTTACATTAGTGTCACAGGAAGATGTTGGCTAGACTGACTAACTGTGTAGGCTTTATTCAGTACTATAGTATACCCTGTCCAAAAGGAAGGCAAAGATATTTTCTCCTGTCACTTAGTTTATTAAATTATTTAATAAATCAGATGATGTATTCATAATCTTTGCTTGCTCATGTAAAGTAATTTACATTAAATGTTTGTAATTCATCTTAACGTGTTGATTAAATGACAAAGGAAAACACAATTATGGCATTTGTGTTGAATCAGATAGGTATAATTATAGTCAGGGACATGTCGAGTACTGACCGGCGACAGCAAAACCGCTGGACGAGGAGGGTCATCACCACAGCAGCAATGAAGGTGGGGACCATGACGATAAAAACTATGGTAGTCACACCAAGTGGATCTGATGAGAACAAAGAAAAGCAAAGACCTTGAGGCATGGTGATATTGTCAGAAAGACATGTTGATTGTCACCGCAGTCACAACAAGAACAGAACATCTCATCTCTGCGTGCGCTGTTTCTACTCTCCGAGAGAACAGCATTCACAGACACGCAAGTCATGTATGAATACCATACTGTCAATGCTGAACTGTGTTGCTGTAAAAGACCTCTTCAGTAGACCTTCAGCTGATTGGTGTCTATGTACATGTATAAATGTTATTAAACATGAGCTATCTCTTGCATTTATTGGGATGAAACCATAAGATGAACTTTAATGGTGTTTAGGAATCATGATAGTACATTTCTGACTGTTGCTATGGCACTGCTTGGATGATGTTATCGTGTTTATTGACGTTATATTAGTATTAGTATATTGCCAATTACGACTGATGATGTTATTATAATGTTTATTGACGATATATTAGCATTAGTACATTGAAAATTACTACCGATGACGTTAGCATAATGTTTATTGACGATATATTAGTATTAGTACATTGAAAATTACTACCGATGACGTTAGCATAGTGTTTATTGACGTTGAATTAGTATTAGTATATTGTGAATTATGACCGATGATGTTAGCATGATGTTTACTGACGTTATATTAGTATTAGTAGATCCCCGTTGCATGGCGAGATCTTGTGTTTTGGTTTAGACCATTACATGTATGCTCAGTACTGAGGGTCCTAGTCGGAGAGCTGTGGGAGAGCCCTCATGTCAGAGAAAGGGCAGTGAATGTCCTTTTGGAGTCCATCAGCCTGGTGCCGCCCTGCGTACAACCAGACTGCCAGCATTTGCCACTCTTTATCCCAACAGCCAGACTGCCAGCGTTTGCCACTCTTTATCCCAACAGCCAGACTGCCAGCGTTTGCCACTCTTTATCCCAACAGCCAGACTGCCAGCGTTTGCCACTCTTTATCCCAACAGCCAGACTGCCAGCATTTGCCACTCTCTATCCCAACAGCCAGACTGCCAGCGTTTGCCACTCTTTATCCCAACAGCCAGACTGCCAGTGTTTGCCACTCTTTATCCCAACAGCCAGACTGCCAGCGTTTGCCACTCTTTATCCCAACAGCCAGACTGCCAGAGTTTGCCACTCTTTATCCCAACAGCCAGACTGCTAGCGTTTGCCACTCTTTATCCCAACAGCCATGCCGCCTCTAGGCACAGGGCTCCACCGTTGGCTTGGGTTTTGTTATCGAGGTTGTCTCCCCTAGATCCATACTGCATTTCACTAATGGTCTTGGGACATTTAGAGATCGTAGTATCCTCCCAGCAGTGGTCTATTTTGTGCATGGAGTTGTTACCCTTATACACATGGAGTTGTTACCCGTATACACATGGAGTTGTTACCCTTATACACATGGAGTTGTTACCCTCAGACACATGGACTGATGGAGTTGTTACCCTTATACACATGAAGTTGTTACCCTCAGACACATGCAGTTGTTACCCTCAGACACATGCAGTTGTTACCCTTATACACATGGAGTTGTTACCCTTATAGTTATACACATGGAGTTGTTACCCTCAGACACATGGAGTTGTTACCCTCAGACACATGGAGTTGTTACCCTTAGACACATGGAGTTGTTACCCTCAGACACATGGAGTTGTTACCCTCAGACACATGGAGTTGTTGCCCTTATTCACACCTACCAGGATGCACGGCTTGTGGGTAAAGGGTGTGCGGTCATTGTGAAGGCCAGTGTCCAGTCTGGACCACTGCAGACCGGCGAGGTGGGCAGTAAACAATGCAGATGTCAACGGCTGTCACGGCTGCCGTGTGGAGAACACACCAGGACATCGCCCAGCCGTGTGGAGAACACACCAGGACATCGCACACCCGTGTGGAGAACACACCAGGAAAGTTAGCACGAGTCACACAGGCCATCTGTCATTGTGTCAGCTATGGTGTCTGTTCTTGGCTGCTTTTGTCTGACTGCCCTGTTCTGTAAAATCATTTGATATTGCTTCATCGTGTCAGTTGAAACAGAATTATGTCGTGAAAAAACAAACACAGAAAAAAAAGCGTGCTAATATATCTTGCAGGTCAGGTGTTTGATGTTGAGTGTTAGAATAAATAATTCTAATTGATTTAAATATTTTGTTATCTACATGTTCTGTATATAAACGCTTGTAAAATGTATGCCATAGTGGTTTTGTTTAGTCCGAATGAGCGTGTTTCATGTGTGCGTTTCAGTGTGTATATAACGTGTGTGTAGATTACAGGCAGGTCCAGTTTTGGATCAGTCATACAATATGATTAGGCATAAATATTTCGTGAAAAAACACAGTCTATCAACATGGTCAAGAGATCAGTCATACAGTGCCATCCATGTGTAAGCGATGGAAGATGAACTCAAAATATCATCGGCACAAATCAGTATGCTTAAATAATATATTGAAAGAACCCAGCTGCTTCTACTTGACATCAGTTACACCTGAATGGAACAATTAAAAAAGTGAGTACCTACAAATCATTGCATGGAATACATACACAAATGTGTGGGTCAGATATAGATGGGCCAATATACTATCATGCTAGACACAGTGACCCCTCTTTTGTTTTTACGATATTATTTTGGGATGATCTCATATCACTGGCTTTCGCAACATTTATCGCACTCACTAGTGAAAAGTTAGTTACTTGGTGCATTTTAAGTCCAGTCAACCACACAGGGTTATATCAGAGCTAATACTAATGAAGACTTATATCAGACACAATAGCGTAATTAAAAAAGAAAAAAAGAAACTTGACTAATTACATGCTGTCTAGTGTTTATTTGGCTGAATTCACCACAGTAAGTAAACTTGACTTCACTATAGGTCACCAAGTAGAACTTACGAGAACATGTAGTTCAGTCATCACAATCGTGAACACTACTCAGATACTCTTAGTCTTACCGCCATCTTCGTTCTGCCATTGTGACCAATCCGTTGTGTATCTGGATGGATCACTTCCTGGAACACATAAAGAATGACAACTGCAAGTGAACTAAGGTCTTCAGTTGCTATGTACCTGGTATGCATCTCTTGAACACATGGCAATATATTCTGCTATTTCTGTTTAAAACTGAACTTGGTCATCATTACTTTTATTCTCATAACTGTCAAGCAGTTTGCCTCAGTAGCAAATACTTTGGCTTTGCTGTTATCTTGTTGTGTGTACACCTCAGTATCATGTACAGTGAAGTGCTGTGTCAAATAACCTATTTTGCGTACGCTGCTTGTTGCAGTAAGACTACTGAAGGAAAGAGAGAGAGAGAGAGAGACAGAGAAGAGACGGGGTGGGGGGGGGGTCCAGAGTGTTCATGTGGACAGTGTACATGAAGACTACATTCCGCGAGCCCCCTCTGGTGGTTTGTCCGTGGACACGTTGGTACGGGAGGTAACTCTACTAACTGTATTAGAAAGAGATCACAATACCATAAGCGATGAAAAAGAGAATGAAACGTTAAAAAAGTGTAGATATTCCTCCCAGTCTGGTGGGAGGTTCAGCAAAGGCGATCAGTTTGTTTCGGTCTCTGAACTGTGTACATGTGTCACGACTGGGTGCACAGCCTCACCTTTCGACGTGAAGTTGCAAGACTGAACAGTTACAGCCTCGTCTTCAGGAGTGATATGGCAGAGGAATGTTCCAGGCTGACGTGATTCTATCTCGAAGGTGACATCATACATGGGTTGCCGTGTAATGAGCTTAATCTCATCGCGGTTACCACATGCCAGTTTCTCCTTGTTCCAGGTGCATCCCAGGAGTTTCAGCCAAAACACGCCTGACCACGCGGCTACAGCAGTTATTTCCCTTGCCCATTCTGCCGTGACATATTGGTCTTGTTTTGCAATTGATAAGCATTTAAGGCACTTGAAAATATGAAATGATTACTGAGGCACGGAATATATACCTGTATTTACTGTGTGAAAATATTTAGTCGGTGGAATATACCAAAGAGGAGATCTGAAGCTAAAATCGGTCAAAATCAGTGTTCAGGAGCCCTTTAAAGGTTCCATCGGTCCCCGATGCAATGCAGTGAACTGTAAATACTGATGTTTATAATTACATGTATTACGTTTGTGAAACTTAGAAAATGTTGGAGAATGTTGTAAAGCGCATCGAGTTTGGGTACACCAGAGAATAGCGCTATACAAAAGTTATCTATTATTATTATTAATATATTATGTTGCTTCCTGTTGCCTGGTGAGATTTTGTGATGCCTGCGCTGAGTGCACTTTCAGACACACTGTGTCCAGATGCAGGCCTCAAGCTGTGATGGGTTCCGAAAAAAATAGACGCACATGGCTTTTCAAAGTGACTACGCATCGATATTTTACCACCGAAAATACCGTTCTCCGGGAAGTACAATACCTGAACATAATCTTTTCATATATTTTGGTCATGTAACAAACGTCTGGGCGCCTGTAAAGATTTCTTTCAACGTGTCGAGACCTCCAAACAATTTCTATTCATCTTCGCCGAAATCAACCTAGCCGCCATAATGACGTCCTCCACGTCACGTGATTACAGACATCTCTTTGCCACAAATACGCTGAATGAGAAGCTCAATAACGCCTCACAATTGGTATAATCATGTGCAAGCCAGTTGAAACACAGATTATTTACGTACGAAAGTAGAAAGACAAATTATAGATTAATAACATAACATTGGTTGTGTTTATGCTTCATTTATTTAAAAAATCACGCAATGACAAAAACTGACTCAGTGAGTCGGTTACTAAAATTGCATCATCAGAAATATTAAAATAAACTTTAATATTACTTAAATTTATCTGCTGAAACCTCTGCAAAAGTACAGATTAATTATCTGCGTCTATGGTGTGGGTGTGGTGGCAAAGTGTGACCGGGAGAGGTGGGGGTAAGGGGAGGGGGCGATTGCGTGTGTTTTGGGTAACAAGACAATGCGTGTTTTGTTGTTGTTGTTTTTGGTGTGTTTTGTGTGTGTGTGTGTGTGTGTGTGTGTGTGTGTGTGTGTGTGTGTGTGTAATTTGGTTCCAGTACATTCACTATCAATAGATATTGTCAGTGTTATTTAATGAATATAGGCTATTGTGCATTCAATCCGATTACCCCCCCCCCCCTCCTCCCTTTAAAAAAGAAGAAGATAATTATACTGTTTTTGTTTCGTGTTTCTTGAAATAGTCACTGGGTACGGGCAGTAACTCCAAAATACCACCTTCGTTTACATTGCAACAGCCGATCTGGATCTAACTTCAGACGTTGCCGTGACCAGTCGGTCCAGTGCAGAAGAGTCAACTACAGCGGCAATAATATGTTTTGGTACTGTCACACAGCACCAATTTTATTCACTGGGATCGTGCTTTCTGTAATGGTGCGGAGTGGTCAAAGGACAAGACACAGGCAGCGGAGTCAATAAAGTGGAGACCACAGCAGGCGTATAGCAGCAATCGGGTTTTACTTGTTCAGCCGCAGACAGTTTTCAGCACACACAAAATCATCACGCTCACGCATAGATAAGAGAACGGCGCGGGCCACAGGGAACACACGCTATCGCTACAGTAAAATCGCCCCTCTGGACCACAAAATGGCTGACAATTGTGTTTCCCTGGCCCGCACAAATACACTTTCCTCTACAATAACTAAACTAATTAAAACATCAAAAACATCAAATAAAAGCTACAGTTACCATCTTTTAAACCGTATAAACAAAATGTACACACATGACTTATTTTATTTACACAAAGAGTGGGAAGCGTGGCTTGCGCCTGCCTATATACAGATTCGTACAGCTAAATCACAACTAACACAATGTACAAAATATAAACGTCACTAAAACTTACATCAGAATAAAGAACACGCTCCCACGGTTAAAATGGTACATAACAATTACAATACAACGCTCTGTAAGAGAAGCAAGACACATTCAAAGACTAGCATTAAAACAATCGGTGCGAACTTTCGCCTGGGGCGCGTAATCTTAGTCGCAGCAGCGCTGATAGTGAGATTAAGTAGTCTATGAATACAACTTAGCTTCTACAGTACACAATACTTAATAAGTTAATTTCTACCCAAAATAAACACTAAACATGAAGTCAGCTAAGCAAAATACTATACTCACGACAACGTATTAATCAACACAGAATTACTTTAATCGAATGAAAACAACATTTCACTACTATTCACTAGTACTAAACAAAGCGCGCCATGCAGACGACGGCTATAAAAGAATGGACCTAGAGAGGCATCGGCTACTAATTAAGCTCGATCCGGCGTCTGAATAAACGTTAAATAAACATTCTAAGATGCCAAAATATATTACTCATGGCTTGGTGCATAAAAAGGACTAAGTAAACAAAGAGTAGGTAAACAAACAAGCGGTCAAAATGTTAAGGGAGAAAAACAGATTTGAAAAAGGCGCGCACTGGCGGCTATCGCCGGTCGGCTGTGTGAAGGCCATGTGGCGTTACGCCACACGCCGCGCTTCAAAACAAAAGCGTCGTCTGCTCCGGTTCCCGGGTTACTAAAGTACAGTAATGAAATTGCATTGATCCGTTAAGCGGGGCGGGATTATTGTAAAACGTACAAAGAGCACTTGCTCACATCCCCCCTACTCTACCACTACCAGCGTCCTCGCTGAGTAAAAACACCAATCTGTCAGGCGACGTATTTAACGTAACAACGGCCTAGAATGGGCTAAGATCTCCGGCTGAACCGGGAAACAAAATCAATCCTTTGACTAACATATATTTAATATGAGCGTCCGCAATTTCAAATAAGACCAGATCAGAGGCGGCATTATGCCTTAGATCAACAGAGGGTTGTTATTTAAACAATGATCCTCTAATATCTACAACCTACTGAAAAAGGCCTGAGTATGTACTGAAGCAACCGGCCACTGAGTTATCACATTTCACAATCCATTTAGGTCTCCACTTTATTGACTCCGCTGCCTGTGTCTTGTCCTTTGACCACGCCACACCATTACAACTTTGGCGCTGCGAGAGCAGGATGAGCGGAGCTACCCGAGACCACAGCAGGTTGAGTGACCACGGCCCAGACCGCAGCAGACAACCCTGATGATGATGGCCAGCCACCAACACCACCGACGCCGGGTACCACAACTGACGACCCGGCTAGCCACCAACACCACCGATGTCGCGGTACCACAACTGACGACCCCGGCTAGCCACCAGCACCACCGACGACCCCGGCTAGCCACCAGCACCACCGACGACCCCGGCTAGCCACCAACACCACCGATGTCGCGGTACCACAACTGACGACCCCGGCTAGCCACCAGCACCATCGACGACCCCGGCTAGCCACCAACACCGTCGACGCCGCCGGCCAGCAGTCTCCGTCATCGCGGCCAGACGTAACTGACTCCGAGTCAGACAGTGACGATGAACTATGCGTGTTAACACCGAAGAATCCAGCTCGTGCTGCTGTTGCGGTGCCAGTAGTGACACATGTCATCCAGCGACCACCTGTGCCTCTGCCTAGACGCTCACGACGTCTGGCAGAGAAGAACATTATTCAACAGTAACCCGACCGCAAAGTTACCTGGCGCAGTACCGTAAGTGTTTTGAAATTAGCTGTTTTGTTGACATGACATGTGTGTGATTGCATTTTATACAGTGTTCATGATTTTTATGTCAGATGCCATCTGTATTACTAGGTTCATGGTATGTTTTTATCTTGGCTATTTTGTAGGTGCAATGTGTCGGAAACAACGGTACTTAGGAGAATTTTGCTTAAATGCAAATCTTCTAGTCTAACTGCCTGTTTTACTGGCAAATAGTGCGGATTTTTTTGGTGACCTAAATGGATTGTGAAATGTGATAACTCAGTGACCGGTTGCTTCAGTACATACTCAGGCCTTTTTCTTTGATCACGCCTTCAACCTGAACCGTTCACTTTTGTTAACACTGCCCGTTGTATACAACACTAATAAACATAACTCCTTGAATCAAACATTAATCAGGCGGTCTGTTACTGCACATTACACAAAATTCCCACATTATTCCGGGAAAGTGTACCACACAAAATGGCGTTCCTTTTGTTTCCCGCCCAAACACGACTTATTTTATTTACACAAAGAGTGGGAAGCGTGGCTTGCGCCTGCCTATATACAGATTCGTACAGCTAAATCACAACTAACACAATGTACAAAATATAAACGTCACTAAAACTTACATCAGAATAAAGAACACGCTCCCACGGTTAAAATGGTACATAACAATTACAATACAACGCTCTGTAAGAGAAGCAAGACACATTCAAAGACTAGCATTAAAACAATCGGTGCGAACTTTCGCCTGGGGCGCGTAATCTTAGTCGCAGCAGCGCTGATAGTGAGATTAAGTAGTCTATGAATACAACTTAGCTTCTACAGTACACAATACTTAATAAGTTAATTTCTACCCAAAATAAACACTAAACATGAAGTCAGCTAAGCAAAATACTATACGACAACGTATTAATCAACACAGAATTACTTTAATCGAATGAAAACAACATTTCACTACTATTCACTAGTACTAAACAAAGCGCGCCATGCAGACGACGGCTATAAAAGAATGGACCTAGAGAGGCATCGGCTACTAATTAAGCTCGATCCGGCGTCTGAATAAACGTTAAATAAACATTCTAAGATGCCAAAATATATTACTCATGGCTTGGTGCATAAAAAGGACTAAGTAAACAAAGAGTAGGTAAACAAACAAGCGGTCAAAATGTTAAGGGAGAAAAACAGATTTGAAAAAGGCGCGCACTGGCGGCTATCGCCGGTCGGCTGTGTGAAGGCCATGTGGCGTTACGCCACACGCCGCGCTTCAAAACAAAAGCGTCGTCTGCTCCGGTTCCCGGGTTACTAAAGTACAGTAATGAAATTGCATTGATCCGTTAAGCGGGGCGGGATTATTGTAAAACGTACAAAGAGCACTTGCTCACATTTCAATACAGCTGAATCATGCGTGCTAAACAAATACTATACATTATTTACGTGACCGTCTTATTTTCCTTGTATCTCATACATCTTCTTCTTTTTCACAGCTAGTTGTAAGCATACTCAGGTTTGCTCCTATGAAGAAGGCAAAGTATAAATTGCTCTCCACTCTTTTTCAATGAAAATAACGAATGCATAATGATGTCACTGTCAGTGATGTCTGCAATGTGAGGAAAATATTTCCACTGAACTAAAACTCCACAGTCTGTGCCCATCAGGAAACACAAGTTCAAACTCAAAGACAAACATGACACCAAATTAACAAGGCAAGCACTGCTACAGGGTGTAAGAACAGGCTACATACTGTCTAAAATTTCAATCCTTCCAGGGTGAGGAGTTCTGAACCAGAGTCTCTCATTTTCTGTCTCTTCCTCTCTGTCTCTCTCTCTCTCACACACACACACCCACGCACACACACACACACACACACACACACACACACACACACACACACACACACACACACACACACACACACACACACACACACACACACACACACACACACACAGGGTCAATTCTGTAACCATGCCGAGATATCTCCGAGGGTGACCGCTACTAGAAATGGGAGGCGATCGGCAGACCTCCCGGTGGTTCCAGAGCAACCAGAACCCGTTTAAGTGTGAAAAACGTCAAAACACTCACAAACAACCCTGCACCGGACGCGCGGCCGAGCGCCTGTCAGATTGTTTACCGAAATTATAAACTTGCCCGGGCCCTTTTCCCCCGCCTAGCCGTTTCCAGCCTGGCCGTTTTTATTCCAAGACTCTAGCTCGATTTTTCGGCATCAGTTTTTGATTTTTCTGTTTCGACGATTCTACTTTCGTTTACAAACGGACGCCATCTTAGGGGTTGCTTTGCCAATTGCTTCCGTCAAAAAGTTAATGAATTATTTTTCCTAAAATCTAAAGCGTAGTTGCAGTTTTTTTTATGTAATCCAAAAAGGCAGATAATGCAGGACATGGCTGTTATTATGATGATTTTTATGGAATTTAGGTAAATTATTTCTTCTTCGAATAGTGCATTGAGCTAATGAAAACTCCCCTTGGAAGACGCTTTCAATGACTTCCGTTTACCGTTTAGCAGACGAAACTGAGGAATTTCGTTTCATACCGAGCAAAAACTACAAAATTACAGCGATTGAAAACATCCGAAAGAGAAAACATCCCTCAAGAAAAGAAGAGCACAAGAGGGAACAGCATTCAAAAGTGACAACGTTATTTGAGAAACACAATAAAAGCCGAACAAGAAAATGCGGCAGTGAAACTAACGGAAAAGCAATATAGGCATAAATTTCCCAGCTTCTGTTAGCTTCTCCGTAGCCGAGTAGTCGGTAACGCGCCGGGCTGCAATTTCACTGCCCAGGGTTCGAATCCGGTTTCTTCTCTCTCTTTTTTTTTTTTTTTAATATATATTTTTTTTTTCTCTCTTTCTTTCTTTTAAATAATTGTTCAGCTGCTGCAATCGCGGACATGTGCAACCAGATTTTTTTTCTATGCGTATTACGTGACTTCATGCAGAATGTAGAGACTGTTGGAGTAGAGATGAAGATACACCCGGATGAAATGCGAAGATGAAGGACCCAGATGACGGAGCGGTGGAGCGGTGAAGAAGAGTGACGAAGGAACCAAGTGAACAGTTGACACGTTGACAGAAGGAAAGAGCGTAGGAAGTGATTAAGGTCCTGCAAACCAAAATACGCTATGTCAGTTTAGGTTCACCTTGCAGGTAAAGTTCCAGTAAAGTACTTACTAGAGACTGCGTATCACTTTATACACATAATCCATAATATAACCGTTCATAAAGTCAAGTCTGAAGCTTGCATCCACCGACCTCCGTCAATTTACGTCACCTCGACACCTTTAGTGTTTCCTCATAATTACCACCAAAGTTCTAACAATGCTCAACTGTCATAAACATATTACCTCCCCTTGCTGCCCCAAAGTCCCATCTTCCTGCACGTGCAACTCGGTTCGTGACCCTACCGTTTGCAGGAGAAAGACGTTCCAACTCACCACACGACCTGTGACACGGCTTGGGTCAAGAGCCAAAGGTTCCTCGAACACTCCGTAACCCAGCACAGACACAGCGAGCCAGCCTGTGCTAAAAGCACAGAGCACAGAGACTAAATGAAGACTACAATAGCGACATGAAGATCCTCTACCGTATCATTGACGGGAGCTGCCGCAAGTATCATCTTTGTCGCGACAAAAGTTTTGTTGCGACAGACACGTGTTTGTTTGATGATATTGTTTGTCGCGACAAAGCACGTCCGTTGTCGCGACAAAAGTATGCTTGCCGAGAGAAAACTTTTCTCGCGACAAAGTTATGTTTGTCGTGACAAAATATTTTTGTCGCGACAAAAGCAAACACGGAATACTTTTGTCGCAACAGAAGACGTGTTTGTCGCGACAAAATTATCTTTGTCGCGACAAATGTCTGTCGTGAAAAACGTTTTGTCGCAACAAGCATACGTGTTTGTCGCTTTGTAGCAGTTGCCGCCAATGATAATAGTGAACATACATAAAAGGCAGGAAACAACATAAAACACTGACAGAATTCGCGCTCAAGATTAGTAATATTTCTACTACCCCGTATACCACGTGAGAACTCCAACCACCTGAGCCAGCAGTGTTAGCATGAACGCTCACTTTATATCGGCCACCCTGCCTTGCATGTGAATCAGAAAGGTGAGACAAGTCAACAGAAAGGTGTAACAAGTCAACACAAAAGTACGACTAGTCGACTGAAAAGGTGTAAGAAGTCAACAGAAAGGTACGACTAGTCGACTGAAAAGGTCTAAAAAGTCAACAGATAGGTACGTCTAGTCGACTGAAAAGGTGTAACAAGTCAACAGAAAGGTACGACTAGTCGACTGAAAAGGTGTAACAAGTCAACAGAAAGGTACATCCAGTCGACTGAAAAGGTGTAACAAGTCAACAGAAAAGTACGACTAGTCGACCCCTGAAAAGGTCTAAAAAGTCAACAGATAGGTACGTCTAGTCGACTGAAAAGGTGTAACAAGTCAACAGAAAGGTACATCCAGTCGACTGAAAAGATGTAACAAGTCAACAGAAAGGTACGACTAGTCGACTGAAAAGGTGTAACAAGTCAACAGAAAGGTACGACTAGTCGAATGAAAAGGTGTAACAAGTCAACAGAAAGGTACGACTAGTCGACTGAAAAGGTGTAAAAAGTCAGCAGAAGGTACGACTAGTCGACTGAAAAGGTGTAACAAGTCAACAGAAAGGTACGACTAGTCGACTGAAAAGGTCAAAAAAGTCAACAGAAGGGTAAATCTAGTCGACTGAAAAGATGTAACAAGCGAACAGAAAAGTACGACTAGTCGACGGAAAGGTGTAACAAGTTAACAGAAAGGTACGACAAGTCAACTGAAAAAGTGTGACAGGTTGACAGAAAGGTGTGACAG
>OY757557.1:3642339-3674839 GCA_963584105.1 Alviniconcha strummeri
TCACTGTGGGAGAGCCCTCGTGTCAGAGAAAGGGCAGTGGACGTCCTTTTGGAGTCCATCAGCCTGGTGCCGCCCTGCGTACAGCCAGACTGCCAGCGTTTGCCACTCTTTATCCCAACAGCCAGACTGTCAGCGATTGCCACTCTTTATCCCAACAGCCAGACTGCCAGCGTTTGCCACTCTTTATCCCAACAGCCAGACTGCTAGCGTTTGCCACTCTTTATCCCAACAGCCATGCCGCCTCTAGGCACGGGGCTCCACCGTAGGCTTGGGTTTTGTTATCGAGGTTGTCTCCCCTAGATCCATACTGCATTTCACTAATGGTCTTGGGACGTTTAGAGATCGTAGTATCCTCCGAGCAATGGTGTCTTTTGTGCGTAGAGTTGTTACCCTCATACACATGGAGTTGTTACCCTTATACACATGGAGTTGTTGCCCTTATTCACACCTACACGGATGCACCGCTAGTGGGTAAAGGGTGTGCGGTCATTGGGAAGGCCAGTGTCCAGTCTGGACCACTACAGACTGGCCAGGTGGGCAGTAAATAATGCAGATGTCAACGGCTGTCACGTAGAGTCGCCTTGGACATCGGCCACCCGTGTGGAGAACACACCAGGACATCGCCCACCCGTGTGGAGAATACACCAGGACATCGCCCACCCGTGCGGAGAACACACCAGGACATCGCCCACCCATGTGGAGAACACACCAGGACATCGCCCACTCGTGTGGAGAACACACCAGGACATCGCCCACCCGTGTGGAGAACACACCAGGAGACACTGCCCACCCGTGTGGAGAACACACCAGGGCATCGCCCACCCTTGTGGAGAACACACCAGGGCATCGCCCACCCGTGTGGAGAACACACCAGGACATCGCCCACCCGTGTGGAGAACACACAGGAGACATTGCCCACCCGTGTGGAGAACATACCAGGAGAGTGAGCACGAGTCACCCCAGGCCATCTGTCAGTGTGTCAGCTATGGTGTCTGTTCCTGACTCATGCTTTTGTCTGACTGTCCTGTTCGGTAAAGTCATTTGATACTGCTTCATCGTGTCAGTTCAAACAGAACTATGTCATGAAAAAACAAAAACAGAAAAAAGAGAGAAAAAACAACAACAACAAAACAACAACAGAAAACGTGCTTATATATCTAGCAGGTCAGGTGTTTGATGTTGAGTGTTAGAATAAATAATTATAATTGATTTAAATATTTTGGTATCTCCATGTTCTGTATATAAACGCTTGTAAAATGTATGCCATAGTGCTTTCTTAGTCCGGGTGAGCGTGTTCCAGGTGTGTGTTTCAGTGTGTATATAACGTGTGTGTAGATTACAGGCAGGTCCAGTTTTGGATCAGTCATACAAACTTAACCAGGCATAAATGTTTCGTTAAAAACCAACAGTCTATCAACATGGTCAACGTGGTCAGTCATACAGTGCCATCCATGTGTAAGCGATGGAAGATGAACTCAAAATATCATTGGCACAAATCGGTATTCTTAAATAGTATACTGGAAGAACCGAACTGCTTCTACCTGACAGCTGTTACACCTAAATGGTACAATTTAAAACAAGTGAGTACCTACAAATCATTGCATGGAATACATACAAAAATGTGTGGGTCAGATGTACATGGGCCAATATGCTATGCTAGACACAGTGACCTCGCTTTTGTTTTTACGATAATATTTTGGGATGATCTCATATCATTGGCTTTCGCAACATTTATCGCACTCACTAATGAAAAGTTAGTTACTTGGTGCATACGTCCAGTCAACCACGCAGGGTTATATCAGAGCTAATACTAATGAAGACTTACATTATATCAGTCACATTAGTGTAATAAAAATAATTTAAAAAAAAATGGACTAATTACACGCCATATAATGTTTATTTTGCTGAATTCACCACAGTAAGTAAACTTGACTTCATTATAGGTCACCAAACAGAACTTACGAGAACATGTTCAATCATCACAACCGTAAACACTACTCTGATACTCTTACCGCCATCTTCGTTCCGCCGTTGTGACCAGTCCGCCGTGTCTCTGTATGGTCCTGGAACACGTAAAGAATGACAACTGCAAGTGAACTAAGGTCTTCAGTTGCTATGTACCTGGTATGCATCTTTTGAACACATAGCAATATATTCTGCTATTTCTGTTTAAAACTGAAGTCGGTCATCATTACTTTCATTCTCATAACTGTCAAGCAATTTGCCTCAGTTGCAAATACTTTGGCTTTGCTGCATCTTGTTGTGTGTACACTTCAGAATCATTTACAATGAAGTGCTGTGTCAAATAACCTATTTTGCGTACGCTGCTTGTTGCAGTAAGACTACTGAAGGAAAGAGAGAGAGAGAGAGACAGAGAAGAGACGGGGAGGGGGAGGGGTCCAGAGTTTTCACGTGGACAGTGTACATGAAGATTGCATTTCGCGAGCCCCCTCTGGTGGTTGGTTCGTGTACACGTTGGTACGGGAGGTAACTGTATTAGAAAGAGATCACAATTCCATATGCGATGAAAAAGAGAATGAAACGTTAAAAAAGTGTAGATATTCCTCCCAGTCTGGTGGGAGGTTCAGCAAAGGCGATCAGTTTGTTTCGGTCTCTGAACTGTGTACATGTGTCACGGCTGGGTGCACAGCCTCACCTTTCGACGTGAAGTTGCAAGACTGAACAGTTACAGCCTTGTCTTCAGGAGTGATATGGCAGCGGAATGTTCCAGGTTGACGTGATTCTATTTGGAAGGTGACATCATACACGGGTTGCCGTGTAATGAGCTTAATCTCATCGCGGACACCACATAGCAGTTTCTCCTTGTTCCAGGTGCATCCCACCAGGCGTTCTGCACAAAACAGAAGCAAAAACGTCTTTTCTTTATAGTTATGATTTCCCTGTTCAGTCGGAGGAAAACGGGAACAGGAAAACAACGCAGCTCAACCAAACACAGATAAGCGGTTTGTCTTTTGACTTCATGTTTCATCGTTTTTGACCGTTTAGCTGTTGTTTAAGTGTCGTTTGGTAGCTCGACAAAGGCGATTACCCCTAACATTTGCTGGTGTTGTCTTGTCCTAATAAACAGCATTCTTTTGAACCTGTTATGTGTTTGGATCTATGTTTCTGTAACTTACCACAAACATCTCCGAACGCTTGCATACATATAATTCATTCTTTAAATGCACCGTCAGCGGTCGACGGTCGCGTCAGTGAAAAAAGCAGTTGATAATTTGCACACTGTTTTGTCACACACCATTCGAAAGCGTTTACCTTTGTGAGGTTGTATTTAAAATCACTTCCTAAGCTATCGTCACTGGAACATTTGCATAGCTGATGTGATTTGGGCTTCGTGTTGACATATGACATTGTTATCACTGACATATCGCATTCATGTTAATCACTTTGTATAGCGCTAACCACACCGTTGTTTAACAAACAGTTAAAAACAAAAACAAAATACACCAAATCCCGGCTCCTTAATTCCACAGCCTTACAAGTGTCAAATCGCCGTGCTCACCACGCGCTGTTTCACTCCGTAGACTCTTCACGTGCGGTGGGTACCCGGGGTGATCCTGTGTGATCGACTGGACGTTAAACTCCAAGGTCAAACTATGGAACTAACCGCATCATTCGCCTTCTTATCACCTACGTGGTTGGCGGGCCGGTAAGAAACAATTCGCTTACTTACTTATTCACTTACCATAGACTCCGAAATTAGGGGCAATCCCCCTCTCCCACACTTACAATGCAGAGCTATCAACATCTTTGCCACGGGTTTGTCAGAATACATTCTTGCATGCTTTTCCTGCTGTCCAGATTCACCTTTTTAGATTTCTGTTATTTCATTCAACTTCTTTCTCTCTCCTGAGGAGCTTTGAGCATAAAGTGGTGCGCTCATAACAGAGACCCGCACTTCTATTGTCATATGATCAAATTGTATTTTGTGAGCTGGGTTTGTTGACATGCTAGTCGTTTGGTTTGGAGCACTGTGTTGACAGCAACACTTCCGCCTATTTTCTGACGGGCTGCAGTTAAAGGTTCCATCGGTCGCCGATGCAATGCAGTGAACTGTAAATACTGATGTTTATAATTACATGTATTATGTTCGTGAAACTTTAAAAAATGTTGGATAATGTTGTAAAGCGCAGCGAGTTTGGGTACACCAGAGAATAGCGCTATACAAAAGTTATCTATTATTATTATGTTGCTTCCTGTTGCCTGGTGAGATTTAGTCATGCCTGCGCTGAGTGCGCTTTCAGACACATTGTGTCCAGATGTGGGCCTCAAGCTGTGAAACAGACCATTATCTGGGTTCTGATGACGGGCCTCAAGCTGTGAAACAGACCATTACTGGGTTCTGATGACGGGCCTCAAGCTGTGAAACAGACCATTACCTGGGTTCTGATGACGGGCCTCAAGCTGTGAAACAGACCATTATTGTTACCTTGGGTTCCGATGACGGGCCTCGCCCTTGTGAGACCTGTGTATCTGACTGCATGGGCAATACGTATGCAGAATGAATCTGGAGAATTGTACTTCTGTATCGGGCAGATTAAATCGGAATATAAAACAACGATGACACAAACGAAACAGTGTATAAAACCAGGAAGACTTTTCAACTTTTGAAATAAAAAACTTTTCAACTGTCAGTTACCTTGTCAGTATACTACAGAAGTCCAGAACACTGCAGCAAAGCTAGTTCTCAAAGCTCGCTAAGCTGACTATGTACAACCTCTTCTGCAAGCTCTTCACTGGTTACCGGTCCAAGTCAGAACAGACTACAAACGGTCAACTATCTGTCACAAATTATTCTCTGACTCATCTCCTGCCTGTCCCTCTGACCTTCTCACGGTGTACACTCCATCCAGGCAGCTTCGTTCTTCTGCAGACACACAGATACTTCGTATCCCCCATATCAGAACAAAAAACCTTCGACCAACGCTGTTTCTCCTACTGTGCTCCAAAGCAATGGAATTCGCTCCTATGCCTTCAAAACGGTGTTAAAAACTCACCTCTACAAACAATACCACAAGCAATTTCTAATTATGTCTTCTTACTTGCCTCTCCTACTTACCCTCCCTCACCCCTCGTTACATTCCTTCTCTCTCCCCCCTCTGTGTGTGTGTGTGTGTGTGTGTGTGTGTGTGTGTGTGTGTGTGTGTGTGTGTGTGTGTGTGTGTAAAATAAAACGGACTTTGGAGCAGACATCTGTTAACACAGGTAAGTCCCATGTTTGCTCTCTCTCTCTCCCTCTCTCTCTGTGCTAGAGAGAGAGAGAGAGAGAGAGAGAGAGAGAGAGAGAGAGAGAGGGGGAGAGAGAGAGAGAGAGAGAGAGAGAGAGAGAGAGAGAGAGAGAGAGAGAGAGGGAGAGGTTTTCGAGTGATTGCCATTGCAAAGACTGGTCAGTTGAGACCTACTTTATTCATCCACAGAACTCCGCCCAGTCCTTCCGACTTCTTGTGAGAGTGACCCCCCCCTCTCCCTTACTGTTCTTTCAGTATAAGATAAGCATTGACTGCTTCTGTTTTCTTTTCCAATACTAGTCATATGACTCGATCAGACGTTTTACGTGGAAGTTACACTGTTAAGTGAACTTGAGTTTAAACACCAAGTGACCACGGCTAGGGGGGAGGGAGGGAGGCGGGGGAGGGGGGCATGAGAGCACTGAGGTGCCGGGGTGTCCAGAGGACAGGAAGCGGGATGGAGGGAGGGGAGGGAGAGGTGTAGTGGCGAGTACAGGATGAGAGGGCCGATAAGGGCCGGTTGTTTAGGGAGGAGCGGAGAAAACGGGTAAAGGGACAGGCAGGGAGAGAATCTGGCACTCTGCGCAGCGCCAGCGAAATCGCTAACATGG
Source organism: Alviniconcha strummeri (assembly GCA_963584105.1). Lineage (NCBI taxonomy): Eukaryota > Metazoa > Mollusca > Gastropoda > Provannidae > Alviniconcha > Alviniconcha strummeri. The sequence continues at coordinate 3,648,197 of OY757557.1, forward strand.
CCATGCAGCCTGTTTGATTTTGGAGCGTTTTTGTCTGAATGGGGACTCCCTAAAGCTGTCGCTAAGGCTCTTGGCGAGGAAGGGTTTTGTTCCAAAGCCGCCTTGCTGGGCCTCACAGAAGAGGACATCCGCAGCTTTGAGCTGAAGAAGGGGGAGACGGCGGCCCTACGCACGGCTGTGGGCCAGTTGCAGGCCGAGGGGGTGGCGGGCCACTCGCCCCCAAAACTGCCACACCTGCACCGTCCCGACGTCCGTCCGTGCTCCTCCACGACCTGCTGACAACCAACGCTGACGGGGTGGACATCGGTGACAGGGCAACCGCCAGGGTAGATCTGGACCCTCAGTTCTACCTCCATAAGGCATCAGGTGAGGCGAAGCCGCACTTGATAACAAATTTTGTGTCGGATACTGTGACCGACACAGAGGAATTTTCATTGGGACCGGGAGCGACGCTGAAACTGACTAGCGGGACCAAGCCGAAGCTGCCGCACGCCGTGTCCCCGGCGATCGCTGCCAATGCCCGCATCATGGCAGCCCTCTACGACAGCGGCGACCTGGACCACGGCGCCGCCAAAGACTACATGGCCTACACGGCGAAGATCGGTGAGCTGGCATCGAGATACACCCGGGCTTCGGTTCTGGCGTATGACCAAGAGTACCGAAGCCGACAGGCAGCAGCCAGGTTCCGATGGGGATCGGACTCACAGCACCTGTGCACAGTGCTGCTGAAGGAGAAGGCGGCGACACCAACGGGCATCAAGCAGCGAGGAGGGCAGACAGGCCGCCGAGTCGGACCCGGCGGCAAAGAAGTGTGCATACAATACAACCACAGAAAGTGTTCTTACGGACCGCGGTGTAACTTCCAACACGTGTGTCTGCTGTGCCTACAGGCCCACCCCCAGTCGGATCATCGCCAGCAACAGGCGACAGCCAAGCAGGAATAGGATCAGCGGCAGTCAGCGGATCAGGTAGGACACTCCTCCTCTTTCCAACTCAATAGCCCGTTTGAACCCCAGAACCATTTCACGTGTGAATTTCTCGGTAATTGCCAATTTGTCGCTTCCAAAGCATCTGAATGGGAACAGCAACTGAAAGATGATCCAGATAAAGCTTTTCTTTTGGCAGGCATTAAAAATGGGTTTCGAATCACCAACAAGGGCTGCAAAATTGCAGAGGCAGAGGCCAAAGAATCACAAATCCGCTACCTTGCATTCCCGTAGGACACTGGTAGAAAAAGAGCTTAAAACCAGCAAAACGCCAGCCATAATCAGCCCCTTGGGGGCCATACCCAAGGACGATGGGTCAGTGCGTCTGATTCATGACGGTAGTCTACCGGACGGTTTTGCCATGTATACTGATCACCATTCAGTGCGCTATCAAACTCTACAGGACGCTTGTCGTCTGGCTAAACCAGGGTATTACTGTGCTAAGCTGGACCTCCAATCAGCGTATCGTTCTGTGCCGATCCACCCTGACGATTACAAAGCCACAGGGTTAGCATGGCGCTTTGAAGGCGATGACACTGACACGTACCTGTTTGATGCTCGGTTACCATTCGGTTCGGCTTGTGGGCCATCGCATTTCAGTCGGCTCTCCAATGCTATTAGACGTATGATGTATCGCAAAGGTGTTGTCAGCTATGTAGACGATTTCTTTTTGGCTTCTGAGACCTACGAGGAATGCAAGGAGGCGTAGCTCTACTTGATCAACCTGGTTAGAAAGCTAGGCTTACGAGTGAGTTGGAAAAAGGTGGTTAGTCCTGCCAAGCATGTGACATTTTTAGGCGTAGACATTGATACGAATGATTGCGTGCTGTCCTTGGGGGCAGACAAGCTGAACATGCTGCATGACAAACTGAAGGCTTTTAAGCATAGGCAAAGGGCGACAAAAGTGCAACTGCAGAGCCTTGCTGGCTCGTTGAACTGGGCCTGTCAGGTGGTCAGGGGAGGCCGCTTCTTTCTCCGGCGCATCTTAGACAGCATCAAGCCTTTGAGGCAGGCAAAACACAAAACGAAACTGAACGCAGAATTTCGCAAGGACTTGGCATGGTGGCTAACGTTTTTAAGCACTTTCAACGGTAGACAGTATTACACCGACAGGCATGATGTGCACGTGTTAACTGACGGTAGACAGTATTACACCGACAGGCACGATGTGCACGTGCTAACTGACGGTAGATAGTATTACACCGACAGGCACGATGTGCACGTGCTAACTGACGGTAGACAGTATTACACCGACAGGCACGATGTGCACGTGCTAACTGACGGTAGACAGTATTACACCGACAGGCACGATGTGCACGTGCTAACTGACGGTAGACAGTATTACACCGACAGGCACGATGTGCACGTGCTAACTGACGCTTGCCGCACGGCCAGCGGCTGCTTCTGGGCTGGAGACTGGCACTACAGTGTCTTCCACGCGGATTGGCAGAAAGTGACCGCTATGCATATTAACTATAAAGAGGTCTGTGCTGTAGCCTCTGCGGTGGCTAGGTGGGCCCCGCTGTGGGCGGGGCGAACGGTCGTGGTGCATACCGACAGTGCCGTCACAAAGGCGATCCTGAATAAGGGAAGAAGCAAGAATGCGTTCATTAACGACGTGCTGCGCGCAGTCTGTTGGAGGTCTGTCACCTTTGACTTTGAACTGAGAGCTGTCCACGTGCCGGGCAGTTTGACTGGCATCCCGGATGCGATCTCGCGGCTTCATGAAACCGGGCAACCGGAGAGACTGGCGTGATTACTGTCGTACTGGCACCACGGCCGTCCGCCCCCCGCCACCATCGCGGCCCACATGTCGTGGCCTTCATACCACTTTCTGTGTCAACAGGTGCAGCAAAGAAGCTGGAGACGGCACTGCAGGCTGAAGTAGCGCGCTATAGGGGGAAACCTTTGCTGACAATACTAAACGAACTTACACATCCCACAGAAACTCTTTCCTCCGCTTCTGCACAGAGCTGTGTGTGCCGCCCGTACCGGCGAAGGAAAAAACTATAGCTATGTATGCTGCCTGTTTAGCGAGACGACTTCGACCAGCATCCGTGCGGCAGTATTTGAACATTGTGATAGTCATGCATCTTGAGGCGGGCTTAAGCAATCCGTTGAAAGATAGCTGGTTCATCTCTTCAACCTTAAAAGGTATAGACAGGGTTAAAGGTACGGCTGTGAACAGAAAGAGGCCGATCACGCCAGATATATTATTGATTGATTGATTGATTGATGATCACTTATATAGCGCTATTCTCCGCTCTCTTGAGCAGACTCACTGCGCTCGCCTATGGTTCTACATGAGTGACAAGCTTTTTATAGCGCGTTTTTTGAATATCCACCGAAGTGGTGTACTTACAGCGCTGGCATGTCGGCGCAAGTTCTGTGTACACCATACAACCATGCACAATGTCACTTCATGCAAAGCCACATACGTAAGGTGTATGCGTGTTTAGTTGTAACCTGCCACCTGCACTTTTGGCGGAATGACCGGGATCTTTTACGTGCTACTGCGGTAACACGGGGGTGGAACGCATACCGAAATTAGAGTCAGCACAGAAAGTTGACCCTGGAGAAGAAAATTCTCCCGCCGCTCCTGCAGGGATTTGAACCCGGGACCTTTCAGTCACGAGTCCGACGCTCTAACCACTGAGCTATCCCCGTCCTTATTACGTATTAAGGAGTTGAAAATGAGTGACAGAGATGACATTGTCTTTTGGGCGGCATGCCTTGTTATGTTTTTCGGCCTATTTCGTAAGGCCAACCTGTTTGCAAAACAAAAGTTTGATGCGGACAAGCACTTCACCAGGGACTCTTTTGTGCTCAATGCCGACTGTTCGTTGACAATCTGTGTCCGGTGGTCCAAGACCATCCAATGCCGGGAACGAGAAATCAGGGTCACACTACCAGCCCTCCACCCTCACCCCCTGTGCCCCGTGTCAGCGGCACTCCGCGCTGCTGTCCATCAGTCCCCAAAGGCGCCAGCCTTCCCCGTGTCAGGAGCGGTGTTTGACAAGAAGCTGAAGGCGGTCACCCAGGGAGAGGGTAACTTGTCAGGGCACAGTTTTTCCGTCGGGGAGGGGCCTGCTGGGCACTGAGCCAAAACATCCCGGGGGAGATCATCAAGATCATGGGAGATTGGAAGTCTACTGTTTACATGTCATACCTTGACCAGTTGCCTCAACCTGTGCTAGACTATTTCAGGGTCGTTTTTCCCCCCACCCTCTTCCCCGTACATGTAGTTAAACAAGACATAGAGGGAATTCATCGTCACCTGGTTTGGGGGGAATTGGGAGAAAAGGTGTTGTTTGGAATTATATTCGTAGGGGGTTTGAAGTGTTGACTATCATTGACCGACTGTTTGTATGTAGGGTATGGAATAAACAACTTGTTGTGACGCCCAAACCAGGTGTTAGTTGATGTGCGTGCGTGCGTGCGTGCGTGCGTGCGTGCGTGTGTGTGAGTGAGTGTGGGGGTGGGCGGGTGGGTGGGAGGGTGTGAATGCACGCGAATACAGATGGTCAACAGAACGGCAGGGTTTACTGCCTTATTTGCTGGTTGTATGCTCATAATGTGTAACAGAGTGATGTATGCATGTGCACATCTGGCGCTGTGAACACGCTATGTTTTGTGCAAACATTCTCATGTATAACATTTCGCTCACTCATTCATGACTATTTACATATATATAAATGATGTCTGTAATCTTATCTTTACTCATCAGTAGCTTAGCAAGGACTAGTTTTTTAGTTTTTTGTTTGTTTTTGTTTTTGACTGATTGCCATTGCAGTGACTGGTCATTTAAGACCTACTTTATACACCGACAGAACTCCGCTCAGTCCTTCCGACTGTTTGTGAGAGTGACACCCCCCCCCCCCCCCCTTACTGTTCTTTATTTGATAAGCATCGACTGCTGTTTTCTTTTCCAATACTATTCATATGTGCACGTCTACAATACTGGCAAAACCTGTTGAAATCGATGGGTAGGTCCCTTCAAGTGCAAATAGTAATCTATCTGTCCATCTTATCACTAGAAAGCAGTATGGTGCACAAAACAACTGATATATGCACACCATCAAAGTTTGCAAAAATTCACCGTGGTTGTTTTCAAATATTTTTTAAAACCTGAAAATGTAAGTGAAAAATGGCGCCGAACGTGGGGCATTTTTCAGTCATGTTCATCATCACAAAAAATAAACAGTTTCAAAATGCCTAACAATAACAACAGGCATCAAAAATGGTACTTGGAAGATCGATTTTCAGTGCCAAAGCATTATATGGGAGGAGAAGTGTTTTTGTTATTGTTATACTTGAACGAATAAGCGATGATGTTCATTACGCATCGTTTCCACCGACACCGGTCGCTAACGCTGAAGTGTGTACTACTACTAACTGCTAAAACAAATTCGGCGACCATAATTTCAAATTCTTTTATTCCACCTATTAAACTCAAGCATTGCTTGCGGAAATATGTTTCACGCAAGTAACCTTTCCGGTCAAATTTTGTGAGCACGGTCGGTTTCGTTTCCTGCAGTCACGAACATCAGGTCGACTCTACCAACCAGGCGAAGGCGCTGACAGAGCCCAACACACTCGGTTGACTTCACTCGTGTAGTGATGCGTCAAGTTTGAGTCAAAACAACGTGTGACGTGACTAGAATTACCCATGATTCTTCGATATTTTCTTCGTTTCCGCTTCCGCCGCGGCAGAAACGAACATCAGGTGGTGGCACTCTGCCCGATTCTGGCCAGTGCCACACGTTTTTCAGCCATCTACCTGGGTGCTTCCCTTAAGGACCAATACAAAGTTGACATTTAGACAAAGTTGGAGTTCTTTCTATTGCTTCCCTTAGGGACCAATACAAAGTTGACATTTAGACAAATCTGGTGTTGTTTCTATTGCTTCCCTTAGGAACCAATACAAAGTTGATATTTAGACAAAGGTGGTGTTGTTTCTATTGCTTCCCTTAGCCTTAGGGACCAATACAAAGTTGACATTTAGACAAATCTGGTGTTGTTTCTATTGCTTCCCTTAGGGACCAATACAAAGTTGATATTTAGACAAATCTGGTGTTGTTTCTATTGCTTCCCTTAGGGACCAATACAAAGTTGATATTTAGACAAATCTGGTGTTGTTTCTATTGCTTCCCTTAGGGACCAATACAAAGTTGACATTTAGACAAATCTGGTGTTGTTTCTATTGCTTCCCTTAGGGACCAATACAAAGCTGATATTTAGACAAAGCTGGTGGTGCTTCCACGTCACTTTCTGGTATGAATGTCTAGCTAGTTTACTGGTTTGCTTTTTTTCACACACCCGCACCCACACGCACACACGCACACACACACACACACACACACACACACACACACACACACACACACACACACACACACACTATTGAACACCATTGATGCATTGCTATATATGTGTAATGTTGTTGGTTTCTATGAAGTCGAAAACAGTCTTCCAAACGGACACTCTTTATTCCTGTCTTCTCTCTCTTGTCTCTCTCTCTCTAGTCTCTTTCTCTCTGGTCTCCTTCTCTCTCACACACTCACACACTCCTATCGTAGGATATACATATGCTTCATAGCAACTGAGAACAGTTCAGTTTTCAACCTGTGTTGCACGGAGCTCGTGCAACACAATCACATTCATTCCATCCGCTGACCATTCACTCATCCATTCACCTGCAACACATTCACATTCAACTGACCATTCGTTCATGCCACAGGCACATGTACTACACACATCCCGCTAAACATGCAACGTCGTCCCGACGTTAACATAATACAATCAAGTCAACACTAAACTCTCACTCACTCAACACTACATATATATATCATAATACCATATAAAACTATCCATAAGCAGCACTAATTATATTACAGGAATCAGTTCAATGATTGTGTGCTCAAACTTTTGTAATTCAAAAATTAGTTATAAATTCTAATTTAAATCAAACAAAATACCTAACACATCAACTATAGAATGTGTGACAAACACCTGAACACTCTAACTGCAGCATTTTCAAATGTTGTAAATTCTAGTATAGTCTTTGCTATGATCTGGATTTCAATCAACTGCATGTTATTTCAGCTGTTCAGTATGTTAATAACCGTTTAACATTGACTCATTGTAGCTGCAGCGACTTCAATGTTCTGGCAAAAATGTCATGAACTCTAGTATAGTTTTAACTATAACCTAGATTTCAATTCAAAACCACAAAGACCTCATATAAAAAAAAAACTAGCAGACAATTCTTTCTTTTATGATCAACTATAATTAAATAACTGTAAAAAACACAATCTACAGTGTAATACCTCTGGTTACCGTAAACTCTGAACCATCACTTATGAAACTACATGTGTGACAAGTTTCCAACAAAGTTCATCATCTTCTCTGTCATGTCTAGTACAAATTTATGACTTTCCGAGACCAGTGCTGGTTGTTCCTCTGTTTCCACGTGGTGAACGCAGACTGATCTGGGCACGTGGTGAGGGTTGCTGTGACATCCAGCCGTTGTTCTGGCACTGCGCCTTGGGAGTGGGGTCGGTCTCTCCGGTGCTGGATTCCGTCTCGGTGCATGTGGTGGTTGGTCTCTGACCACTCTCATCACTTCACTTTCCGAGGAGTCCGAGTCCGAGTCCGAGTCCGAGGAGTCCGAGTTGGTGCTCATGCCAGCCTCACTCATGTTACTGTTCTGTTCTGCGTCAGCACTGTCCACTGCCTCAGGCTCATTGCCAAAAGAAATGCATTTGAGTTCATTCCTGTGGAATCTTTTCAGTTCTCCAGTTTCCTTGCTGATCACTGTGTAGACGTTGTTACGCACTTCCGTCACCTCAAACATTTCCTCCTTCCACTTGTCCTGGATCTTGTTTCTGCCTTTGGGTCGATTCCTCAACAGTACAGTTTCACCTCTGCTGACGGGATCCAGCATGACGTGCTGATCAAAACGTGTCTTCCGTTTCGTCGCTTCGTCTTGCATCCTTCTTCTTGCCTGTCTGTATGCGAGGTCCAGGTTTCTGCGGTGATGCAAGACCCAGTCCGAGCAAGGTGTCAGGGGTTCCGTGTTCAGCGTGGTATCGATGGGGAGTCGGGGTTGTCTACCGAACATCAAGGAGTAAGGGGAAAATCCCGTTGCAGCGTGTGGCGTCGCATTGTATGCGAAAACCACAGTCTGTATGTGATCTGTCCACCTTCTTTTGCTCTGTTCAGGTAGAGTCCGCAGAAGATTGTGCAGTGTTCTGTTAAACCGTTCTGTCTGTGCATTGCCCTGTGGCCTGTAGGGCGTTGTCCTTGATTTCTCGATACCATACATGTTGCACAGTTCAGAAATGACTGCAGACTCAAAGTTGCCACCCATCTCTGTTCCACTGCTCCCAGCTTGGCATTGTCCGAGTGAGTCAGAGGGTTATTGTCCGTCAAGACTGTGAACCTTGAGCCCAGGAGGTAGTCTTTGAACTTCTCGGTCACAGACCACTTCAAAGCCAGAAGTTCAAGTTTCCGACTGGAGTAGTTTTGCATGTTCTTCTCCGTTGGCTTCAGTCTTCTGCTGGCATAGGCAACCACTCGCAGTTTCTGGTCCACTTCCTGTGACAGCACTGCACCCAGGCCTTCATTGCTGGCATCCATATGCAGAATGAAAGGCTTTGTGAAGTCTGCGAAGGTAAGCACAGGGACTGATGTCAGTCACTTCTTCAGGGTGTTGAATGCTTTCTCACAGTCGGCGGTCCAAACCAGCTTTCTCGCCACCATCTTCTTCCCTTGCTGAGTTAAGGTCTCTGCATGCATGGCGTTGTACAAGGGCGCAGCGATCTGGGCAAACCTTTCAATGTATCGCCTGTAGTACCCCGCGAGACCAAGAAAAGCTTGCAGCTGCTTGACTGTGGCCGGTGTTGGCCATTCCTCAACAGCCTTGACTTTCTCCGGATATGTTGCTACACCTTCTGCCGATATGATGTGACCCAGATATGGCACCTCGTCTCTGAACAACTGGCATTTTGAAGGCTTCAGTTTCAGTCCATGCTTCTCGATGGTAGTGAGCACGTAGTCCAAGTGTTGAAGGTGTTCCTCAAACGTTTCACTGAAGACCAACAGGTCGTCCAGGTAAATGAGGAGGATTTCAAACAACTTCTCGCTGAAAAGACGTTGCATGAAGCGCTGGAAAGTTGCAGGAGCTCCTGACATGCCAAAAGGGAGATGTTCGTACTGAAACAACCCAAACGGCGTGATGAACGCTGTCTTGTGTTTGTCGGCTTCGTCCACTGCAATCTGGTTGTATCCCGATGCCAGGTCGAGGGTAGAGAAGTATTTGGCACCTTTCAATGAATCCAGTGCCTCTTCTATACGTGGGAGGGGGAAGGAATCTCTGCACGTTTTGGCATTCAGACGTCTGTAGTCTATGCACATCCTGAGTGATCCATCCTTCTTTCTGGCCAGGACGATCGGTGAGGCATAGGGACTGTGACTTGGTTTAATGACGCCTTAGTCAAGCAGTTTCTGAATGTGTGCCTTAACCTCCATGAGTTGGTTCGGCGGGATCCTCCTGTAAGGCTGGGACACGGGGCTGTCATCATATGTGTTCACTTTGTGTCGCACAGTGTCTGAGAACCCAATCTCGTCTTCTCGGGGGAAACTACTGGCATGCCGTTTCAAAAAGTTCCTGATCTTTTCGGATTCAGTCTCATCAAACCTGGACGTATCAACCTCTGGGAGCTTGATTCCTTCCCAGTCTTTGCCGACACAAACCACTTCCTGTCTGCGGACAAATATCTCGTTGACACCCATTTCCTCTATGCAGGTGTCACTGTCTGAATCACAGATAACATCAACCTCCTTGATCATGCCTACTCGTACCCCTTTGTTGAGCCAGACGTCTGCCTGTCCAAGGTTGGCGACATAGACGGGGTACAAGCCATTTTTCTTGCATGTTAGTGTGTCCACAACCATCACGCCTCTGTGGAGATGCTCATTGTAGACCAGATGCTGTATCATCACTGGGTCGTCAGAACTCGTTGGTCCTCCATTTGTCATGACGGTGGTCACAGAGTTGGCTGGTAACAGAGTCCTGTCATCGGCAGATCTTACAAACTTAGCTCGGCTAAAAGTTTTCTTTGCAATCTCCGCTTTCACTCGTAGATAACTGCCAAACATGATCGTCCAAACAACCCGGCAATGTCACTGCATTTCTGTAAGACATTCATGCCTAGCAGTCCTGGGATGTTTTCTCTTCTTCTCTTCGTGCCTGCATCCGAAGGTGTTTTGGTCACGAAGATTCCGACATCCGTGATCATCTCGTCTCCCACTGTTATGTCTGTAGAAATGAAGCCAGTGTAAGGAATGTCGATGCCGTTAGCTGCTTTCAGACAGTAAAACGAGCTATTCATCATGTCGCATTTGTCTTGAAGGTTCTTCCTGAAGAAGTCTTCAGTGACTGTGGTCGCCATCGATCCAGTGTCCAAAAGACAAGTCACTTCCTTTCCTCCAATACAAATTATTACTGTCGGACAGTGCCCTACTGTCTTTGTAGCTTGTTTCTTCGATGAGCCTCGTTCCTTCCCAGCCGCCTGCGTTTGGCTCTCAACGGGGACGGAAGCTAGTTTCCCGAACCAAAGTGGTGACGTGATCCTCGCTGAGACGCTCCACGACCTCTGAACCCGCCGCCTCGTCTATCTCCACGAACTGGACCTCCATGGGACGTAAACTGGGACCCGGTTGATTCTGAGGGTTGGTCACAGGCCCTTGCCATGTGACCGTAGGCGCCACACCGAAAGCACTGCAAGGGTTGTCTTGAGCCGTCCTGAGGAAGAGTGGGCCTACCTGCTTGCAGCTGATGCTCTGTCAACTTCTTGACTGCTTCAGTCAGCTCGGATATTGTTTTCTGCTGCTCTTTGACGATTGCTTTCAAATCATCAATTTCAGCATTATTCACGGCAGATATTTTATTAACTGTCTGAAGTGTAGGCGAGGCAGGTATGTCATCAATCCATTGCATGGCAATCATTCTGACATCCAGAAACGTTAGTGCTGGCCTCTCGTTCACAGATTTCTTCAATTCACGTGTGAGAATCGTGTCCCTAATTCCATTTATAAAATGATCTCTGAGCACTTCATCTCTGTTATGAACACTTTCTGGTTTTACCTGTTCTATTTTCTGCATCAGTTCATTTAGAGCATACGAAAAGTCTCTAATACTCTCCTCCGGATTTTGTCTGTGTTCATAGAACTTCTTTTGTACTTCAGTATAGGACTTCGTACCACTAAATGTTACTATCAGTAACCTAAAAATGTCATCCACATTACTGTCCTTCTGAACATGCAGTTTTGCCTCTCTTTTAGCGGGACCTTCTAGATTCTGTAAAACAAAAGACAGCTGTTCACCTGGCGTTCTAGAAGAATAACTTGCATTTAAAGCCAGCCTACAATCTGTGACCCAGTCATTGACCTCCACTGAAGGGTCTTCTCCAGAAAATTTCCTTACTTTCCTTTCCTTTGCTATGTAAGAAAAACTTGTTTGGTTAGTCATGCCTTGCTTCTTTACCTCTTCCTGAAGTCTCTTCATTTCTTTCATCAAAGTTTCAGTAGAGATAGTGTTCTCACTCTCTTCTTCCGACATGATTATCTATCAGTTTCCGGCACCGTGAATGGAAAATGAAATAAAAATACTCAGTAAATACTGAAAACACTACTCGCCACTGCAAGCCACCATACTACAAAAAAATACTACGATGTTAAAAGAAATGCATAAAATGAGCATAAACAACCTCACACGTTTCAACAACAATAACAATAAAGTTCTATGTACGTATCGTGACCGTCGGTGAGATTCGTCCCGGTGTCCATCTGCTTGTTGCCTAGTCTTTTTCCAACCAGGGCGGTATTGCCGTCTCTCAGTGCACGTTCTGCTCCATCTGCTTTTGCGGGGGAGGGGTGGGGGAGTAGTTCGTAGACCGTTGGTGACGGGTGGGGCGTAAGCCCCTGACGTGAACCAGCTGTCACGTCGATCTGTCAGCAACGATACGGAGGTGCACGGCAGCGCCGTATGACGCTACGCAAAGAACACACAGCGCTGTCGATGTAGGGGGAACACAGTGATGCCGGAGGGGACCAGCGCCGTCAACACGATGCTGGAGGGACCCAGCGCCGTCGACACGATGCAGGAGGGACCCAGCGTCATCAACACGATGCTGGAGGGACCCAGCGCCGTCAACACGATGCTGGAGGGACCCAGCGCCGTCGACACGATGCTGGAGGGACCCAGCGCCGTCGACACGATGCTGGAGGGACCCAGCGCCGTCGACACGATGCAGGAGGGATCTAGCGCCGTCGACACGATGCCGGAGGGACCCAGCGCCGTCAGCACAGCTCGATGCGATGTCGGAGGAACCCAGCGCCGTCGATGCAATGTCGTAGGGTTCCAGCGCCGTAGGAGGGGCCCAGCGCCGTTGATGCGATGTCGGAGGAACCCAGCGCCGTCGATGTGATGTCGGAGGAACCCAGCGCCGTAGGAGGGGCCCCGCCGTCAGCACGATGCCGGATCAAGGAACTCAACGATGTCTGGACGATGCAGGAAAGACCTGTCGACGCCCATCGTTGTCACGACGACGGGAGAGCAACCGTTGTCACGACGACGGCAAGAGAGAACAACCCCCAGGACGATGGCGGGACTCAAGACTCCGCCGGGGCGTCAGCAGAAAATACGTGTTGACACTCTCACCTATTCTGACAGGCCGCAGTCTTCACTTTCGATACTACTGCTGGTTCTTTACAAGTCGGGCGACGCCAAATGTAATGTTGTTAGAATCCTGTCGGCGACGCCAAATGTAATGTTGTTGGTTTCTATGAAGTCGAAAACAGTCTTCCAAACGGACACTCTTTATTCCTGTCTTCTCTCTCTTGTCTCTCTCTCTCTAGTCTCTTTCTCTCTGGTCTCCTTCTCTCTCACACACTCCTATCGTAGGATATATATATGCTTCATAGCAACTGAGAACAGTTCAGTTTTCAACCTGTGTTGCACGGAGCTCGTGCAACACAATCACATTCATTCCATCCGCTGACCATTCACTCATCCATTCACCTGCAACACATTCACATTCAACTGACCATTCGTTCATGCCACAGGCACATGCACTACATATGCATTTTATTTACTCATGGTCGTTTTCAGCGTATTCCCATTGAATCTCCTGTTCTCATCTGTTAATTATTATTAATAGCGGTAGTATTATATTTGATGTGTGTGTCTTGTTTATCCTGTTTAAATATTAATCGAGTTTGCAGAGTATTTCTTTTCGTTTTCCAAACTGTTCGCTTAATCAGTACTTTTAGCGAGGAGTGGTTATCAGACAGGTCTAAATGAACCTAAACTACAAGCCTTGGAAATTAAAGTTTTTGAGTTCGTGGTCTTTCTCTCTCTCTTGTACCTATCAACAGCTTAGCAAGGACAAGATCTTAGATAGGTTTAACTGAACTTAAACTACAATCCTACTGAACCTAAACTACCTGTCCTTCTAAAGTTTTGGAGTTCTGTCTGTCTGTCTGTCTCTCTGCTCTAACCTGAACCATGCAGGGCAATGGTGACTAGGCCATTTACAGGCCACCACGATGAGGAGTTGTGAACACCCCGCGATGTTTTCCAGCCACACTGAGACTCGGTGCGCGGAATGACCTGCCGCTCCTCCACACATCTGCACACGCCGTGCTTGTTCAAAGCTGCACGAAGTAAACTGAACTAACTGAAAAGAAAAACGTTTAAGGGAAGCTGAAGCTTTGAATGGGAATGAAGTATGAAACGAGGACGGAGAGACGAGACAGACACTCAGCAATGCACGCCCCACTCACCGTATTGTGATCCAGGGATCGAGTCACGTCGGAACACAGCGATGTTTTTCCGGATTTGACTCAGGTCTTCAGGAAAATGGCAGATCAAGTTGGCTGGATCATCCTCGGGTATAGGAGGGACACGACAAAATGTTCTGGTCGCTGCAATGGAAACATTTACATTAGTGGTGAAAAGACACGGACATGTTGGTTTACTTCCGAAAGTTAGTTTGGTGTTTTTAGATGTCACCTGTGATATAATGAAGTGGTTGGTGTTTTTAGATGTCACCTGTGATGTACTGAAGTGGTTGGTGTTTTTAGGTGTCACCTGTGTGTAACCGAGTGTATTGTATACATGTTCCGGGCCATGACCCTATCACCTTTTCTTTCCGGCCCTTTTCCTTTCTGATTGGGTGGGGGTTTATGGCCAATTATCTAAGGTGTTAAAAGTTGTGTGCTGGGCCGGCAGCGTCCCTTTTTCCCCCAGTGTCCCTGCAGAGGCAGGTTGTTTGTTTACTGTTGCGGCCTGTGTTCATGTGTTCATCTCAGAGGAGAACCTACACTGTTTCCTGGTTGGTTGGTGTACAAATAAAAGTTATGTTATAGCAACCTCTGACTTGTGACTCTTCATCCATGCTTCCCCTCAACTCCCCATCCCCACTCCCAGTACTGGGCCCCCACCAGTGCATCCAGGGACTCCTGGGACCAGCACAAGACAGCATTCACGACACTCTTCGGCTTGTATGAATACACAAGGATGCCGATGGGCCTGGCGTCAGCCCCTGCCACCTTCCAGCGTCTGATGCAGGCAACCATGTCAGACTTTGCCTTTCAGTTTCTGCTCGTCTACCTCGACGACCTCCTTGTCTACTCCAAGACGTTCGACGAACACATGGAGCACCTAGAACGACTCCTGCAGCGGGTGACAGAGACAGGTCTGAAACTGAAAGCCAGCAAGTGCCAGTTCCTGAGGCGTGAAGTCAGCTATCCTGGCCACACGATCTCGGCTGATGGAGTGAGCTGCGAGTCTGGCAAGGTGGAGTGTGTGCAGAACTGGCCAACACCAACAACGACAACAGAGCTGCGCGGCTTTCTTGGCTTTGCCAGTTATTACCGGCGGTTCATCAGCGGGTTTGCCAGGATTGCCGGGCCGCTCCATGACCTGGTGAGCGAAGGGGCCAAGCACTCCAAGAAGAAGGCAGCTGACGTATCCAGGCTTTGGGGTCCCAAGCACCAAGAGGCCTTCGACTCCTTGAAGGGGGCTTTGACAACAGCTCCTGTACTTGGCTACGCTGACTACACCAAGCCTTTCATTTTGGAGACGGATGCCATCCATGACGGGCTCAGCGCCATCCTGTCCCAGGAACAGGATGGGAAGTTAAGAGTACTTGCCTTTGCCAGCCGACGCCTCCGGCCCAGTGAGAAAAACAGTTCACTCTACAGCAGTATGAAGCTAGAGTTTCTTGCCATGAAATGGGCAATAACGGACAAATTCCGGCATTACCTGTTGGGAGGGAAGTTCAAGGTCATCACCAACAACAATCCGCTGACCTACTTTCGCTCCGAGAAATTCGGCGCGTTGGAGCAAAGATGGGCCTCACAGCTCGCACAGTTAGATTTTGACATCCAGTACAAACCTGGAAAGATCAACCCTGCTGATGCCCTTTCCAGCATGCCCCTCGAACCCTCTCCTGACAGTGGTGCCACCAGAGGTAGCCACTGTCAATGATCTCCAGTGCCAGCAGCTGGCTGTCGACTCCACCCCCACTGCTGGTGTCCTTGGCGTCACCATCATGGCTCCTGTGCTGTCCTTGGAGGAGGAGGAACCTGATGAAACGGTTGTTCCCGAGGCTGCAACTGAGGTACTCCCCAGACTGTCTCTGGCTGACTTGCAGCAGCTACAGCAGCAGGATCCAGTCCTTGGCCCGGTGCTCGCAGCCTGGCCAGCCAAGCCCTCCGACACCAAAGAACGCTCCATGCGAGCATTGGTGTAGCAGTACCCTGTTCCTAAATAAGGGGGTACTCCATCGTAGGCAGACTGACCAGCGGCGGGGTACTCTCGAGCAGCTGGTTCTTCCCAGCTCACTTCGGCCTGATGTCCTGGCGTCGCTCCATGATGATATGGGCCACCAAGGCTATGAGCGCACCGTGGAGTTGCTGAGGCCTCGTGTCTACTGGCCCGCCATGTACAGAGAAACCAGGGACTACACCAGCAGCTGCGAGCGGTGCACGATGGACCATGCACCAGCGTTCCACACCAATTCCAGTCATCTGCTTGCCAGCCGTCCCCTTGAAATCCTGGCAATCGACTTCACGAAGCATGAGACTGCTAGTGATGGGCGAGAAAATGTTCTTGTTCTCACCGATGCTTTCTCGAAGTTCACCCAGGCCATACCGACGCGCAACCAGGAGGCACGGACAGTGGCCAAGGTGTTGGTTCATGAGTGGTTCCAACGCTACGGGGTACCCCAGAAAATCCACAGTGACCAGGGCAGGGACTTTGAGTCTAAGCTGGTGAAATCCCTGTGTGAGCTCTATGGCATCAAGAAGACCCGGACCACTCCATACCATCCCCGTGGCAACACGCAGTGCGAGCGATTCAATCGCTCGTTGCATGATCTCCTTCGAACCCTGCCCCCGGAACAGAAGTCCAAGTGGTCTCAGTACCTCCCGGAGCTCGTGCAGGTGTATAACAATACGCCTCACACTTCCACCGGGTTTTCGCCCCACTTCCTCCTGTTCGGCCACGAACCGCAGCTACCAGTGGACCACCTGCTTGGGCGCACAACCACGTCCGCGGTTGGACCCACCGACTGGGTACGACAGCATCAGCTGCGCCTGCAGGCTTCACACGCCAGGGCACTGAAACATTTCCAAGAAGCTGCAGCGGAGAGACGAAAGCAGACGGACCAGAAAGCTGCCGATCACCCACTACACGTTGGTGACCTGGTTTACCTGAGAAACCGTGTCCTCGGCATGAGCAAGATCCAAAACCGGTGGCGTCCTGAACTGCACGTCGTGACCGCACGTCCCTACCCCGGCATACATGTGTATGTGGTCAAACCATTCTCTGGCGGGCAGGAGCAGACCCTCAATCGAGATGACCTGTTGCTTCCCAGGGCACCATTGGCTGCTGCCGCAGACGAACCGCCGACACGGGAAACACCTGCTCAGGCCAACCCACAGTACTCTAATCGGGGCGAGTTCTGGCTGGTCGGCCTATGACTGTTGGCTTGCCTCCTGCTGCACCCATGCCTCCTGCCGCACCCATTCCTGCTGCCCCAGTTCCTGTTGCCCTCATTCCTGCTGCACCCATTTCTGCATCTGACGCACCGCCAGTCAGTATCAAACCTGCACTCAGGCGCTCCACCCGTGTGAACAAAGGGGTAAACCCCAATGCTGCCAACCTGCCTCGAAGAGCAGCGTGGCGACCGTAATGTTGCGTTGCACTACTGTGTATATTTATTTCATCAAGACCGAACTTTGATGGCTTGACCGCTAATCTGGTATTACTTAATAGCATTATATATGTTCATTTGAGTAGTAACGGGACAGAGTCCACGTCAGGGTCACTGAGCATTGTGTTGTCTGTGAGTGAGAGTTATGTTTATTACGAGTATACGTGTTAACCTTTATATAAGGCCCTATATTCTCGTGTGTGTATTTCTTTAGCGAAACGTTTTATCGTACCGCGGGGCCTTCACATAAGGCCTGGTACTGAAATCATGGTTTGAGATGGCAGACATCCATTGTGTGCCGTTCATGTTGTAAATGACATGCAATATGTAGTATTCGATTGTTGCAATGTGCGCTGTGTTGATGTTTTAATATTTTCGAACATGTTTTGAGGTCTTGTACAGCCAATTGTGGAACGTCCTCCTTTTTTTTTGTCCTAGATGG
Source organism: Alviniconcha strummeri (assembly GCA_963584105.1). Classification (NCBI taxonomy): domain Eukaryota; kingdom Metazoa; phylum Mollusca; class Gastropoda; family Provannidae; genus Alviniconcha; species Alviniconcha strummeri. The sequence goes on from OY757557.1 coordinate 3,665,911, forward strand.
CAGTATGTTTTTGAAATGCAATAAGAACAGATGGTTTTTTGGAGTTTCCATCATTAACGCAAAGGAATCTTCTGTTTTATCCTTTTGTTCTGTTTCAAGCAATGTGTTCTGGGTCTGTCTTGTTTACTTGGCTTAAATGCAGCAATCATTTTGACGTTTTACTGCAATGCAGTCACTTTTTGGTCTTTGAGGACGTTTTATTTAGTTAGCCAGGCCTTTACTACTTGTTGGCAAAAAGGGGTACAGTTTTGTGCGTGGATGTATTGGGTACCACTTTTTGATGGTTTGTTAAGTGAACTCTTAGTTGCCCTGCACCCTTTAGTTTTGTTTATTGCTATGTGATTAACTAGCGAGGACGCTGGTTATGGTTGAGTTGGGGGGGGGGGGGTAACCTTGTATTGTATACATGTGTCGGGCCATGACCTTTTAACCTTTTCTTTCCGGTTTCTTTTCCTTTTTGATTGGGTAGGAGTTTTATGGACCCAAGTTTTATGTAAGGTGTTAAAACTTGTGCGCTGGCCGGCAGCGTCCCTTTTCCCCCAGTGTCCCTGCAGAGGCAGGTTGTTTGTTTGCTGTTGCTGCCGGTGTTCATCTCAGAGGAAAGCCGGTAAGTAGTTATTTTTCTATGGCTTGTTATTCTATTGTTTCTTACTGATGTAAATAATGTATGATTTTAATGTTACCATGTTCAGAACGTGCCTTGATTTTGGTTCTTGAACACGAGGGTAATTTCGGCGTCAGATTGCCGCCTGGTTGCAGCTGCCATGGCGTCAGTGTACATTGTTTGTGCGTTCAAACGTTAAGCCTTTATGCCACAGGATGACTGGTGGGATATGTAGCTAGTATGTTATGCTGGCATTGTTGGATATTTAGTTGGAGTATTGCTTTGCCTATGTAAACGGTTATCCCTCAGTAGGGTATGGTTCCTTTGTGCGACCGTGCAGATCTCTGTGCGGCATAACTTATTTGTTTAGTTTCCTACCGATCTATTTTTCTACATGAAATCGGGGGTATATTGTGGCTAACACTTTGAAGATGTTGACTTCATAGTTGTCGAATGTTCATTTTACTAGTTGAATATGGTTTCAGTGCATACAGATTGTATAAACTGTGAGACATGTTATTTCTGTTTTGATCCGGCTTTTGTATGGCCGAGTCTTGGGCGCGCAGACTTTCACTCTGCTTAGCTTGTAAACCCTTTCCGGGTCTTTGTGCGTGTACACGAACAGGCCGGCGATGCGCGTCAGTGGTGGCAATTAGGTCTTTTTCTCTGTTCACTAACCGAGCAGACAGGCGCAGCCAGATCAACAGTTTAGATTCTTGATGCGCTACCCGCTTCAGTAAGACGCTTGACATTGTTCACAGATATGCTCTGCTAGTCAGTAACAGTGGTCCCAAGTGCCACCCGTGTCACTGTCCGTCTCGTTGTGTGCTTAAGTGTGACAGTGCTGTAACAGTTATCTCACTTTTCCTGTTTAGTTAAGAATGATCTTGGTATTCCGTATTTTACACTGTTACTTTATTGTATACTATTATATACTGGGAGTTCATCAGTTAATTGACTGGCCGTCTCGTGTATACTCACCGCGACACTGTGAGATATGGGTTTTAAGTGCAAGTCATGCACGCAAGTCATGTGCTTGATAATTAATCATTTTGTCACAGTTACCATCATATATTATAGTAACCTACAGGTAAACTACATGGTTACTGTATTTATTAGATAATTGCTGTTGTTTAGACTTTACATGTGCTTTCATGTTCTAAATGTTTTGTTTGCTTGTGTCTTTTCCAACACAGACACTGTTTCTTGGTTGGTGTACAAATAAAAGTTATGTTATAGCAACCTCTGACTTGTGGCTCTTCATTCATGCTTCCAACCTGCTTCCCTCAACTCCCCACCCCACTCCCCTACACGTGAAATGTGAGCGAGAGGAATATTGTAATGATGACCAAAAAAGAAAAAGAAAAAAAGAAGATACGCTCTACTAGTCAGTAGCAGTGAAATAAGTAAACATGGCGATTAACGTCCACAGAAAACATAAGGCTTATTAGGGACGGGAGTAACAGTGACATGGTGTAGCACTTTCGTACACGCGTTGAGTAACGAGGCTGGAGCCGGTCAGCTTATGACTGACTTTCTCCAGCTTACGACATGGTCCCAAGTGCCACCCGTATCACTGTCCGTCTCTTTGTGTGCTTAAATGGAACTGTTGTAACTATAATCTCACTCTTCCTGTTTAGTTAAGAATGATCTTGGTAATCTGTAGTTTTCACTGTCGCTGTATTGTATACTATTATATACTGGGAGTTCATTAGTTAATTGACTGGCCGTGTCTTGTATACTTACTGTGACACTGCGAGGATTTATCGTTTAATTGATACTGCTGTGTCTTTGATACTCATCATCGCGACATTGTGAGACACTGGATTTACGTGCACGTTATGCACACATTTTATGTGCTTGATTATTAATCATTTTGTCACAGTTACCATCAAGCGGAGAAGGGAGGGGCTGTGGTGGTTCAGGACGCGGCGAACTACGTGTCCGAAGCCAGCAGACAACTCCAAAACGAACGGCACTACAGTAAACTGAAGAAAGACCCTACAATATACATACAGATCGCCAAGACCTCCAACGAGCTTGTCAATAGGCTCCATATCGACGGACGCATCGACGACATCACCTGCCGCTGGGCACTTGTAGAACCCAACAACGTGAAGTGCCATCAATTCCATCTGCTGCCCAAGATCCAGAAGACGTTGACGAACCCACCAGGGCGACCCATCGTGTCATGTGTAAACGGACCCACCGACAGTCTGTCCAAGCTCGTGACCACTGGCTGCAGGGCCACGTCGCCAGCCTGTCCAGCCACGTCAAGGACACCACTCACATGCTACGTACGCCCCAGCAATGGAACCACGACTACGGACTATTCGGGGACGGGGTGAGGCTTGTTACCGTAGACGTCATCTCCAACATACCCCACCAGGACCTCCTCACACCAACATACCCCCACCAGGACCTCCTCCCAGCTCCTGGCCAGCAGCCCGGTGCCTGTCAGCCAGGACACATGGAAACGTTTCATCGATGACATTTTCCTCCTGTGGACAGGGACACCAGAGGATTTGGATGTGTTCTTCTTCGAACACATCAACTCTTTTCACCCCACCATCAAGTACACCATCGCTTCCCCTACTGATCAACTGCCTTTCCTGGATATCCTGATCAGCTTGAAAGACGGCTTCCTCAAAACGGACATCCACACCAAACCCACAGATTCCCACGCCTACCTCCCCAACAGCTCCTGTCACCCCCGCCATGTCGTCAAGAACATCCCCTACAGCCAGTTCTTGAGGCTACGACAGCTCAGCGCCGACACGGAAGTGTTCAACGCCCGCTGTGACAAGATGGAGGGGCGGTTCCTGCGTCGGGGCCATCACCTGAAGAACGTCCAAGAAGCTGGCGCTAGAGCGAGCAACACACCCCGCTCCGAGACGCTGCAGCACAAGCCCGAGCAGAGCACCAACAGGAAGCCCTTCATCGTCACGCACCACCCTTCATCGTCACGCACCACCCGTCCAGTCAGAGCATCAACAGGACGCCCTTCATCGTCACGCACCACCCGTCCAGTCAGAGCATCAACAGGACGCCCTTCATCGTCACGCACCACCCGTCCAATCCTCCGCTCCGCAGCTGGTTCACACCAGCAGGAGAATGCAGCAGACGCACTCCCACCCTCCCGTCCTTGGGGAGCGCAACTGTAAGTCTACTCATGCCGTCCATCTTGCCCACCCCGCCGGACGCAGACCCTGGCTGCTTCAGGTGCGACAAGCGTCCATCTATCATTTGCACCAGCCACTTGGTGGAAACATCAACCTTCAAGAGCTCCACCACCAAGGAATCAGTTCAAATCCGCCACAGACTTACATGTCAAAGTTCTAACATTGTGTACTTTCTCTACTGCGACATCTGCCAACAATCACAATACGTAGGAGAAACAAAGAATACATTCAAGACTACATTCTACCAGCACCGTTCAAACATCAACGAAAACGCACACCCTAGTTACCAAACACTTTAACCAAACTGACCACAGCATCCACAACATGAAGTGTGTCGCGGTGGAGAAGGTACACTCTGAGAAACCTGAAGACAGACTGCGGACAGAGGCCTTTTGGATCCAGAAACTCAAGACCCTGGCTCCATGTGGCTTGAACCCACTAGATTAACTTAACTAGGGACCTCTTCAAGTGTGTGTGTGTGTGTGTGTGTGTGTGTGTGTGTGTGTGTGTGTGTGTGTGTGTGTGTGTGTGTGTGTGTGTGCACTTCCTGACATGCAGGACTTGTGGGAGCGTGCTTGTGTGTGTGTATGTTCGTGCGCGCGCGCTTGTGTGTATGGGTGGGTGGGTGATAACGTGAGGCAGTGTGGGTGGGTTTTTTGCATTGGTGAGGGTTGTTTCAGGGTGCGCTAGTGTCTGTTAGTGTCTACATTAACTTGGTTCTGTGACTTCTTTGTGAATAAAAATCTGCCATCCGTGACAATGTCGATTTCCAGACCATGCCTCTACCTCCCGTCACTCAAAACTTCTTTGATGGATCCCCACTGACTGCCTTCCACCCAGTGTCAGAATCAATAGTACGCGAAGTGTTGTACAAGACCGCCACCAAATCATGCGAACTGGACCCTCTTCCGTCGTCGTTACTGGCTGAACTCATTGATGACCTTCTCCCGTCTTTTACTTCAGTTGTTAATGACTCTCTTTTGACAGGCAGCTTTCCTTCTGTGTTCAAATCCGCCGTTGTCAGGCCGGTGTTTAAAAAAAAATAATAAAAAAATCTCTTGACACTGACAAGGAACTATAGGCCAGTCTCCAACCTGCCCTTCCTTTCCAACATCTCTGAAAAGATTGTCCTCCTTCAACTATCCCAACATCGTGAAAGCAATAGTCTTCTTTACCCCCTTCAGTCTGCCTATCGCTTAGGCCATAACACCGAAACTGCCCTTCCTAAAATTGTAAACGATCTTCTCGCAGCTCTTGATGTCAGCCACATTTCTCTGCTATCTCTACTGACCTACCCGCCGCTTTTGACACTATCGACCACTCCGTTCTACTCTCCAGACTCCATCATAATTTTGCCATTTCTGGCACTGCTCTGTCTTGGTTTCAGCCATACCTCTCTGATCGAACTCAGGTTGTATCTGTCAAAGGTGCTTCCTCCGCTCCTACGGCCTTTAACGTCGGTGTCCCCTAGGGGTCAGTGCTTGGTCCTATTCTATTTGTCCTCTACACCCATCCTATTTCTGAAATAGTGTCCTATCACTCTCTTTCACATCATAGTTTCTCTGATGACGACCAGCTGTACAAATGTGGCAACATTACTCAACTTCCTGAAATTATTCATTCAACTCAGTCTTGTAGATCTGATGTAAAAGCATTAATGACAAATAATCAACTGCAGTTAAACAATGATAAAACGGAAATGATGCTTATTTCTACAGAGACGGTTCTCAACTCTGACTCTGTTCCACAGTCCATAAATCTGGAGGGTTCTGACATCAAATTTGCCAACACAGTTCGCAACCTAGATGTCTGTTGTTATTATTATTATTATTATAGTGTTCTTTATGTAGGGGAGTGGGGATGGAGAGTTGAGGGGAAGCAGGTTGGAAGCATGGATGAAGAGTCACAAGTCAGAGGTTGCTATAACATAACTTTTATTTGTACACCAACCAACCAGGAAACAGTGTCTGTTTAGAAAAGACACAAGCAAACAAAACATTTAGAACACGAAAGCAAATGTAAAGTCTAAGCAACAGCAATTATCTAAATAATACAGTAACCATGTAGTTTACCTGAAGGTTACTATAATACATGACAAAATGATTAATAATCAAGCACATAAATCGTGTGCTTGACTTACACTTAAAACCTGTACCTCACAGAGTCACGGTGAGTATACAAGAGACGGCCAGTCAATTAACTGATGAACTCTCAGTATAATGAAGTATACAATAAAGTAACAGTGAAGAATGTGGATTACCAAGCTCATTCTTAACTAAACAGGAAGCGTGAGATAATCGTTACAGCAGTTCCACTTAAGCACACAACGAGATGGATAGTGACACGGGTGGCACCTGGGTCCATGCCGTGAGCGGGAGGAAGTCAGTCATAAACTGACCAGCTCCAGCCTCGTCGAGTTACTCAAAGCGTTACAGCATGTTACTGTTACTGACTAGCAGAGCATATCCGGCTGTGAACAACGTCAAGCGTCTTACAGGAAGCGGGTAGCGCATCAAGAATCTAAGCTGCTGATCTGGCTGCGCCTGTCTGCTCGGTTAGTGAACAGAGACAAAGACCTAATTGCCACCACTGACGCGCATCACCGGCCAGTTCGGGTACACGCACAAAGACCCGGAAAGGGTTTACAAGCTAAGTAGAGTGAAAGTCAGCGCGCCCAAGACTCGGCCATACAAAAGCCGGATCAAGCAGAAATAACATGTCTCACAGTTTATACAATCACCCCTATGCACTAAACCACATTCAACTAGTAAAATGAACATTCCACAACTATGAAGTCAACATCTTTAAAGTGTTAGCCATGATATACCACCGATTTCATGTAGCAACATAGATCGGTAGGATACTAAACAAATAAGTTATGCCGCACTGCCGCACTGCCAAAGTACCCATACTTTAAGAAGGATAACTTTGCATCGGCATCCCTCAAACTGAACATCCAACAATGGCAGCATAACATACTAGTTACATATCAGCTAACCAAGGTTAGCTGCATACATTTTGGAAACATCGGTCATCCTGTGGCATAAAGGTTTAAGATATGAACGCACAAACAAGGTACTCTGACGCCACAGCGGCTGCAACCAGGCGGCAATCTGACCCCGAAATTACCCACGTATTCAAGAACCAAAATCAAGGCACGTTGTGAACATGGTAACATTATAAACATACATTATTTACATCAATAAGAAACAACAACAAACCATAGAAAAATAACTACTTACAGGCTCTCCCCTGAGATGAACACATGAACACCGGCCGCAACAGTAAACAAACAACCTGCCTCTGCAGGGACACTGGGGGAAAAGGGACGCTGCCGGCCCAGCACACAACTTTTAACACCTTAGATAATTGGGCCATAAACCCCCACCCAATCAAAATGGAAAAGGACCGGAAAGAAAAGGTTATAGGGTCATGGCCCGGAACATGTATACAATACACTCGGTTACATTTAACAAACAGTTGAACAAGCAACAACAAAAACCGACCAATCGCTTCTCACTCCCACAGCCTTACAAGTGTGAATTCGCCGCGCTGACTATTAATAGTTTGTCGGCTTTTCACTGGCGGTCATACCATAGGCGGTGCTTCGTGGTCCACAGGACGTTAAAGGCCAGGTACTTTAAACTATCGAACTAACCGCCACGTGGTTCCCTGGGCAGTGAAAAGCAGTTAGCATACTTACCATGGGCTCAGAAATTAAGCTCCCCCACTCTCTCCCCTAATGAGAATACACAGCTATCAGAATATATCACAATATGTCTTTGCCATGGGTTTGTCTGAATACATTGTTGCATGCTTTTCCGGCTGTCAAAATTCAGCTGTTTTAAGTTCCGTCTTTCCATTTCACTCAGCTTCTTTCCCTTTCCTACTTTGGTGTCAACCATGAAGTGTTGGTTCATAACAGAGGATCACAATGGCATTGTCATATGATTAACTGTATGTTAGAGCTGTACGTTGTGAGCTGGGTTTATTGACATGACAGACACTGGGTTTGTTGTCATGACAGACACAGGGTTTATTGACACGACAGGCACTGGGTTTGTTGAGAGGACACAGGGTTTGTTGCATGACAGAGACAGGGTTTGTTAACATGACAGACACAGGGTTTGTTGACATGACAGACACTGGGTTTTGTTGACATGCCATAATTTTTATTATTTTTTTATTATTTAAATTTTGTATATATGCTTGTGGGAGTGTGTAACATGTGCTTTGATTTTGTATAGGTGTGTATAATGCACCATCGCTTAGCTTCCAATGTTAGATGTGACATTGTTTTGTACGTAGATAGTGAGATAGTCATTATTCTGTCGCTTCTCTTTATTCGTTAATATGATTTTGTAATTCTCTCTCTCTCTCTCTCTCTCTCTCTCTCTCTCTCTCTCTCTCTCTCTCTCTCTCTCTCTCTCTCTCTCTCTCTCCTGAATTATTTTATTTTTTATTTTTATTTGTCTTACTTTGCTTTATTATTGCTCTGTTCGTATGTTGTGAAGTTTTAGACAGATATTAGTTTTGTTTTAAAGTCGTTTTTCCCCCGCATAATTAATTGTATTCTTGTTTGATGTATTGAGTGTTGCTGTGTTTGTCATCAGGGGCAGATTTGCGAAAAAGCCGACTCATGCTTACAGAATCACCAGACCGTCCTGCGAGTCCTGCGATACCCACCGCATGCCCGACGGCTACGACCATTGCAGGAACGTGCAGGGACTGCGAGAGCTTGAGGAGGTCGGGGTGGTTGTCCGCACGTTCAACAGTGCTGGGAAACAGGACTGGAACAGGCTGGCCACACACGCGCTGCAGGTGGAGGGATTCAGGTATAAAGGCAGCGACCGCAAAGAGGAAGATGAGGAACTCGAAGAGGATCTCCAGACTGTTTTGATGGAAGGTAGGTTCTTCTTCCTCTTCTTCTTCTTCTTCTTCTTCTTCTTCTTCATACACACACACACACACACACACACACACACACACACACACACACACACACACACACACACACACACACACACACACACACACACACACACACACACACCGTCGACAGTAAACGTGCGCCTGTCATGCATTAATCTAAACGTCATGTCTCTCTTTATAAAACGTCTTCCTATGAGCGGTTGGTGTTTTC